>CAMRHE010000018.1:8800000-9187500 GCA_947044405.1 Leptodactylus fallax | reverse complement strand
GGTCTGGGCGGTTACCCTAGAAAGCCCGTCAGCATTCTGGTTCTCTGTCTTGGACCGATACTTAATGCGGTAATTGAACTTAGTCATTCGGGCTATCCACCTCTGCTCTAACGCCCCGAGCTTGGCATTTTCCAGGTGAGCTAGTGGGTTGTTGTCAGTCAGTACTAAAACTTCAGCACCGGTCAAATATTCAGAGAATTTCTCGGTCATGGCCCATACCAGTGCCAACAGCTCCAACTTAAATGAACTATAATTCTCGGGGTTTCTTTCAGAATCTCTCAAAGACCGGCTGCCGTACGCTATGACCCTCTCCTGGCCATCCTGAAGCTGGGAAAGCACTGCTCCAAGACCATACAGGCTTGCATCCGTATACAGCTGGAACGGCAAGTGGTAATCAGCATATGCCAAGATTGGGGCTGTTGTCAGTGCATCCTTTAATGCCTGGAAGGCTTGTTCCTGTTCAGGTCCCCACTTCACGGACCGGTTCTTTGGACCACCGGATGTGCCTCGTAGGAGAGCATTAAGTGGTGCTGCTACCTTGGCGAAATCCTTAATAAACCGTCGATAGTAACCGGCTACTCCAAGGAACGCCCTCACTTCTCGCAGGGTAGTCGGTATTGGCCAATCTTGAACAGCCGCTATCTTGTCTCTTGATGGTCTCACCCCTTCTCCTGATACGCGGTGACCCAAGTAATCAATTTCAGATTGGAACAACCGACATTTACTGGGTTTCAATTTGAGCCCATGTTCCCGCAATCTTCGAAATACTTGCCCCAACTGGTGGAGATGGTCTTCAAAGGTCGCAGAATACACTATAATGTCATCCAAGTAGATGAGAGTGAACTCAAAGTTGAAGTCACCGAGACATTTCTCCATCAACCGCTGAAACGTTCCGGGTGCATTTGTCAACCCGAAGGGCATCCGGTTAAATTCGTATAGTCCCATGGGCAAGATGAATGCCGTCTTCTCCTTGTCTTTTGTGGCCATCGGCACCTGCCAATACCCACTAGCCAGATCTAGTGAGGAGAAGTACCGGGCTCTCCCCAGCGCTGAGAGGGACTCCTCAATCCGTGGCAAGGGGTAGGAATCTCGTACGGTGCAAGCGTTTAACTTCCGATAGTCTACGCAAAATCGGATGGACCCATCTTTTTTTCTTACTAACACCACAGGAGCTGCCCAGGGACTCTGGCTTTCTTGGATGATCCCACCCTGTAGCATCTTAGCTAACAGTTCTTTTACTTCCTGATACAACTGTGGAGGAATTTGTCGGTAGCGCTCTCTAATTGGAGGGGTGTCTCCTGTGGGAATCTCATGGTAGATCCCTGTGGTACATCCAAAATCTTCAGCATACCGTGAAAAGGCGGCTCGGTTCTCCCACAACAGTTCATCTACCTTCTGCACACATTCCAGAGAACATGAACTTGCATCCATCTTCATCTGTTCTCGAATTGCACGGCCATTCCATTCAGAGGTGGGTTCCTCATCTTCTCCCATGGACACAGTTACGGTCCACTCATCCCTTTCAGTCGGCTTCAGCTGCATTGGAGTTACTTTCCTTACTTCCTCCGGAGTCACATAGATGTTAGCCAGCTGCCTCCCTGGGGTCAGGTCCACACTCTGGTCCTGAGTGTTTACACATCGAAGTGGTACTCTTCCATTGCGAACTATTGCCAAGGAACGGGCCACTAGCGGATCAACACCTCCTTCGGCTGCCTGCAGTGGTTCTACCAACACAGCTATGCCCTCTAGTTTCCGACAGGTGCCTACGGGCATGGACACTATTGTCTCCCGACTGGGTGGCAGTGTAACTTTTGTATGCAAAGGAACTGAAATTCGAGCCAGAGGACGCTGTGCATCTGAACTTTTCTGTAAGCCACATGTCCGGATCAGCCGCTGGAAAGCTGTTTGAGTAGGCCGATGGGTGGTGGTTTCTTTCCAATAACCGTGACCTTTCTTTTCAAAGAGGATCTGATCTAATTCTTTTAACACATTCATCCCCAAAATGACAGGGACCTTTACTTCATGTGACTCCTGTACCACCACAATGCCTTTCCTACCTAGATCTTGGCCACATACCCGGACATTCATCCAGGCGACTCCCACGACCGGAACTGGTAACTGGTTAGCTGCGACCACTCGTACGAATGTATGGGGATCATATTTCACATGTTGCCGGAAGTACCGTTCATAACAGTCTCTACTCAAGGTCGTTACTTGGGAACCCGTGTCAATCATCCCGGTAACCGGAATACCCTCCATTTCCACCTGTATAACAGGACTTGCAGCGATCAGGTCATCATTAGGGCATTCTCCCCACATAGTCTCCTTGTCAGTCTCCCCTACTACACGCCCTTCAGCAGCAGGGGACTTCAGTTTAACGGCGGTCTCTCATAAGTTTGTCGCTGCTCTGGACATCTAGCAGCAACGTGGCCCATCCGTCCACACTCCCAGCAGCGTATCCCCCGTCGTTCTGGCCATCTGTTTGGGCCCCTTCGGTAAGCCCCTTCGATTTCTCCTGAGCACTGCATTAACTGATTTGGACCCCTTCGGTAGGTCCTATCCTCATCCCTCCAGCGGGGTGGTGGGTGATTCTGATTTTCTGGGTATGGACGGCTCACCCTTTCACCTCCAGTTTTCTGGAAGTCTGCAATTTTCATAGAATGTTCATCACAACGGGTGTGCAAGTGTTCCATTTGTTCTTGCAGTTTCTGCATTACTGTGAGAATTTCTTTAACCGTCCCTTTTTCTACTGTCTCTGAGCCAGAACTAGCCCCCTGTGACAAAGTAACTCCAACTGCGGTCTGGGGCTTCGGGAACATACTATTGGCACGGGAGATGGCCTCTACCTGTACATCATGGAATTTAGCATCAGTCTCTCGTCGTATAAAATCCTGCATAGTCACAGTTAAACTGCCGTCACGTATCCCCAGGACAAACTGGTCACGGAGAGTCCGATCAGGGTTACAGAAGGCTGGCGAGCCCCCTCTTTCCTTCACTTGAATATCTCGGAGCAGTTCTTGTAGGGCATTTGCATATTGGGGAAGGCTTTCATTCTCCTGTTGTACCCTCTGGAAGAACCGAGCCTGCAGAGACCCCAGCAATGCAGTTTCTCCATAAATGGTTTCTAGAATCTGGACTACTTGCTCAAATGTCTGCCTTTGTTCAAATGGCCTCAATATCACCGTGGTCTTAGCATCCCCTTGTAATGTCAATATTGCTAGCTCTACTAGTACTTCTGGTGCGGTCTGGTACATTCGCTGTATCATTCGTATCTGTTCCACCCACATACTCACTGACATATTATTGCCATCAAATTTAGCTAACTGACTCATTATAGCCCCTGCTGGCATTCTTCCTCCAGCACCATTCTCCCGAACGGGTGCGTCACTGTCCATTCTGGTAAGCGGATCCTGCCGACTACGCCAATTTGTGAACCGAGAGCAAGGCAGGTGGTTTGGACTCCGCAACCAGAAATGAACGCACACGCGGTAGTTCAAGAAAAAAATATATATTTACTATAAGTTAATAAAGGCTAGTTAAAGGTAAAATGACAGGGCTAAAGACAAGCAAAATATACAATATAGCATGAACAATTTCAAGGCAAATTCTGCAATGGTTTCTACTTTTACTCTGTCCACTTCTGCAGTATGGACACTGAATGAACAATATACTCAAAACTATCCCTAACTGACCCTGACTTCACATTTGGGTGCACCCCCTTTTCCCCAGTGGTCCAGGTGGACCGCTTACAGTCCGTAGAAGCGCGCGGTGGGGCCCAAAGTCGTTCCTTTCTTTTATAGTGAAGCGTCCTCTCCTCACTGTTATCAGGATCTTGGGAGAAATGAAGTCCTCTTTAACAGGGAAACCCAATGAATGCAATGTAATCCAACAGCAGATTCCACTCAGCACACTGACAGTCCTGCCGAATCCATACACTGAGCTGGGTTGTAAGCCGGGGTTTAGCAGGTGCCGTCCAGTACATCAACAGCACTGCGAGTCTCTATCTGTGGTATCCATATACACAGTCACAATGTCAGTCTCACTGATCAGCCACTGAGCACAGTTCCTTTCACGTGGACTCACTAGTCCTGTTGTCTCTTTACACTCTGTTTGTCTCTGGACCAAGATACAGCTTAGCTGTACAGAAAAATCTCCACACCAGTTCAATACAACACTTGCTAAGATGGCTGCTCCTCTCTGTCTCGTCACTTCCTGCTTCTCTGCTCACATTCTGTCTGCAGAACAGGCAAGCTGACATAAAAGGGGGGGGGCACTCCAGCTCCAGCATCATGTCACAATTACAATGGCTGCTGTCTTAAAGGAACAGAATCACAGAAATACATTCAACATTAACAGTTTATACAGACAAATAAAGCTTAGGACAACATTTGCCTTTTTTTTAAACTTACACAATTAAAAAAAAAATTTTTTTCCTCAAAAAAAAGTATAAAAAAAAAAAAAAATTTTTCTTATAAGTTTTTTAAATAACAAAATTTTTCCCATTTATTAGTACGATAACTTTCAGGGAAAGCCTGAATAGGAAACTTACATGATGTAAAATACAATAAATTTTTTACATTCACCACAAAAAACTTATTTACCTCCCCCCCCCACTTAGGTTTTCGCCCTTGAATAAACAGTGCCAGTCATGCAGCAAAGACAGTGATCAGTCAAGTGATCCTTCATTTATGTGACCACTATGTTATGTCTATAGCCACTGTGCTATTAAACCATATAAAATATCTTATTTGGCTATATCCTCCAATCTACATAGTTAGGAACGGTTCAGGTCTTGTTATGGTGTATATTGTGGATGAATTTGTGGGTCCTCTTTGGCCTGGTTTATGGAAAAAAAAGTGTCTTTTTGGCATACACTAAAGCAATGTGAGTCAGCAAACTTTTTTGTTGTTGCATGAATAGTGTTGGAGTGGTTATACAGTAAAAATATGTATTGTGCAGCCTATATATATTATATATATATATATATATATATATATATATATATATATATTTTTATAATGGGAAATTATTAGAGACATATCCCGTTGTATGTTCATACAGAGGGAGAATTTGCAGCCTTCAGTCAGAGATCTGATATTTCAGGAAATGTCCCAATGTATGCTTTAGACGGAACGGTCTTGCTCTGATCTGAACACAGCCAAATAAAGACAAGTTAGATTTAGTATCCACCTGTAGATTTACTGTACACATGCAAGATCACCCTCAAAAGGTATTTGGTCTTCCATTCTCTGTCCTCACTAAGCTCAGTGCTCTAGAAATGGGAGAAATTCCAAATCCTGCAGACAAGTATACTTGCTGTTGAGCTTGTTTTAATGCCATCCTTTTCAGAATGCACAGCTTAGGGGGAACATGGCTTTAAATACATATACATATTTTTTTCCATTCAAATCATGGAAGCTGATAACACAAACTAAATTACCTTTGCAGAATAGTTCTAGGTATAGGAAACACTTTCCATGGGTCTTGCAAATCTTACATTTTATTATATTACTGAGAAATGCCTATTGTAACATGAAATGCAGTAATATAAATAACTGCATGTAAGAGTCTATATATGAAGCACACTTTTTATTATACAATACTACAGGAAATATGTTCTGTAAGATATATGTAGCCCCTTAATAAACATGCATCATTTTTAAACAATTTTAGCTATGTTTAATAATGTCTTATAATAAATTAGGATTAAATAATAAAGCAGCCCATTTGTAAATATAAATACCGTTCTCCAAGCTGCCATCTGCAGGCCAAATGTGAAACTGCAAGACATGGTTGTAAGTAGGTACAAACCATAGTGAAGCAGTGTCAAAGATACTTGCGGGGGGGTGTTAAATTATCAAGAGAGAGATTTCCTGTTGACTCTTAATCTCTACTGCACTGGAGAGAAGATATTCCTGTTAATAAATTATGTGCATCTCCTCTACTCCCTATGCTATAAACACAAATCTCTGCCAGCTGGCATAGATTTTGCTACAATTTAAACCTTGTGTGCCAAAATTTGTGAATTTTCTCACGCATTTTATTCCAGAAACTGTGATAAAAAAAAGAAAAAAAGGAAAAAGAGAAAAAAAGTATGATCAATCCCCAAATTGCGTAATAAAGTTGCTATCTAATTTAATAGGGTGATCACACAAGACTCCTCAGACTTTCTTGGCTGCCTGGCATGCTACCCTCTGCTTTCAACGACCAATGTAAAACATAGTGTTAGCCCATGTTGCGAAAAGGAAGCGGAAGAAAAGTTTTGTTTTACATTACCTGCAAAGTGAATGAGATTATGGCTAATCCCATTCACTATTGCAGAAAAAAACGCCCGCTGTTTTAAAAATCGCAACATGTCAATTATCCAAGCGAAAACGCTGGCATTTTCCCTATAAGTTTAATAAGGGAAGAAAATCCGGTCAGAAAAACTCTGCAAAAAACTGCTGGGGAGAAAAAAAAAAAGTGTTTTTCAGCTGAGTTTCCCTACTGGTCTTAGCCTTAAAGGGAGTCTATCATTCGCAAAAACACTTTTAATCTAATGGCATGTTGGAATGGCCTTTAAAAAAGCCATTCTTCTCCAACCTTTCCTTGTTTTCTTCTCCCAGCCGATTCCAAGATAATTTGTTTCTTCATGTATGTAAATGAGCACCACGGAGCGTACCTTCTCTTCTGCGAGCACCCATCGCTTCTCACCGCCCCTTAGGCCGTTGAGGTGACTCCACTCTTGGTCTTCTTTCTTCTCAGTTCTCACTGGCAGTGAATTCTCATGACTGCGTTCAGGCCGCTATTTTCCGGTGGTCTGTCACAGGAGCGAAGCAGAGCCAATTGCGCAGTCGCGAGAATTCGCTGCCAGCAAGAACTGAGAAGAAAGAAGACCAAGAGAGGAGTCACCGCAACGGCCGAAGGGAAGGTGAGAAGCAATGACGCGATGGGTGCTCGCAGAAGAGAAAGTATGCCCTGGTGCTCTTGGAATCGGCTGGGAGGAGAAAACAAGGAAAGGTAGGAGAAGAATGGCCTTTTTAAAGTTCATTCCAACATGCCATTAGCTTAAAAGCGTTTTTGTGAATGATAGACTCCCTTTAACATGACATTTTAATTGCTAATCCTTTCCACCACCCTGGCAAGTATGAGGCCTGAGTCTAAAAGTGATGACCATACTGGGTGTCATAATGTGCAATCCGAAGAGAAAGGGGAGTAAAATAAGATATTTGACCTCTGGTTTTAAAGTGGTTTTTCAACAAACATTTAACACCTATCCACACTGGATAATCGCTGGGTCATGATCTCTAGAATGGTGGAGGACAGACTCCCCTGATCCTCCTCACTGCATGAGCACAGTGACAGGGAATTTGAATAAAATGCCAGTCAAGCATAAGACCACAAGAGTAATATGTGCAGGTAAAGCACCTTTGCTAAGGAAAGATCCATTCTACCACAGGTCTTCTCTTCTCTGGCGATGTACTGAGTACTTTTTTCTACTGGAACGTCTTTGTTCACTGTCTTTTTAGAGGCATCAGTGTTAGCCTTGGGCGCTGGTGGGGAGGCCCGATTCTGCTTATTCCCTGGAAATATGTAAATGACATAAGCACAAAAAAGCCATTATGCTGATCGTATTAGAAATTTAAGACTGTGTATTGTTAATATCTATAAACACAATAGGAATTTTCAATATTAGGCTAAATCAACACTGACCATATTTCAGAAGGACTACAGTTAAACAGGTTGTCCAGGGAAGTTGGGAAAAAGAAAAAAAAACTCCCAAAAAACAAACAAAAAATACTCCCCTGTCACCTATGCTCCGGTTTCTCCCACTGCGGTCTAGTCCTGCTGCTCCCAGGGTCTTTTTCTGGTGAAAGTGCTTGCCGCACGTGCCATCTGAGGCCAATCAGCGGCCTAAGGAAAGGACACGGGACGTCACAGGTGACATATGTGACGTCCCGATTACTTTTCTTAGGCCACTGATTGGTCTTAGTGTTCTCGTGACGCAAGGACTTCTGCAGGAAGAGGAAATGGAGCGCCACTGAACCGGACAGCGGCGGGGGACACCGGTGCACTGGGGACAGGTCAGTATGGGATTTATTTTTCACCTTCACCGGCCTCCTTTCAGAAAAACTGTATATTCTGGACAATCCCTTTAACTCCATAATTTCACGATTACTTACTGAGGTTATCTATACTTTATATTCCCATCAGAGATATTTACGTCTAAAAAATGTCAGATGTGGGCTCCACCCGATATACGTTATCTAATGCTAATGGTCAACTTTAAATTAGGAGTTCGCATTTCTCTTTGAACCCCTGCAATTTGTAAACAGGAAGCAGCTGGCGATAAACAAGACTAACATTCACACTCCGCTTCCATGAGCATGCATGTTTTTTTACGTAGATGTTGCAAGAGTATTATGGAATGAACAGGTAGGGAATGATAAAATCCAACATGCCCAATATCGCTGCTTGTTTTCTCCCCTCTATCCCAAGGTATCTCCCAAAAACTTTTGGCTTTTGGAACTATTATTTAATGTGCACGGTCAACTATAATGAAGCACACTATGTGGCATATATACAGCTGGAAGATATGTGCACTTTTGAACTAGAAGAAGTTTTACACAATGCTGAATATCACCTGGTGACAGACTTAACGACAGGGGACTTGAAAAAATGAAAAACTATTGGACTAAGGCCACACGTTGCAGAAAAGCTGCCTAAAAGTAGAAAAGAATCAAATCAAACAAATGTCAAAAAACATTAATCGTCTTTTAAGACTTGTGTGAAAATCTGATGCAGTTTTAGGTCAAATTTGTAAAGAAATACAAAAAATTATGAAGGGTTCACAAATTTTCAAGCCCCACTGTACTTCTACCTTCTTCTAAATCCACTACTGGCTTTGGCTCTAAAATAAAACCCCCCCTCAAAAAGAACATGCAGCCAAAACTCCAACAAAAACCACAGCTTTTCTGTATTGTGAGGCCTCAGCCTTAAACAGTCCATTGGCATATAATATAACCCGATAATCTCAAAGAAAAGTGTCAAATAAATTTAAAAAAAAAAATTGTATTTACCCTCCACCTTTCTGAAAACAGGCTGTGATTCATTCTGCTGCTGCAGCAGATTACTGGACATGCCATCTTCAGGTATTTTACTGGACGCAGTTATACCACAACAGTTCTGCTGTCTGCACTCAGACGACTTATCTGAGGAAGTTTTGAAGTCCGTTTCCATAGGAAACATACAAATTATTGGCTCCTCCTTCAAAGTGCTTTCGATTATAGTTCTTTGCGAGAGAAGTGTGGTTTGCAGTGCAGATTCCTTAGCATCCAGAACATCATCTGGGTTGATTAAGTGCTTTTGGTTACCCGTATCTATGTGGTCTTCAGAGTTAAAGTCTGTCCACCTTTCTGCAAGAGTCTCACTACAAATAGAGTCCTTTGGAGAGGGAGGCTGCATGTCAGTAATGAGCTGTTGGGTTGCATCACAAGCTGGTGCATTGCTGGGTGCACTGCTTGGCTTCGGCTTTATGCTGTAGTACACAGAGCACTTGTGCTTCTTCTGGGAGTGGCTGTACGTGGCGGGTCCCCTCTTGGCTGCATTCTGGCTTCGAACAGGTGGTGTCACAACTGCTAAGTAACCCTTCCCTTTTCCTTTATCTGGTGGGCTGGAAGAGTCCGTAAAACTTTTACAGCTGCCCCTGAAAAGTGTTCATACAAAACAAATGCATTAAAAGAGCGACATGTCTTCAGTATTTTTAGGAGAAAATACTTCTGTCATGAAAACTAGCACAAAATTTACAATATTCCCTAGTTTGCAGGAAATGTCTAAGGGCTAACAAAACCTGTTTTTTGTATTCAGATTCAGCCAGCTTCACCTGCATTCTGCCATATTAATATCCAGGCCAAAATTATGTATGCCTCTAACAGTGTAAGTATTAATTTGTAATATACTTTATTAACAAATTTTGTCTACTTTCTGTGAAATCCTGCTTTTCTTTATTCTTTCCCTTGCTTCTCTATTGATAGCCGTACCCTGCTTCTCCCTGTGTATGGTGTACAGGCCTGTGTGTGTAATGGAGAGAATGAGAGTAGGGGTTTGCAGTTCTACCTGTTTGATTTCCAAATATATCACTGAAAATACACAGTCAGGATTGGAATATTTATACGCAAGTTGAGAATCTGCTCTTTCATATGACACCAAAAGCAAAGTTTCTACATTTAATGTATAATGCCCGAGATACAATTGTTTGAATTGACCCGCCCACATTCTCTCCATTACATGCACAAGCTTGTACACCACACACCGTGGGAAGTGGGGTACAGCTTTTAATAGGGAAGCAAGGGAAAGATACAGAATAAACAAACACAGGATTTCACAGAAAGGAGCCAAAATTTGATAATAAAGTAATTTACTTAATTTATTAAAGTCAAAAAAAGCTGACAGAAAATCATCGTAGTTTGTAGAGAAAGAGACACATTTAAAGCATAACTAATGTCATAAACTATTGCACACAGATGATGAGCCATGAGAATATGATATTTCAGGTAAAGAAAATTGAGCGCTAGCAAATGTAATTTTTTATACAAATTTGAGTGTGCACCCTGATCCAGGCACTAGATAACATGTGTACATTACTTGATGCTTAGAAATTTATATAATTTATATAAATTTATATAATCTTACAATCCATTAATCCATAATACATCTATTTTCTTACTTTTACTGGAAGAGTACAAAGATCAAAAACAAGGTGTACACGATTGATCGAGAAACAAGAAAGCTGGCACATAAAAGAGATTGTTGCAGACATACCTGTAGGATTCAGAGGTGAGCGTATCTACCGGGTTAGAGGTGTGCTGAGAGGATGAGCCGGAGCAGTTTCTATGTCTTAATTTTAAAAAATCTGTGAGAATGTACTGCGCTTGCTGGATAGCTATCAAAACTACACCAAAGAGCGACAAGCTGTAAAACAAAGAAAATGACTGCTTACTAGATCTTCACAAATAACATGACCATAAATGTTTGATAGGGGGGAGCCAACAGCCAGCCTCCACATGGATCAGCTTTTCAGGGTTGCATCCAATTCCCGTACTATACAGTGTACGGAGCCGGAAGTAGAAGGTTCTCTATGCTGTATAGCAGCTGGGCATGCTACAGCTCAGCTAATATTGACATCAATGACATTAGCTGAGATACGGCAAAGCCACTACACAATGTACGGAATTATCTGCTTCCGACTCCATACACTGTATGGTACGAAGATTAAATGTTAAAGGAAGATAAAAGTCATAAATAAACAGGTGCTTCCTGAACAGCCAAAGGGTAATACTCATTGATATCCCACTAAAATTAAACAATAACAGACCACCTACCTGACAAAAAGGACAGTAAGTTTCCAAAAAGACTCTTCCCAGCTGGGTCCTGGGACTCCATCAGCACACAGAGGTAATAAGTGATGAGGCAGAGTGACATTAAGAGTAAACCGAAACTCAAGCTTGGAAGCACTTACGAGTGTTAGCTCACGTATAACCCAGGAAGATGTGAAGTCTGGAATAAAGCTGTCAATTTATAGACAAACAGATTGACACATAAGCATAGGCATTATAACGGGAAAACCAACTAAGGAAATATGGACAGAGATGAAGACTTACACAATACCGATTTCCTTTGAAGTATTTTGGCTCAGAGAGAATGTAGAACAGTCTAGGACTTCAAACCCAAAACCTTGGCAGCTGTATCCATTTATTTTCATGGACACAATTGTTATGGGTAAAGAACCAATGTTCTCAACTTTAAAGATTTTTGTGATGGACAGAACTTGCTTGCTTTCCTTAAGTTCTATATAAAAAAGGGGAAAAGCAATAATTTTCTAAACACATACACAACTTCATGATTTATTTTTTTTTGTCAACTAAAAATCGTGTGCAGTTTTGTGGTATAAATTCAAACTCAATATTATTGTCCATTATAACTGACAGATATCACATCTACCTCTCCCTTGAGTCAGTCCTTTCACTGCTTCCCACTGCAAACTCCAGTCCCAAGACCTCATCCTCTGCTCTTCACACAAGATTCTCCAAGATTACTCCTGTGCATTCTCCCTACTTTGGAACTCACTACTCAAAACACATCAGGATTGTCACCGACCCAAAAAATCCTTAAAATCCACAACTTCAGAAAAGACTACAAGCTACAGTAACCAAGCTGTTACTACACTACGATATGAGCAGCTTCAACTTTCATCTACGGTCTCCTTCCTACTTCTCTTGTAGAATGGAGGCTCTCATGGGCACAGTCCTGTCTCCCAGTCAGTTACAAAGTTCATGCTCATTGTACTTGTTTAGCATTCTGATTATTAATAATAATATCAGCGATTATTTACAACGGTACAAGCCGCATATTGGAAAATGAGGAAAAAAAAAAAATGCCCTAAAATTAAATAAAACAAAGTGAAAGGAATACTGATATTCCTAAATTATATTAATCACCACACAATGACCCATACAAAAAATAAACGCTGTCTACAGATATTATTTTACCATTATATATTGTGCTCTATACAAAAACTGTCCATGTTGTGTGTGTGAAAAAAAACGAAGTGCATGCAACTCTTAACGGGAGCAGAGAGGACAGAAAGTATTGCACCAAACACGTATCTAAGATCGTTATAAGGTAGTTATACCATTCTAGGGTAAGTTCATACTACCGTTATTAGTGCCCATTGTTATCATCCACCATAGGATAAGAGCAGCAGACATTTATGGTAGTAGAGTGAGTGATACAGTCGGAGCATTGTGCATCTGCATTCACTCTAACAGGAAAAAAACGTTCGTCAAGTTGGTTAACTTTTTTGACAGAAAGAAAAGTCCTGCATGTAGGACATTCTTCCCTTAAAAAGTAAAACATGGTGCAGGTAAGCTTTATTTTATTTTATTTTTTTTTTTACATTACAGTGAATGCGAACAGATGCCAGATAGAGGGGGCTCCATCTGTATCAGCCACTGTATTTCCATTAAAGTCAGTTGCTCTCATCCTATGACAGAAGAGAGCAATTGACATGTACTCACTTTATTCATTTTATGAGGTCAAATTAACAATAAAAGGTAGATATAAGATGACATCATGTGGGAGAAACTTACGCTGTCTGCAGTCCATCAGGGTGGATTCTGGCACTTTGAATCTGAGGGACCCTCCTATTCCAGGCAGTCTTCCTCCAACCCGCAGCATTTCCCTCGCTCCAACACCCTCTACAGTGACCATGTCCAGAACAGTCAGGTTATTTCTGAAAATAATCGAAAGCAATTAGCAACAATGTAAAACATCATAACGAATAATCATCTAATATACATCTCCTTTAATGTTCAGCACAAGTAAATCTTTTACTGTTCACAGACCGATCCAGTGTGGTTCATCTTTACACTGTATCTTAAAGAACAGCTAGCTGAGGTTACTTACACATTATATCATAAATCACTCAATAACCATACATACCTGATTACTATAAGGGAGGTCACTTTTCTGTAGTCTACCGGTGTGAAAACTATTCCAACTTGCTGACTTTCCCAGGGCTGTAAGTGCAATTCCACCACTTCATGGCTGCAGTCATCGCCTTCCTCAAACTGAAAAGTACACGTTAACAAGTTACAATCAATATCACATCTTTATGAAAATTTCCTTCAGAGAATATTATAATCCACTAACACATACTGTTCACCAGCTTAACCTCCTAAATCATGATATTATAACATTATGAATAACATGAAGTTAACAAATTTATCAAAGACTTTCACATTACTGAGAATGTCTTATTAATACATCCAGGGCCGTTTTAACACATTGGTGGGCCCAATGCAAAGGTTTTATAACTGGGCGTCCCCCCCCCACCAATCACCACCCACTATTATACCCATCGGAAAGATGCCAAAAACTGGGATTTTATATGGTCACATTCAATGTGTTATCTGACTGATGGAACTTTGCTTTATGTCCTCTGGGGGTACATGGACATCAGAGAAGTCTCCTCTTTGTCACCATTGCTATGAATTTTGTGGTGGACCCATTATATGGACATCGATTCATCAGAATGAAATATCAGATTTTTGTTGAAGAAGAAATGTTTGGTCAACATGACCTTTCAGGTTCCAGCTGCTGGACGCACAGTGGCTGATCACTAACACATCTTTAATATTTTTCACAATGAACAGGCAGCTTTTGTACCAATATGGTATGTTCCCACACTCAAAACATTAAACCTACATTAAAATTCTATAACAATCCACATTGCATGTTTCTTCAAATGCAATAGGGTTAAAGAACGTGGAAAGAAATCTGCCACAGAAATAAAGAGCACAATACTTAATTTGTGCATAAACAGAAGAATAACCCACCACAATAATAATGGGGCCAACTCTTGTGCAGATTTGCTGAAGCAGCAGAACATTCACAGCAGAAAACAAGTGTAAACCTTCACATTATATTTTGTCAAAATATGCAAATCCAAGTATGAAAATAGCCTTAGAGTGCTATGAATTTGCACACTTTCTCAAAATAAAAGCCACATCACAAATAATAAGCATTGGAGAAAAGTTACCTCTTTATCACATTCCGTTTGGAGACTGAACTCAGCTGTTGTAAAGTCGACTATCTGCTCATTTACACCATACCTAGACAAAAAGGTGGAAAAAAAAAATTAACTAAAGACACTTGAGATTTCTGCACCATGATGATGCTGCGGAATCTAATATATTTATAGTTAGTAGATTTAGTCTGCCTCAACAATAGATCAGCTCACTTTCTTACCATTTACTCAGAAGGCTCAGAGCAGCTTGTGGATTGGGATAATGAGAGAGAGGTAGCAGTTGCACCCAGACTGGAAAAGGGGATGGATTCTTCAGTCTTATAGTTTTCACCTAAACCATAAATATGAGTAAGTAACTAGAGTACGATAGTTCTGTTTAACAACATATTATATATATATTCACAGTAAAACGGTTACGTCCTGAATTGGCTAGTTTGGATGTCTATATAATCTTCTAAACAAATAGATGCATCTATACAGATGAACAATCCAAAATCTCCAGTTATGTGGGTTGAGATGGTGGTGTGATGGCACTCATAACGTAGAACTTAATTATGTTTAGGTTTGTGGGGAAAAAAAAACCCTTTGCGCGAACAGTTATTGAAGTTTGTAGAAAATTTGACGTTGAACATTTTTGTAAATACAGTTATGGCCAAAAGTGTCAGCACTTTCCACAAAATTAAGTATTTCTCCCAGAAAATGATTGCAATTACACATTTTATTATACACATTTATTTCTTGTGTGTGTATTGGAACACCACAAAAAAAAACAAAAAAAAAAAACAAACAAAAACACAAGCCTAAAATTATATAATTTCACGCAAAACTCCAAAAATGGAACGAACAAAAATTACTGCCACCCTGAGCTTAATATTCAATTGCACACCCTTTGGAATTAATAACTGAAATCAATCACTTCCTATAACCATCAACAAACGTCTTACACATCTCAAGTGGAATTCTGGACCACTCTTCCTTTGCTAACTGCTCCAGGTCTCTCATATTCAAAGGGTGCCTTCTCCCAACAGCAATTTTAAGATCTCTCCACAGACGTTCAATGGGATTTCGATCCAGACTCATTGCTGGCCGAACTCTCCAGAACTCTGTTTCCTTCCATTTCTGGGTGCTTTTTGAAGTATGTCTGGGTCATTGTCCTGCTGGAAGACCCATGACCTAGGATGCAAACCCAGCTTTCTGACACCAGGCCCTACATTGTGACCCAAAACCCTTTGGTAATCTTGAGATTTCATGATGCCGTGCACAGTCAAGGCACCCAGTGCCAGCAGCAGCAAAACAACCCCAAAACATCTTTGAACCTTCACCATATTTGACTGTTGGTAAAGACATTTTCAAAGAAGGATTTTGCTTACTCACGTACATTTTGGCAAACTGCAGTCTAGCTTTTTTAAGTCTTTGTGTCAGCAGTGGGGTCCCCCTGAGTCTCCTGCCATAGTGTTTCATTTCATTTAAATGTCGACGGATAGTTTGCGCTGACATGGAGGCACCCTGAGCCTGCTGGAGAGCTTGAATTTCTTTGGAACTTGGGGCTGCTTATCCACAATCTGGACTATCCTGCGTTGTAACCTTTCATCAATTTTTCTCTTCTGTCCACGTCCAGAGAGATTAGTTACAGTGCCATGGGTTGTAAACCTCTTTATTATGTTGCACACCGTGGACAAAGGAACATGAAGACCTCTGGAGATGGACTTGTAACCTTGAGATTGTTGATATTTTTCCACAATTTTGGTTCTCAAATCCTCAGACAGTTCTCTTCTCCTCTTTCTGTTACCCGTGCTTAGCGTGGCACACACAGAAACACAATGCAAAGATTGAGTCAATTTCTCTCCTTTTTATTAGAGTCAGGTATGATTTTTATATTGCCCACACCTATTACTTGCCACAGGAGACTGAACGAGCATCACATGCTTGAAAAAGTTATTTACCCACAATTTTGGAAAGGAGCCAGCAATTTTGTCCAGCCCATTTTTGGAGTTTTGTGTGAAATTATGTCCAATTTGCCTTTTTTTTTTTTTTTTTTTTTCTGTTGTTCCAATGCACACAAAGGAAATAAACATGTGTATAACAAAACGTGTAATTGAAATAATTTACTGGGAGAAATGCTTCATTTTCTGGAAATAATTTTAGGGGTGCCAACACTTAAGGCCATGACTGTATAAACAATGAAAAATTTTGCAAAGTTTTAAAGATTTTCTCTAACCATCTTAGTGGTTACCATCTTTATTTTGTATTTCAATAGAAATGACCATGAATGTAGGAACTTTCTATCATCTGAAATCCAGCCATGATTTCTTTATTGTGGACAAGGAAACTGCACGCATGAGAAGATAATCCAGCCATGACAAGGAAATCAAGGCTGGGTTTCCGACAAGTCCCAGGCCATAAAAAGTTCCTACATTCATGGTCATATCTATTGGCAACCGATCAAGACAATGAATCGTCACTACTAACACGGCTAGAAAAAAAATCTTTAAAAAAAAAAATCTTAAAATAGGGTTATGTTAATGAGAAAAACCCCTTGAATGCTTGTTTGGCTGACAGTTCCTGCTCACAATTCCCCCATACACATGCATGCTGGGTTTGGCCAAGCAGCATGTGTTCTGATTGGCAGTGGTTTACTCCCCTCTGCCCAAACACCTTTGGCTGTGGCTTGTATCCAACAAAATTGGGTACTGAATATCAGCATATCAGAATCGTTTTAACTCTATCCAAAAGAGATGATGTTGGGAAAGTTACAAGGACCTCAAACACATAATATACTATAGAGAGCTAGTCCCACCAAAACCAGTGGAATCAGTTGACTTTGCACTAATGAGTTTGACTGTCTTAGCAACAGCAGAGATGAGGGGATGATGTACTAGAGAAACTATGGGATCTAATAAGCAGCATTAAGTACCGTATATTTAATTCTTCTTATCCCAAAGAGGCTATATTTTTCAAATGTCAAGCAAACATCTCGGCGGGAGAATTTTATTTTCATATTGCTCTAAAATGAAGTCTCTCAGATCAAGAAACCAGACCTAACCTTTTAGAAGCAGATGAGGAAATACATGACAGTAGTGCAATTTAGAATTACCGAGCTGTTACTTAGAGCAGTTGCCGTGAAATTCACCACAAGACCAGGCTCAGCATTTAATTGAAGCAGGAAGACAAAAGGTCGCTCCGCATCCTTCTTCTGTCGTGTGATGCTAGGATTCTCAGACTGTTTCTGCCTGCAGAGGGAAGACAAGTTAATATCTACATACATAAGCAGGAGGATTATACAATGCTCATGAGCCAATGATATATACCTGCAAGAGTCTTTATCTTGTATTTTCTGGTACTTCTCATAAAGTTCTGTACCTAACTCATAGTCTATTTTCCAGGTAGACAACCCTAGGGAGAGACTATGCTGCCAGCGCAAACTCTCCTCTTTGGAAACAAAGTCATAACAAGGAATATTAATAATGGATTTACATTATATATATATTATACACATATTTATACACTATATGTAATATACACACACATTATGTATATATGTCTACTATTCTGATTTTAGTGATGTGAAATTCTACACTATTTCACTGTGGCTTAATAGTTAGCATTGTCTCTTTACAGTTCCCTCCTACACTCCAAAAATTTTGACAGCAAGTTACTTGGCATTCTATGAAATTTTCTTCATACAGCACAGCAAGTGTGCTGCAATATAAAAGAAACTGCGATATAAAAGAAACTGAAAAATACATATTGAACTATTAAAATTCATGGCAGGAGAAGGAGGTGTTTAAAATGTACACAAGAAATGAGTGATAAAAGCAAACACCCAAAGCAAAAAGCAAGTCCATGCAGACAGCTATGCTTAAAAATAATATTTACCAGAGGTCAAGTGCCTGATAATGGGGTGAATCCCACACTGTGCAATATTTATCTGCTGGCTTCCAGACTGAAATAAAATAGAAGATCAAAATCATGTTAAGTACAGATAACATTTAAAGTTCACCGATCTGTATTACAAGTCCAAAGAAAATGACTAAAAATAATGAAAGAATGAAAAAAGCAACAAGTCCATATTACCTCATTGATCTATGACCTGTTTTTTGACTTACTGTATAGACTGGCGTAAGATATATCGCTACTGCACGCAAAATTGTGTCTAGACGTAGCTACAGCTCTTACTCAGCACCATATCATTATTGACAAAATCAAACTTTTTTTGTGTTTTTAAATCAACATGTACTTAAAATATCAGAAAGAAATAATGCAGAGAAAGGTGTTCTGGGAATACAGCCTAATGGCCTTTCCTTGGAATGAGTTATTGGTGGGGGTTCCAGCTCCTGCTCACTGCTTCAGTGAGAATTGTGCCCCTAATCTGCAGATGTACTCAGTACACTACACAACAGTAGCAGCTCTTAGTTGTGGACATGCAACTTGCCCACGTGTGTCATCATAATTCAGCTAGAGATCTCTCTGAAGACTTGGAAGAGCATTCTGCCAATACTTCAATATTCTCTGCCTGATCAAAATTCCTCTGCACTGAAAACACAGAACTATGCTTAAAAAAGAACAGCTAATGTTATGTTTTTTTGTGTCAAAACCCACATTTCATCTGCCTAGGTGTGAGATCCTACCTGTTTAAATGGTTATATTAATCATGATGGTTAATACTTAGCTAACGGAAACCCATCATGCAGTCCAACTCAGTGTAACAGTAAAACCTCAACTCCTATGCTGAGAAGTCAAGTAGGTGGTCCTATCAGTGACTGACAGCCTCCCATCTATGACTGTGTATAAAGAGATAGCCATCAGTGGTGAGAAGTCATGAAGGAACTCCTATCAGCGATATCCACCTCTGTATGTGCAGTCAGAGAGGGAAGGCTATCAATCACTGATAGGACCGCCTACTTGACTTTCTAGCACAGAAAGGACAGAGGTTTCGATGAAAAAGAAAAAAAAAAAAAAAAAAAAAAGTCAGGTTATACTGATTCTTTCCCCATAAACCTACATATGAGTCTGTTCAGCATTTCCGGTTCTGTAACATGCTGCCTGCAGACTGCATAGTATTTTCCATTTGACAGGTCCCCCTTAATGTTAACCTTTACTTGTGTATATGATAAAAAGGACTTTGTGCTTTCACATCATCATTAAGTTCTCTTTATTATCATTGCCGAAACGGCATCTGATATACAGACCAGGGCTGTGGAGCTTCAGTGTTAGAGATCGAGACAATTTTGGGTGGAGTCAGAAATAAAGTTACTATAAGTCAAAATAACATGATTCTTTTTCATTATTTTATTATATAATTGATAATGTAGAACTGATTAGATGCAAAGTTTGCTGCATATTTGCTTTCATAGGACTTCAATAACTTTTTTTTTTTTTTTTAAGAATTAAGAGGATCTTTACTGCTTCTGACTGGCCATGGCTGGCAGCCATCTATGAAGCAGTCAGGGCAGGAGTCTGAGTCGGGCTGTGGGAAAATAGAGGAGTCTGAAACGGTGGTGTGGCCTACCAACTCCACAGCCCTGAAACAGACTAATGGTTAACTTTTATATTTTGTACCAACCCTGAATCCCAGGGAGAACAAGAGGAGAACATTTTTGCACAGTCAGTCTCCTCAATCTGAATTAGTAGTTAATACACAACAACTTTCCTGTAATACTGTATCTCACATTTATACATGCAAATACAAGGAGAAAACTCACTTTAGATAAAACCTTATGCACCAGCATAGGAATCTCAAACGTAACACCTAAAGACGTGCTTATCATTATGTTAGTCAAAAAATTCAAGGAAGATTCTTTGGCATTCGTTTTCAATGTAAAAATATCCCAGCAACCTGGAGGAACTGGCAGCAAGCGAGTGAAGTTAAGAATCTGCAATATGAAGGAAAAATGATAAGTGAACTACTGTGATGTAGTGTCCAGCCCATAGCTCACTAGATCCTGCAGGAAGCAGTTTGTTTCTACGCATATTCTCCTAACTTAGTAACTTGCTTTATCCACTCTGGTCAATGCAATTCTAGGTTTGTCCCCCTTTCAGAACAGTCTTTTCCCTGAACATGTCTAACACTACTTTTACATATAGTATGACATAATATAATATAGCACTGACTGTATTCAGTATAGATATATAAATAAATAAATAAATAAATAAAAACATGTTGTTACTTCACCAGTAGAGGTCACTGCAGCAGCATTACTTTACAGAGATAACAAAACAGTGAAGTTGGGCATACACATAAGATACTGTAGCTTCTTCCCCCATATCCATGTTTGTTAGACCAAGCACAAAATGGAGAATGGAATAAGTCGCTGTTCTGACTGTGGCTTAACTCTCAAGAGCAAAATGACTGGACAGGTTAAAATCAAACGTCCCATTTACCCCCCAATATCTGCTGTTGGGGAAGAGTCGAAATACCACCATACACACAAGACTGAATGGTCCTGCTGACATTTATCGAATATGTATGACCTTGTTAATACACTGGGGGAATTTATTAGTTGAGTCTTTTTTGCCCCTTTTTAGCAGTATGCTTTTTTTTTTTTTTTCTTCATTCTTTCCATGCATCTAATTTACTAAAAAAGGAGCGGATGCGTGATAAGCCTTGCAGAAATTCATCTCAAGGAAATGGATTTGACTGTTAGATATAATAGGGTTTTTTATACTGCCCATTTACTGTAGTGCATTTGCCAATTTTTAATTTAAATGTAAAAATTTATATATATATATATATATATATATATATATATATATATATATATATATATTTTTTTTTTAATACTAATAATAATAATAATCATAATAATAATAATACACACACACACAAATGTATTGAAAACTTTTACTACTGATAAACTATGCCCACTCCCTGACAAAAAAGCAAAGTTATGAGCCTTGTGAAAGATCCTTCGAAATAGGCAAAACATATGATAAAGTGTAAAACTTAAAAGGGACAGGATTAGAAGAAAATGGGCGCTATAAACTTGATAAATATCCTCCAATAAGTGTGAAAGGCGGCCATCATTTACCTTCTGCTGGATGCTACGGAGAGCGCAGAACAAAGTCATTTCCAATAATCGAACAAAGTCTACATCCTAACATATAAGCATTAAACTACATAACTTTCATCCCCACTAGTACAGCATAAAGTGCAGATACATTTGGGACCCCCCCCCGTTAAAAGAGGTACAGAGCAAGTAAGCCACTATTACAACCAGCATACCTTAAAGAGTCCCCGGACTTGTTCTGGTATGAAGACATCAGTGACAACTACAGGAAAGTGCAGGTTGTTTTCCAGCCATAATGACCACAACCCAGAAGGATCCTGAAGTTTTTGAATGTAAAATGATATATTTGAGGTGTCAAAACTCAAATACCTGAAAAATATTATTTAATATTAGACATGAGCATTTATTTCAGAACTTCACATCAATAAGCATTGTATAGTCTCTAATATCGAGAACTGGTTAGTCTACACCAGTGTTCAACAACCAGTGGCTCTTAGGCTGTTAGCAGTTCTAGAAACTATTATGTACTGGAGGCAACTGATATCTCAAGAGTATAAGAACTTGTGTCACATCCAAAACAAAGTCAGTCAACACTAGGGTCAAAGCCATACCAGTAAGCCTTATGTTTAATAGCACTGTACACTTTTACTATTCAGTATACCTGTGAAGTGCATAGGCAAACAGGATCCTCAACCACCTGAAGAAGCTGCATGGAAAACAACGGAATCCCAGCACTCGGCTTTCAATAAAATCCTTTAACGCCCTTTTCCTGCTCCTCATTGAAAGAGCTGCTTGCTGGGATTCCTTTGTTTTACATATTCATTCTGTCGTATGTGAAAGTGTCTCACGACCAACAAATAACTGGGGACACCGGCCTACAGTTTGGACTTGAACAACAACTAGTGTATTAGGAGACCATATTTTATACACACACACAAGCTTCATAATTGTTTTGGTTTCATCGTATACCCCTCAACATTAAAACTGCAACACCAACGACAAGCTGTAAGGCAAATAATCCAATTCTCAAGCACCTAGCTCCAATCTGTGACATGTGGGAGGGGCATAAAAGTCAGACTGAAAGCAAAGTGTTTTAGCCACATGAAACCTCAAAAAACATATCAAGTGGTATCTCATGCTGTATCCCAAGTGCACGGTGGCCAAGTACTGTTTCCATACACTGGAGGGGGGAGCAGCAGATATCACGCTGGTTTCCTTTCATTAATAACCTCACTGACAGTATGTGAAGGCATGTAAGCATTTCTACGCATGGTTGATATTTTTTCTATCATTTGCATATCATTAACATGTCTATTAATCATGCGATTTCATGAAGCTTTTCTTCCGTGTGCTAGGTTCACATTAGCATCCACTTTTCATTGTTCGGGTCACTTAGGGATCAGAGGTTACACACAACTATTGACTATAATGCAGTCCATCGGCTGTCTGTCGTTTTTAAACTGAAACCTGGGAAGGAAGGAAAAAATCCTCCACGGAGGACTTTTTCCTCTGTCGATTTTCAGCAGACACTGCGAATGAGTCTCAGATGTGAATGTAGCCTTAGTGTTGCAATTTCAAAGTTGAGGAGTCTATTACATATATAAAATGTAATAAACATAATATATATAATGCTTAGCTTCAGCTCATAGTCACAAATATAAATGATAAATAAATGGTTCATCATGTGGTGTACACGTACCCCTCTGTTATGTTGTAGGAAACACACAGGGATGGGGGAGGAACAGCTTCTGGGACGGGGAGTCGTTTTCCATCAGAGTCGTCACAATCAGATTCTCGCAAAGCTGTGACAAAAGTCATGAATGTCAAGTCATGTCATGTTGAACACTCCATGACTGACAGTGTTCCATATATGAGTATGCATACAGAGTTAGCTGTCACTAAAGTACCCAGACCACCCAGTGGATTTAAAAATGCTCTTATAGATATTAGGATAATCATATTACAAGTGGTACGAGACACCCTTAAACCATACCTCCAGTTATAAACAACTTTCATAAATGAATAGTACAGGTGAATATAACAACCTTTGTAAATGTATCTTATTAAGGAGATCTACTTGTTACCACTTATTAAGCTGTTCTCCTGCTCTTATTTTCAAACTGTTTGTTTACATTAGACTCATCATGTCCTCACACAAAGATCTATGGAGAAGGAACAGGTGGAGTGGGATGCTTAATTGATTTATTCCCTCATTCTGTGCACTAGTATCCTCTTATCTACAAACCTAGCAGTGTTGAAAGCGCACAGAATAGTAAAGTGTAACAGCAATTATCTGAATATCCTTTCTATCATCCCCTCTTCATAGACTAATATATAGAAATGTAACAGTGACAATTGGAGAAAAAACATATTTCTTTAATAATATATATTACAAAGTTTCATATATTAACCTGTACTATTCATTTATGAGAAGTTGCTTATAAATGGAAGTATGCCTTAACAATTCAGTTGAAAACCTTTTTAATGATAAACAGTGTTGTGTATTAGTAAATCAGATATCAGAGCGGCTGCTAAAGTCTGGCACGTATGCTAGTTTCTTTTACAGATATTTTAGCTTATTTGGTTGCTTATTGGTTAACAACGTTGATTTAGCTGCTGAGAAATATAAGAACTATTATTTTGTCAGTCTTTTCTGCCAATACCAACGTAAAAATTGTACAATTTGTGTGTATATTCAAAAGAAACAAGTAATATCATTGTACAATGTCCAGCAACAGCATTGGAAGAGTGAAGAAATCAGACGATACCTTTTAGACGCTAACTGAGTATATTTGATAAGTAAGCTTTCGAGAGTGCTAGCTCTCTTCTTCAGACATGGTGTAATACTAGAAACTGAAAATTCACACTATACACACACAAGACATGGTTCTTCAAAAGGATCTTGGAATAACAAAATGCAATATACGTAGAGAAGTTATTTACAACAGGTCAGGAAATAAACAGTCTGTAAAATTTGTTGCGCGTGACAAAGGTATCTGTTATCTGTAATCAGGTGGTGATTTGTGACCCTCAGAGTCTCCCTGTGGCCGCACATTTCTCCAGAGAAGACCCCGCTATTGAAGATTTGCGGGTTGTGGCTTTGATGGGACATTTTAAGATGCAGAGGGAGAGAAAAGAATGGGAATACAAGTTAATACGAAAATTTAAAACTCTGCAATTTGGACTTAATATTCATGCCTGCTTCATGTCACACTAAGTATGAACTGTGAGGGTCACAAATCACCACCTGATTACAGATAACAGATCCCTCTGTCACGCACAACAAATTTTACAGACTGTTTATTTCCTGACCTACTGTAAATAACTTCTCTACGTATATTGCATTTTGTTATTCCAAGATCCTTTTGAAGATCCATGTCTTGTGTGTGTATAAATAGTGTGAATTTTCAGTTTCTAGTATTACACCATGTCTGAAGAAGAGAGCTAGCACTCTCGAAAGCTTACTTATCAAATATACTCAGTTAGCCTCTAAATGGTATCGCCTGATTTCTTCACTCTTCCACTACTTTCTATGGCTAACACGGTACAACATTATTCTACCAGCAACTGCATTATCATCATCCCTTAAATTATCTCCTACAAAGTGGCATAGCACTTCACACCCTAAGGGTATGATTGCTATGGGCAGTAAGGAGCAGATAGCTTGGATGTTTTGCAGCTGACAGCTGGATAGAGAGAATTTTAGGGATAGTGAGATGCAAGTAGTTTTGAGGAAGATATAAAGCTGTGAACTGCACATTTCTTTGAAAGAGCAGTTTAATGGTACTTTCTTGAGCAAAAGGTGCAGTTTTTCATGCATTTTTCTGAGCTAAAACAAGAAGTGGGGTCTAAAGGAAAGGGAAATCTTCTTACTACATTGCCTTATGGCTTTGGCTAAAAAAATAAATAAAAAAAAACAAAAAAAAAAAACTGCAACCAAATTTTTTTCCCTCAAAATTCCACCCCAAAATTCGCTTTCAAAGAAAGCTGCAGCTTAAGGATTTCCTACAAAATACTAGCAGTTCACTATCCCTAAAATTCTCTCTTTTCAGCCATCAGCTACAAAACACCAAAACTTCTCTACACAAGCCATCTGCTCCATACTGACCCTTAAAGCACCCTCCCACAAGCTGCCTTCTATTTGCTGACCCAACATTCCTCTACCTACTGCAAAACACCCACCACTGCGTGTGTATCCATCTGCTGCTTACTGACCCCTAAACTTTCCTTCCATGAGCTGCCTTCTGCTTACTGACTCAACATGTCATTTGCCATCTGCGGCACAACACCCCCCTAACTTATCTACCACCATAATCTGCTGCTCACTTAGCTCCTTGAATCTGCTTAAATAGTAGCATCCCAAAATTGTCCATAATCCCAACTTTCTTAAAGGGATTTTCCAGGAGACTGGGAAACACCAAGGTGTTATTGAGCCAGAGAAAGACTAAAATAAAACTTTATTTAAAACAAAAAAAAAATAAAAATAAAAAGGATGCTCACCTACCCTCAGTTCTCCGTCAGGTACACTGTTCAATTCTATTCATGCACAGGCTGTGCCAGGGGTAAAGCAGCTCTGATGACCATTGAGGCCAACCACTGGTACCCATATTGGGCACCAGTGATGTCATAAATATCTAACATGTGACTTTAAACCAATATTCCTTAGATTTACGACTATATTTTGAGAGTTAGTTTGTACACATTTACCTTCACCTCAGGAAATGAAAAGTAGTGCTGTATGACAGGATATTATCTAATATACCTCCCAAAAACAGTCCTGTCACCTATAATTGTGGACATACTGCCAGGATCCTTCTTGACAGATCCAAATGTTGTGATACACTTAGAAGGACATAATCTTTGCTTACTGTCCAGCTAAGGATTCCAAACAAAAGGCACCCGTGCTACAAGGCCACATGATTGACCAGAGAGCTGCCCTTGAAGGTGTAATAGTGAAAAACTCTATTCCCATAAGAAGTTCTAGATTTAAAAAAATAAATAAATAAAAAATGTGGGTGGCTTACCTGAGCAAACAATGGTTGCCGCTTTTGTGAAATTGATGGAAGAGCTTAAAAGCATTACAGGATCAAAACGAACAAATAAATTTTCACCAAGAAAATGGTGAATATCCTGAAAAAAAAAAAAAAAAAAAAAAAGAATTTAACTAGATTCTATATCAAATCAAACATGTCATCAGCTTTCATTACATTGAATCTCTATACAGGGGTTACACAGGCGTTTTGGGACACATCCACATACAGAAGTAGTAATAAAGCCTGCCTAAGAAAGGAAGTTTTAAAAAGGTTGTCCAAGTCCTAAAGTTATAGATAATACAAATGGGGCAAGTAAAATAAAAAAGGTACGTACTTCTCCCGCTCCTCAGTTTCCAGCAGCAGCTGCTGTGCATGGGTCAGGCTGGGTTCACACCAGCGCTCTGTTTCCGTTCGGGGATTCCGTCCCCCATTCTGCTTTAAAAATGCGGAGAGAAAAGTCTTGTAAGCAGGACTTTTCTCTCTGCATTTTTCGGGCGAAAAACCCGGCGGACCTCATTTTAGTCTATGAGGTCCGCGGGTAACCGCTTTTTAAGTGGATTGTGTTTCCATTTCTTGGGTCCCCAAGCAGTCCCGAAGAACGGAAACCCAAGCACAGGTGTGAACCTAGCGTCACCCAGCTGACGTCAGCAGTTACATCAAGGTGAGGTGACCGCTGCAGCCAAACACAGGTCTTGGCTGTGACCTCTTCAAACAGCATGTGACTGACTGGCCTCAGAAGTGATGAGCTGAGCTGTTTGTGAAGAGGCCACTGCTGAGGCCTGTGACTGACTGCAGCATTCATCTCACACAAAGAGGACATCATGCTGGAAGACCTGTACACAGCAGCCGCCTACTGGAAGCAGAGGACCAGGGGGAGGCAAGTGCATTAATATTTTACTGACCTTATTTGCAGCACCTATAAACTTTAAAAAAAAAAAAAGACTCGCACTACACAGTTGATAAAGGGGTTGTCTATTTCTTCAGCTGTTATGCATGAATAAGTTTCTCTAGTACTAAAAAGCATCTGTAAATGGTATAAAGTCACCACAACTGATGACAAATTCCCTTTCAGTTAATTGTTATAGTAACTAAACAGAACATACAATGCCATAATGCTCACTATGATACCAGGATCAATAAACTCTGACAAGACAATTTAAGCAGCCATGAAAAAGCTTAACTGCGTAGTCATAAAAATCTTATTACCGCTACCACCAAGGTTCAATTTGTGCATCGAAAGCATCAAAATAAAAGCCTACACTGCCTTTTAAGAAACAGAACATTAATTTACTTGCATAAAAGAAAAATCTCTCCAATGGATAAAATAGGAAGAGGTGCACTGCTGTATATTAAAAAAAAAAAAAAAAAAAAAAGACCACAACGTTGTATGGTTTATATCACAGGGAATGGAAACCGGAGTATTTTAGACTGATCTATAGTGACAGACGAATATCATCTAGAGACAGAGAAGGAGTGTAAAATTTGTTGATAGAAAGGAAGTATTTCACTTGGACAAAATTTCAACAACTCCACGTCAATTGTAAGACCAGATCCCGACAAAAGTAATGCTGCTACATAGTAGCTTCCATAGTAAGGCTGCAACAACCAATCCTGCTGTAGTTTTGTTGATGTAAGTGTTCCATGTTTGGATCAGTGGAATTATGATATGGCCAAAAAAACTCAATAACATATCAAAAACATCTGTACATATCACTGACAATATCCATACATCACACAAAAACGAAGCAATCATGAAATTACCTGCATATGGACCAGCCCATTGCCAGAATTCAATACGTACATAATCATTGAATTATCTGTGCAAAAAAAGAAATAAAAGGTCACACTTTGAGTAAGCATTTGTGACCTTACCAATGCTGACTTTTATTCTACTGTCAGCTACATAGTCATTAAGTGGATTGACTTTGCCTTACCAATGTCTTCATTTCGCTCAGTTGTTACAAAGATCATAAAAATATTCTCCAATATGTATTTCCTGAGGGTCTCCAGGTCATGTTGGCTGCCATCCAGCCTGACAGCAAAGTAGACCTGCAAAAGCAGAGAGTGCCCGGACAGGAAGCAGCTCTACAAATCAAGGGAGAAAAAGGCAATATGTTATGAATAGTAGTAATAGACTGAAAGGTACACAGAAGACAGACATCCCAAAGAGAGGTGACACATACTCTGCATGACTGCCGATGTTTGAAAGGAATGTTGCACTTCAGACGAACCTGCCACACACTGGAGTTTATAGCTTCTGCCTGCAGAAAGAACGCACAACAACATACTGAATAATTTACTGGTATGCTAATAAAACAATGAACTCATATGCTGATTCAGCACACACCATTATGCAACATATCTCCGTGAGAAGAGCAACACATTCATGTCAGTACAATAAGGGTTCACCCAGAAGGATGGTTTCATCTTCTGCAAGCGAACCCTATAAACTGTCCAGAAAGATATTAAATATCTGCAGTATCTTCAATAATATTCCTCCCATCATACAGACAAAATAGCACAACATGCAGCGTCAAAACAGTGGCATCCTCATATGACCAGAGTGTCATTTTTTTTATTAGAAATGAAAACCATGGCACTACTATGAACATAACCTATGTCTCATGCAACAGCTAAAAGTAAATATGGCACTTAAAGCTGTATTCATATGGGTTTTCCCGCTACACACTTTCACCACCATCTACAGAACAAAAACCCAGAGTGACCCATGGCAATTAAGTGGTGACGTGCATGTGTGTACACCGCTCTATTAACTTCTATGGGATTTCTGCAGATTGCCATCCTGGAAGTGTCATAAAAGTGTATGGAGTGGTGGCAATGCATGTGCACCACTGCTCCATTCACAGGGAAATCTGGCGACTCTTGCCAATCCCCAATTTCCTAATCACTGGAGGTCACAAAAGTAATTGGACAATTGACTCAAAGGCTGTTTCATGGGCAGGTGTGGGCAATGCCTTCGTTATGTCATTCTCAATTAAGCAGATAAAAGACCTGTAGTTGATTTGAGGTATGGTGCTTGCATTTGGAAGATTTTGCTGTGAAGAAAACATGCGGTCAAAGGAGCTCTCCATGCAGATGAAACAAGCCATCCTAAAGCTGCGAAAACAGAAAAAAACCTATCCGAGAAAATGCTACAATATTAGGCGTGGCAAAATGTACATCCTGAGAACTCAAAGCAAAAAGATCTGGACGCCCACGGAAAACAACAGGAAAACTTCAGGCAGTCATTGCCAACAAAGGGTAAACAACCAAGTATTAGAAATTAACATTTTATTTACAATTATTTAATTTGTCCAATTACTTTTGAGCCCCTGAAATGAAGGTATTGTGTGTAATAAATGCTTTAGTTCCTCACATTTTTATGCAATCATTTTGTTCAATCCACTGAATTAAAGCTGAAAGTCTGAACTTCAACTGCATCTGAATTGTTTTGTTCAGAATTCATTGTGGTAATGCACTGAACCAAAATTAGAAAGATGTTGTCTCTGTCCAAATATTTATGGACCCAACTGTATAATTCTATGGAGACAGCATACTTTATATTAGGGAAGAATCACTATTGGGACTCGCAAGTTTCCAGTAGGTTTATGCCTAGTAGTATTATCATAGCAATGTTGTCTTGTTATAGTAGTTCAAATAATTGACTGATTAACAATTTTGCATTGTATCAAATAGTTTGTGACCCCTGTTTTAAAGCATATCCCACTGGTGGTATTTACTTTTTTTTTTTTTTTTTTTAACAGGTTCCACCTGGCTACTTTTGAGACCTCTATAAGTCTATGGCTATGATATTTATGGGTGCATAGGTATTTTAATTTTGGTGCTAATGACTAACTCTTTGCACTTTTACCTAAAGCTGTGTAAAATAATATAGATGGTACTATTTGGCACTGGTCAGTTAACAGTGACAAATTCCAATTATGTTCCATTATAAACAGACTAAATACCATATTTTACTAGAAAATAATAATGACTTGTTCAGCTGTGATGCAGGTTTTGACCTTTGTTATTTCCCTACACAGGTTTCCATGTAAACTACATATAATCTCCAATTTATTAAAAATTGACTTCTAAAAATGTATAAATTTAATGAGGATCTTTGTGTAGAGGTTACAAGAGCTTACCCAGCTGTTACTCACAGCTATGAGTCTGTCAATACAAAAGTTGATTCAGTGAAGACAAGTGTGACATACCACCAAGCAATACATCAAAGCTGAGGCTTCACCTAAACTGATAAATCCACTCCTAACACAGACAACTTGGCATACCTGTGCTTGTGAGAGATGGATATTTGCAATCCGAGGAAACCACACATCTGTTTTCGGAAGAGAGTTTCTGGAATCTTTAAAAACAGCAGTCCCCAGACCAAACACCTAGAACAAGTAACAGTTACTTAAACAGGCTAATAGTTAATTGATATATTGGACAGTAACTTTTAAGGGTTACGGGTTTTGCAGAAACATTCGTTTAATTAAAGGGATAGTCTGTGCTCAACAAAAAAATGGTAACTTTAGAGTCATAAAACGTTTCAGCATTTTCCAGTTTATTTTATGTACAGCCCAGCTCATAACACTGATATCTTTATTATACCAGTGGGTCACATGTCCAGGGCAGATTTTTATCCCCTGGAGATAAACACTTAAGAATCCTATTGAATATCTGCAAAGAGATTTTAAAAAATTGCAATAAACAGATTTGGAAAAAACACTGAAAAACTGCATAACTTTCCATTACAGAAGCAATAAGATTTATATGCTGAAACCAGTCAACTCTTTTAAAGGGGTTCTCTCATTACAGATACTTATCCAAAGGACACGTGATAAGTGGCACATTGCTGGGGATCTGGTCATTGTGTTACTCATGTGAATGAAGCACCAGCACACTCAAGTGACTGGGGCTCCATTCAGTGCTAGGTGGCTTCCAGGACCGTAAACTCCAGCAGCCCCATAGAAGTGAATGGAGTGCTGTTCGTTTATGCCCACTGGTGCTCCATTCACAGGGAAGATGCAGGGGGACTTTCAGGTTTTCGTTCTCCTGTTCGCCGGGGGACCCAATGGCTAGACCCCCAGTGACATCACACTTATCCCCTATCCACAGAGTCTGTAATGGAACAACTCCATTAAGTAGTGAAACATATGATGGAGTATATATTTCTGAACAGTTTTGCTTTAGGCATAATAAAGCATACCTGGAAGGTAAGGCATATTGTACTCCTGCAGAAGGTTAAATTCTATCTTATTCACTATGTCTATCACACATTAAAGGAAGAGTCACCATGAAACTCTATATCAAACCAGTGTATTGAAGGGTACAACAATATACTGAACACCATCATACTTTCAGATGGTCAAATATATGAATGCCATTTAGAACTATACAAATGAAGCTCAAGTACAATGGGGGAACGCCAGAGCCTCCAAGGGCCATAGCCTGTAAATGCCAGGTTTATTGTGCAAGAATTTAACATCACAGCTTTCGGACAAGAAAAGGCTGCCAATCAAGTGTAAGGGACGGTAAATTAAACTGAGAAGGAGCTCTTAAAAGTTTCTTGCACACACCCATTGCACTTGAGTCTTATGGGAGTTTCCTGATGACAGGCTCCCTTTAAATCAATAAATTAAATGGTACACTCATTTGGCAGTATAGCCACTAAGCTCCACCTCCTGTTGGACAAGACGTAAAAAGCCATTAACTGATTATGTGCAAAGCACACTGTGTTTCTGGAGTATTTTCATTAATAATCTGCCCCATTGTGTCCCCGGACGGCCTTTTTTCTTCAGTCTTGGTGAAGACTGTCCCTGTGACAAGGAATCCTCCCTTACCTGGTAGGACAATACACCATGCGATGAGGTGTTTATAAATAAAGAGCTTTCAAAGCTTCCTTCTTCATCTGGCAGGAAAACAACGGTAAAAGAAGATTTTCCTCTAGCTGGAATAACCTAAAAGTGAGAGAAAAATACCATTCATGATTCATATCCTTTGTACACATGGGCAAATTTCTATGAGGGTAGTCTACCTGCACTTAATGTGTCCTATGGATTTCAAAACTGTAAGAAATCCAAATATGGTTATATATCACATAAAATACAACCACACACAACTAAAATATTATATAGCATTACGTATTATGTTATAAGAATATACCAATTCTACAGGTATAGTGAAGAAACCCTCTAGAAATCAAAAGTGATATGTTCCACTAACCATTTCTTGAGGGCCCCTGTAAGACACATCTTTTCACGTTTTCCATAATGACACCTGTTACCCTATATCCATACTTTAAAAAGAAAATACATTCCTATCCTTTCATTTTAAAAAGTTTTGCAGCGAGGGCAGCGGATCATATAAAAGGGTCACCATACACAACAAGAAAGTCAACTGAAATTGTCGATTTTAGCAGGGCTGACTACTTAGGGCCGAGCAACTTGAGCATGATAACTTATCATCATGTCCTATCCTTTGTTCCCCTGGAAGATTAGTCAATGCCAATGGTGTATTCCAGCAGCTTTCTTCCCTATCTCCACTGAAAACACAAAATACATGTAAGCACAGCAAAGCATGCATGTTTAAGGGAAAGCCAGAAGGAATAATATACATTCTAGAAGCAACAAATTTGCTGGACGGTCCTAAATTCTCAGAAATAATCCTGGCAAATTCTGCTTGACTTAGGTTTATGCAAACCCCAACAAAAAGCAGGCATTCTCAGCAGCTTTATGTGGTCCAGGGTACCGGATTTAACTAAAAAAATTATGTTCGGCCACCAGCTATTGAAGGTGTATGGGCAGTCTCAAGGGTATGTGCTGATCTAACTACAGTCCAAACTAGCAGCCAACATAACAGTTACACCCTGCCAACATATTGATCATATTGTACAACACATCTTAAAGGGGTACTGCAGGACTTAGAAAACGTGGCTGCTTTCTTCTTCTCAGGAAGAAGCATGTCACATGGCCATGCTGCAGCTCAGTCCCATTCATTTTAGTGGGATGGAGATGTAGCATTGCCATGTGAACCTAGACAAGATGTCACTTCCTGAGATGAAGAAAGCAGCCATGTTTTCAAAGTCCAGCACAATCCCTTTAAATAAGAGTTATGGAAATGGTTAAAACAATGTAACACAATCTTACATTCAGTTACTGAATGCAAAAGCAGAAGAAATTTTTTTAGACTTGGTATCGGTCAGAGTGTACATTGTGCAAGTTACGGTAAATGTTTAGTGATCCAATGTTTAAGAATTGCACATAAGTATAGCTGTTGGTAAAAATGTCCTGCAGATATTTGGAAAGAAATGTGATAGTCTGGTGTGTCACTACAACGCTGCATGTTTTCAACACACAATTGTAAGAAGTGTCTTCACAAATAGCATATCTAAACATAAAATGCTTTTTACAAGCCAGACTTTAGAGGGGTTACCGACACACCAAAACCATTTTGTGTACAGAGATAAATAATAGCAGCTGACCTAAAAAAGGACTTTATTTACTACATCAAACGTAAAAATACTGTGCATAGGCATGCGAGTGCAAGTTCTCAAAGTGAACATAAGGCTGTAGCTTAGGCCTTAGGCCCGGTTCACATCTGCGTTTGCTTTCCGTACAGGGGAGTCCGCTTGAGGACCCTCCGAACGGAAGCCTATATGCAGAGAGAAGTGGTTTACATCAGGAAACCTGCAGACCCCATAGACTATTAGACTATAATGGGGTCCGTGTGGTTTCCGCATGTTTCGTGCGGAAACATGCAGAGGAAAGTCCTGCTTGCAGCACTTTTCTCTCCGCATGTTTCGTGCGCAGACCGAGCGGAAACCACACGGACCCCATTATAGTCTATGGGGTCCGCAGGTTTCCTGATGTAAACCGCTTCTCTCTGTGTATAGGCTTCCGTTCGGGGGGGGGGGGGTCCCCAAGAGGACTCCCCTGTATGGAAAGCGAACGCAGATGTGACCCGGCCCTTAGCAGCAGTAACTAAAGGTTTAGCACTTTCTGAACTTAAACAAGCAGTTCTGGAGTCCAAAAAAAGCCACAACTACAAGCAGCAGGCACACTAGAAAGTAACTTATACATTATTTATTATTTATTTATTATGCTTACTTATATATATATATAGCACCATCATATTCCGCAGTGCTTTTACAGACATTGACAGTCACTGTCCCATATAGGGCTCACAATCTACAGTCATGGCCAAAAGTTTTGAGAATGATACAAATATTAATTTTTACAAAGTCTACTGCTTCAGTTTTTCTAATGGCAATTTGCATATACTCCAGAATGTTATAAAGAGTGATCAGCTTAACAGCAATTACTTGCAAAGTCAATATTTCCCTAGAAAATTAACTTTATCCCCAAAAACACATTTCAACATCATTGCAGCCCTGCCTTAAAAGGACCACCTAACATCGTTTCAGTGATTGCTCCATTAACACAGGTGTGGGTGTTGATGAGGACAGGGCTGGAGATCAATCTGTCATGATTAAGTAAGAATGACACCACTGGACACTTTAAAAGGAGGCTGGTGCTTGCCATCATTGCTTCTCTTCTGTTAACCATGGTTATCTCTAAAGAAACACGTGCAGTCATCATTGCACTGCACAAAAATGGCCTAACTGGGAAGAGTATTGCAGCTAGAAAGATTGCACCTCAGTCAACAATCTATCGAATCATCAAGAACTTCAAGGAGAGAGGTTCCATTGGTGCCAAAAAGGCTCCGGAGCGCCCAAGAAAGACCAGCAAGCGGCAGGACCGTCTCTTAAAAGTGTTTCAGCTGCGGGATCGGGCTACCAGCAGTGCAGAGCTTGCTGAGGAATGGCAGCAGGCAGGTGTGAGTGCATCTGCACGCACTGTGAGGCGGAGACTCTTGGAGCAAGGCCTGGTCTCAAGGAGGGCAGCAAAGAAGCCACTTCTCTACAGAAAAAACATCAGGGACAGACTGATATTCTGCAAAAGGTACAGGGAGTGGACTGCTGAGGACTGGGGTAAAGTCATTTTCTCTGACGAATCCCCTTTTCGATTGTTTGGAACATCTGGAAAACAGCTTATTCGGAGAAGAAGAGGTGAGCGCTACCACCAGTCTTGTCTCATGCCAACTGTAAAGCATCCTGAAACCATTCATGTGTGGGGTTGCTTCTCAGCCAAGGGCATCGGCTCTCTCACAGTCTTGCCTAAAAACACAGCCATGAATAAAGAATGGTACCAGAATGTCCTCCAAGAGCAACTTCTCCCAACCGTCCAAGAGCAGTTTGGCGCTCAACAATGCCTTTTCCAGCATGATGGAGCACCTTGCCATAAAGCAAAGGTGATAACTAAATGGCTCAGGGAACAAAACATAGAGATTTTGGGTCCATGGCCTGGAAACTCCCCCAGATCTTAATCCCATTGAGAACTTGTGGTCAATCATCAAGAGATGGGTGGACAAACAAAAACCAACAAATTCAGACAAAATTAAAGCATTGATTCTGCAAGAATGGACTGCTATCAGTCAGGATTTGGTCCAGAAGTTGATTGAGAGCATGCCGGGGAGAATTGCAGAGGTCCTGAAGAAGAAGGGTCAACACTGCAAATATTGACTTGCTGCATTAACTCATTCTAACTGTCAATATAAGCTTCTGTTACTCATAATATGAATGCAATTCTATTTCTGTATGTGATAAAAACATCTGACAAACACACATAAAAACCAGAGGGCAGCAGATCATGTGAAAATATAATATTTGTGTCATTCTCAAAACTTTTGGCCATGACTGTACATTCCCTATCAGTATGTCTTTGGAGTGTGGGAGGAAACCGGAGTACCCGGAGGAAACCCACGCAAACACGGGAAGAACATACAAACTCCTTGCAGATTTTGTCCTTGGCAGGATTCGAACCCAGGACTCCAGCACTGCAAGGCTGCAGTGCTAACCACTGAGCCACCATGCTGTCCTACATTGATAAATTTAGCCATTTATGGAGTGAAATCTAAAACACCAACATGTATCCCTTTGGCCTGGAAACACACATGCAGTCTTTGATGAAGATTGAGATGCTGGTTTTTTTTTTTGTTTGTTTCTTTTAGCCAAAGCCAGTGGATCCTGCAAACAGGAGAATTACAAATTTCCTATTTCTTTAGAATCCAGCTTAAGCTTAAAAAAATGCTACAAACCCTGTGTGATACCAGTTTTATGTTGGTGCTGTAGACTTCACATTACATCAAGCAGGGTGAGGTGAGCAATTACAGCAGGAGATGACAAGCATTTAGTGTCAGGACACCTGTTAAATCAGGATAACATAGACCCCAATTTTCAATAAGTGCACTAAATTCACAGCTGATTTTGCATGATTCAAGTAAGGTTGCATCATACAACCTATAGTAGTGTTATACAAATCCAGTCCAAACAGTGACATGGCATAAGAAAAGCTTAGCTTCATTTTGCAGTGAAGATGAAAATCATTTTCATGTTCTTATGTTAGCAAAGCAAGTAAACAGAGAACTCAGACTGAGAATATTTCATTATCAGGATGTCCAACAGATTGGAACCTAAGGTTCCCAATAGGTGTGCCTTCGAAACCTGCCAGGGGACCATGACACTCTGGTTGGAAAGATAATTACATGCCTTCACGCAAAATTATCTGCGTCCATAGGATGTTTTTTTTTCTTTTGGTAAAAATTATTTGGTAGGGGGTGCCTGGAGCAAATTTCTTTTTTCTCCAGAAGTGCCCCAAGTCTAAAAAGGATAGGAAACGCTGTCCTAAGGGTTATGTTCATAGACTGTAGTCAACTTGCCGTAAGAAAGCACACAGATAATCACATTAAAGAACCAGCAATGTGCTACTGTAATGTTATTACTGGAGTCTCTCCTGCCTGAGTGAGTCCCATAATAACCCTGCACTACTACCATATCAGCAATAACCACATGGTTTTTCCACAATATACCTCAAATCAGCAGTTTAAGAAAAGGTAAAGCGGCTTCTAACCAAACCTGTGTTGTCATCTTGCACATAAAAATCAAGTTTGCAATGTGAATATAAGCTTATGCAAAGTACAAGAGAAATCAGAGGTTGACACAGGTGCCAACAGAACTACACAAGGATTAGCACCATTGTTATTGGATGGATCTCTATGGCTTTACCCTGCAAAATCCACAAGAACAAACATTTTAATTTTTCCTGCAGATGTTTTTTCTGAAGTATGTGAATTGGGTATAAAAACAGGCCAGTCACTTGCTTTGGATATGGAATGTCAGCAGACATCTGCAAGGAGTTTGTATGTTCTCCCTGTGTTTGCGTGGGTTTCCGGTACTCCGGTTTCCTCCCACACTCCAAAGACATACTGATAGGGAATATAGATTGTGAGACCTATATGGGACAGTGACTGTCAATGTCTGTAAAGCGCTGCGGGATATGATGGCGCTATATAAGTAAGCATAATAAATAAATAAATAAATAAATAAATATGATCACAGAAACCGGACCTAAATCCTCATTAAATCCTGAATATGTGAAGGAGAGAAGGGTCAGGCTTACGTTTAAGCAGTAGACATAGGTTGCCTTTTCAAGATCAATTTGCAGAGTTTTTTTTTTTTTTTTTAAAGGCCTTTTAAAAATGTTCCAACTCAGAATAAAGATGTTTGTAGCTCAGGTGAATGCGCTGAATAATACATTAATATTTGCATCTGATGAAGCTTTGGATTGGAGTTTCTTTGTTCCAAGTCAGAGGCTCCCTATTATGTAACTCAGCAATAGCTAATCGTTCCAAGATTCCTGTACTCGGCGTTCCATAACTTTATGAAATTACCATGTTAGCTTTCTATTCACCACAGAACATAAAAAAGAAAGGATTGTTGTTTTACAGAATAGAGATCAGACCAGAATATAAACACAAGTCCTTTTTGTGTTAAACATACATAAAGGCTTAAAAGATAAAAAAAAGAAAAAAGAAAAAAGTTAGTTATAGTACATGGGGAGAAAAACAAAGCAGCCTCTAAGTACAGCGCACAGTTAGAGAAGGGCTGGGAAAACTAGTGCACTACACCCCAATGAGCAGCTATTCCAAACACAGGCAGCTCTGTCCTGCTATATATTAGATCTCAGTTGGGTGCTTAAAACGACACCCATTCCTCTACTCTATTACCATGCTTGGTTCAGGCACATACTAGTCTACACATTCTGACAGCTATGCAATGACTTATTTTGGAAATATGCACAGGTCTCGGTATCCACATCTGCAGTGCATTAGAGACTGCAAAACAAGGAGAGCAATGTTCTAACTGAGGATTTTCAGACACATGGAGCATGCATGTGCTGCAAAGTGACCTCACATGCCATGCTAGAGACCTAACACACGGACAGTAACATATTTCTGTGTTGAAAGAGAAAACCATTCCCTTTTATACTTTTGCTTTGTCGGTATTATAAAATGTTAAAATATAATGTTATTTAGCAAACCCCTGAAGACACCGAGCTTTAGCGAAACATGTTGGTAGGGGGGGACGGGACATTATTTGTTATTTTAAATAACACACTTTTAAGAGGGGACTGCAGACGCTCTTAGAATATTGATACACTCCTTTTATAGTTATCATTTAGGCAGGATAGCAATTATTAGCCAATATTTCTAGGTTAGGCTCTTAATAGGAGGATCTACAATCTCTCCCCTGTAGGGAGGGGGTAGAATCTTTGCCACAGGTTCCTGTAATTTTAATCACATCACCATATGGACCTAAATTTTATTCCTATTACAATAAAGGTTAAGTCTTAAGTTGTTATAGATGCTATATATGAGGTAGAAGTTTGCTAATTAGCAATACGAAGATAAAAAGCATATCAGGCACCAAAATTAACAGCACTTATTGCTTGGGAATGGTGGGGGCTAGAGAAAAAATTCCAACTGTGCTGGAATCAGTGAGCTGGAGCTAGGTAGTGAAAGGTCCTCTTTAAGTAAGGAGTTATAGATGTCATAGAGGTCACACCTAATCTGGATACCCCTTTTTTAACTACAGTGGAGAGATACTAAAAAGTATTCCTTCTATGTGGCTGGCTCAGCCCAGCAATTCCACTGTAGTGGCTTCTGAAAAGGAAAATGTTAGGCCAGTTGTGGTAGCCCAAAATACTTTAAGAAGACAAACAAGCTGCGAACAGATGACTACTGTTGTGGCTTCCTACCAAAAAAAAAAAAAAAAAAAAAGTTTTGTCATGCTGAAACCTTCTGAGGTTTCTTGCTCCTGTTCTGAATGAAGATTTTAATGCAGGTAGTCTGCTTACAAGAAACTAACAAATGAAAGTCTGTTTTTTATTCTGACAGTCACTTCTATCACTACATAAATTATGGACGTTAACCACAAGCATAAAATGACATATAGCATGAACTCTTTTGTCCACAACTGATCTATGAATAGGCTGCTAACAAAAGGATGGGAGGGGCATTCACATTTTTCATCCTCCCCTTCAGTCTTCTAAATGACAACCTTTCTTTGCAAAAAAAAAAAAAAAAATGAAACTGAACTATTGTTAACAATATGTAGAAAGTCACTATGAGCTGGAGAGGTCGACCATTTAAGATAACATACAGCCTCAAAAGGTTAGACTTCGTAAATCCATTTCCCTAAGCTATGTATAAACAAGCAAAAAATGTTTTACATTGAACTTTTTAAAGAAAACAGGTCATCAGCTCTGAAAAACCCAATGACATACATGATCTGATAGGTCCTGTCAACCTGAGCATTTTGGCGTTTTGTTTATTGAAATCTATTCAGCCATTCCAAAGATATAAGCTCTTATACTGTTGATGCAAATTAGAGTTTACTAGCCAAGTGGGAGGTGACCCAGCATGGCATACAGCATAGAGAGACCCTGTCCCCAGAGAAACCACAGTGTTACTGCCCACTTGGCTAGTGTACCCTAATTTGCATCAACATTAAAAAAGCTTCTAAACTTGGAGTGTCTGAACGGATTTGGATAACCAAAACAGTGAAATGCTCAGGGTGACAGTACCAGATGCAGGTCATTGGGCTTTTCAGACCTGGTGACAGGTCCTCCTAGTGTAAACTGTTTCCAATTACAGAGATTAGATAGATACAAAGACAAGTAGACATATTCATGTCATGTCTTATGTGCCCAATTATATTATAAAAAATAAAAAAAAATGTCCAGCTATGAAGTAGAATGTGTTTTGCAAGCAGCTGTGGACAAAAGCTTTAGGAAGATGCATCCTGATTGGAGGCAATTTCAGAAAGTAGATTCTTAATCTTTTACAAGGAAGCCTTTGTTGGTAGGGCATCTACAAAATGGTGTAAAACGAAATGGTGACTGCGACTAAACAACCAAGCAGGGATTGTTTGGCTCAGTGAATACACAAAAAACAAACACAGCCAAAAGGATTCCATGTCACCAAGTTCTACATAGAGGTGTTGCCTTTTATCAGTCTTTCCAAAAATGTGACATGGATAACTGATATTTTTCATGAGATTATCAAAAATGTCTGACCTACATGTTTTTCTACTTTAAAAACCATCAAGTTGTTCTCTAGCAGAGGAATGCGTAACTGTATGTTGGGAAAGGGGTCGTCCTAGGAGCTGCTACATGGATGACACGTGCCAAGAAAAGCTAAATGTTTTGGCTCTTGTCCAGTACATAGTTTCCAAAAGCACATCAACACTCACCATGCTATATACAGGAGACACATGGAAATTTCTACCACTTGTAAACACTGAGTTCACTTCAATATCTGTGTCCCTGCTAGGGTTGAAAGCGCAGAATGTCTGCATTTTTGGGAGACCCACTGATCTGAAAAGATAGGTAGAAGAATCGTTTTAGTTGCATTACAATTTAAACATTCAACTGTTTTGGTGCACATTAAGATTTGCAAATATGAATATTATAAAATAAAGCCCAATTATTACATACAGTACAGACCAAAAGTTTGGACACACCTTCTCATTCCAAGAGTTTTCTGTATTTTCATGACTATAAAAATTGTAGATTCACACTGAAGGCATCAAAACTATGAATTAACACATGTGGAATTATATACTTAACAAAAAAGTGTGAAACAACTGAAAATATGTCTTATATTCTAGGTTCTTCAAAGTAGCTACCTTTTGCTTTGATTACTGCTTTGCACACTCTTGGCATTCTCTTGATGAGCTTCAAGAGGTAGTCACCTGAAATGGTCTTCCAACAGTCTTGAAGGAGTTCCCAGAGATGTTTAGCACTTGTTGGCCCTTTTGCCTTCACTCTGCGGTCCAGCTCACCCCAAACCATCTCGATTGGGTTCAGGTCTGGTGACTGTGGAGGCCAGGTCATCTGGCGTAGCACCCCATCACTCTACTTCTTGGTCAAATAGCCCTTACACAGTCTGGAGGTGTGTTTGGGGTCATTGTCCTGTTGAAAAATAAACGATGGTCCAACTAAACGCAAACCGGATGGAATAGCATGCCGCTGCAAGATGCTGTGGTAACCATGCTGGTTCACTATTCCTTCAATTTTGAATAAATCCCCAACAGTGGCACCAGCAAAGCACCCCCACACCATCACACCTCCTCCTCCATGCTTCACGGTGGGAACCAGGCATGTAGAGTCCATTCGTTCACCTTTTCTGCGTCGCACAAAGACACGGTGGTTGGAACCAAAGATCTCAAATTTGGACTCATCAGACCAAAGCACAGATTTCCACAGGTCTAATGTCCATTCCTTGTGTTCTTTAGCCCAAACAAGTCTCTTCTACTTGTTGCCTGTCCTTAGCAGTGGTTTCCTAGCAGCTATTTTAACATGAAGGCCTGCTGCACACAGTCTCCTCTTAACAGTTGTTGTAAAGATGTGTCTGCTGCTAGAACTCTGTGTGGCATTGACCTGGTCTCTAATCTGAGCTGCTGTTAACCTGCGATTTCTGAGGCTGGTGACTCGGATGAACTTATCCTCCGCAGCAGAGGTGACTCTTGGTCTTCCTTTCCTGGGGCGGTCCTCATGTGAGCCAGTTTCTTTGTAGCGCTTGATGGTTTTGGCCACTGCACTTGGGGACACTTTCAAAGTTTTCCCAATTTTTTGGACTGACTGACCTTCATTTCTTAAAGTAATGATGGCCACTCGTTTTCCTTTACTTAGCTGCTTTTTTCTTGCCATAATACAAATTCTAACACTCCATTCAGTAGGACTATCAGCTGTGTATCCACCTGACTTCTGAACAACACAACTGATGGTCCCAACCCCATTTATAAGGCAAGAAATCCCACTTATTAAACCTGACAGGGCACACCTGTGAAGTGAAAACCATTTCAGGTGACTACCTCTTGAAGCTCATCAAGAGAATGCCAAGAGTGTGCACAGCAGTAATCAAAGCAAAAGGTGGCTACTTTGAAGAACCTAGAATATAAGACATATTTTCAGTTGTTTCACACTTTTTTGTTAAGTATATAATTCCACATGTGTTAATTCATAGTTTTGATGCCTTCAGTGTGAATCTACAATTTTTATAGTCATGAAAATACAGAATACTCTTGGAATGAGAAGGTGTGTCCAAACTTTTGGTCTGTACTGTAAATGAAACAATCTACAACTTTCCAATATAATTTATGTTTCCGTTTTTTACCATGTTCAAGATATTTACTAACTACTTGAGAATGAGAACACATGTTACATTCGCAGGCTGAAAACCCATGCAGAGCTAGCCAGTGCATTCCTTAGCTGAAAAGTGGGTACATACAGTATTGCTCCCTGTTCAGATATGAGCTGGAGGCATCATAAAGATCTTCCACCGCACATTCAACCATATTTGTTGAAAAAAAAAAACAACCTGACAGAACCTGAAGGGCTCAATAATACACCATTGGGGTCCATCAGTCACTAGTATCATGGTGGGACATGGTGGGCTGTCACACCTATAATTTTGTTTTCTGGCTCCTATGATGAAACTGATAAATGTAAATCTTGACACAGATGTGCGTACAGTCTAAGAAACGTTCCATGAGCCATATACATTGGTCCACATTTACTAAAAAGACAGTGAGAACTTAGACAGGCAGTCTGAAAATACACCAGATTTATTACAGTGACTGATGCTGGATGGTAAATGTATTGTATCTAGTCTACATTTATAACACCTTTTAGTTACCTTACTTGGTGCCAGTATTTTTTTACACTATTTTGGCATATTTAAGCCACACACCCTTTTACTGAGAATCCACACCCATGTCTAACATGTCGAAAAATGTTAGCCCAAACTAAATGAGCCATATTTACGCCAGTGTCTAGTCATAGCCACAATATATCTGGGCCATTGTTTCAAACTACCAGTGAGATTTGTGCATTGTCAAGACTGCATAGTGTGGTATCCCCTTCTCGGCTGAGAGCAGGACTGAGCCATGTACGGGTTTGCAGACTTTGAATATAAACAAGTTCTCTGTGCAATGAAAACTAGTATTAGACTGTGAGGAGGTAACAGAAGAGCCATAAATATTCCACACAAGAACTTCATTTCTGACAATTTATTTATCATTCGATCAGTACAAATTCCAGGCATGTTACAGGACTTTAAAATGAATAGCAAGAATAAGCATAGAAAATGAATACTCACTGGGCTCCAAAATCCAGAACAGATGGCTGGAGATGTAAGGCCCTCCCACTAGGCCTTCCAATACTTTAAAAGAAAAAAAAGTTGAAAAAAAGAAACGAACAGTTTAGCATGTTTGTTATCAACAAGTAAAGCACATTATACCATGCCGCTTCAATACAGTTCCCAATGCCTTTAACACTTACTGAATGTTTGCTTGTTTAAAGTTTTCGTCCACAAAGTCGGCATTTTTGACAAAGGGCTCATAGAAGTTTAAGAACAGTGACACTCTTCTCATTGTAGTATAATGTTGTACCATAGAAAGTAGTGGAAGAGTGAAGAAATCAGGCGATACCTTTTAGAGGCTAACTAAGTATATTTGATATCAAATATACTCAGTTAGCCTCTAAAAGGTATCGCCTGATTTCTTCACTCTTCGACTCTTCTCATCGATCACCTGCCGCCCAAGTTCACTTACCAGGGTCTCTGCTGGTCTCTACTTCCTGGTCCAGTTTTGACACACAGCATATACCAGCTCATCTGATCACTGGTTGAGGTAGCTCACTATTAGGACCAAAGCAGAGACCAGGGTGTGATGATTCTGCTTAAATATGGCTATAATTCAGAGCTGTATTTTGGTCTCTGGGTAGCGTATTTCTCTCTAGTTCCATTTACTCATAATGTGCGCAGCTATAAGCCTAGGTGTATATTGGCAGTAGTAGCAGCACTGGAACAATAGGGCTTTGTATCCATCACAGCAGGGCTCCATTGTATTCATACACAGTTCTGAGTGATCAAAGAAACAATAGTGCATTGTTCAAACCTGGGCTGTTGATCAGACCTGGCTGATAACATTGTATCCTTTCACTTGGATCAGCCATATACAAAGAATCTGGACTTGATTGCATTATTCAATCAGACTTGCTGCCGCCGGTGACCTCATTCTGGGAGGTGGCATAAAGGGTATAAAAGATGAGGTAAGAGGTCTGTGGGAGGAGATTATGCTATGGAGATTGGGCTGAGACCATCACAGACTACAGAGTTATGACAGAGTTGTTACAGACAGACCATGAGGAGAGGCTGCTGTGATGAGATTTTGTGTTGGGACTACAAGAGAAGACCATGAGGAGATTTTTGTGATGAGACTAAAGGACTAATGCTGAGAGACTGTGATGAGAGCATGCAGGCTGGATTATTGTATTAATGCCACATGCTAAACAGCCTCCACTGGTTATTCACACATGACAGAGCATGTTTGAGTGTTGGACTACAGAACCACATCAAGGACACGTGTGGTAAAGTAATCATTTCACCTTTATCCCTTTTATTTTATTTGTACTGTATCTTGTAACTAGTAACTGTTAATGCTTGCATATATCTGCATATCTGTTCTGAACTGCATGTGTTAGATGTTAATACCGACCCATTTAGGGGTTAATAAATATATAAAATTTAGAAAGCTTGTCTTGTATTTATCTGGTGAACCCGACATTCACTGGCGGTGAGTGTGGTTTTTATATGAAAGAAGACTCAGGGGGTGGCCACAGCGGTGTTGGCGCACTGAGGATCTTTCACACAGGGACACCACCGTTGAAACTGGACTGGTGGGGGATTGGTTGGAGGGATCACTTTTATTTATTTTTTTAACCCACTTTGAGACATTTGCAAGTTTTTTTTTCTCCCAAGAAATGTCACTGAGATTACTTGTGATCACTATCCATTCTACGATTATCCCTACCCAGTCTTCAGGCAGACAGTGAGTAAAATCTCTTGCCTGAAAGCATGAAAACCATACCCAAAGTGGACTGTAAATAGCAGTTAAGTCAGACTTTATGCTCTAGTGATAAAGTATAATAAACTAATACACCAAGACACATTCTCAAATGTACTGTGTGAACTAGAAGGAAAAATCACATTATGTGAAGCCATTATCTGAAGTATATTCTATAGAAACTTCAGTACTTGCACCATTTTATCACTTTCACCTACCAATATTTTGTAGGTGTGTCAAACATGATAGGTGTGCCAACAAGCGTGAGAAGACAGATAAAGCCTGCCTTAGGACATGCAGCATAGCAACACCCTCTTGGTGAGAAATCATTATAGCAGCTCAACTGAGAAAATGTGCTTTAAGAGGGTTTTTTATTTTTAAGAATGCCCCTTTTAGCATATATATGTCATATGGCTTTTGCACCGGAGGAATACATGAAACACACAACTCAATTGACTAGCCAGCTTTTAATACTACATTTCTGCTGCAATATATGGTACCTAGCAATGCACCTGTGTGATGGGCACATGACCATGACAGATTTTTATCCTATGGACATAAATATTAAGGCACAAGACAATGGAGTGTACTGGATAAGTATGTTTTTTTGTTTGGTTTTACACCGAACCCTGTAGCCCAAGTTTACGCCAAATCCTGGAAAATTCCTTTATGCCAAGGCCCCACATTGCAGAAAAGCTGCTTTTTTGTTGTAGATTTTGCTGCAAACCCAGCAGTAGCTATAGAAAGAATGGCAAATATAAGGGAAGCTCTTAGGGTAAGTTCCCACAGCAAATAATGAAGAGGAATTCCTCTTCATTTTTCGCTGCCGGCATTTTCACCCATGGTCGGCTGTGATCAGATGTCGATGCCTCGATATTCCATTGCGGCTTCCCGCTGTTGATTAGGCCCAGATGTATGCAGGGAGTCTCGAGCCGCAGACTGCACAGCTGGATAAGCCGCGGAATCCACGGCAAGATCAAGCAGGCCGCTTTTTTTTATGCGTCCTGCTGTGATCATTGCCTCCCATTGTAAACAAAGGGAGATGGATTTCGGGCGGAATCTGCCAGCGGATTCACTGGTGAAATCTGCGGCAAATTCCGCTATGTGAACATACCCTTATATTTTTCCCTTCCGTTAAATACATTCATGGCTTTGGCTCAATAAACCACAGCAAAATCTACAAAAAAAAAAAAAAAGCAGCTTTTCTGCAACGTGTGGCCTTAGCCTTAAAGTTTTCACAATTAACTTTGCACCACATTTATTTATTTTGGAGGAAAATGGGGGGTGCATCTTATAGTCCGAATGCATCGCCCCTCTCCTGCCGCCACCGCCTTCCTGCAGCAGGACTTCCTGTAGCGGCAGGAGTGGGGGCGATGCTGCGGGACCTGGGCTTGTAGGAGAGTGTTCCCGATGGCACTAACCCATCCCGGCATCCTCCATGCTATTACAGATGATGGTGGCCGCTCTGCTGCAGAGCGGTCGCCATAGTTACCAGGACATTACAGCGGAGACCCGGAGCTAATGCCCATGATCAGAGTCCACTCTGATCGCGGGTCTTACTACCTGTAAGCCCCTCCAAACTGCCCCTGGGCCGGTGGGTACCTTGCTCATTGCAGGCCAGCTCCTGTGCGGCAAGATTGCAGGAGCCAACCTGTTTCTGTGACAGCCGGGGGCCTTTTGAAGACTCCCAGACCTGTCAAATGATCATAGACCTGTCAAATGATTGCAGGTTCAAGCGCCCTAGAGAGGCTAATAAAATAGAGAAAAAAAAAAAAATACAAAAGTTCTAAATCACCCCCTTTCCCTAGAATACATATAAAAGTAGAAAATTACTGTGAAACACATACATATTAGGTATCCCTGTGTCTGAAAATGCCCGGTCTACAAACTTATTAAAATATTTCTCCCATAGGGTGAACGTCGTAGTGGGAAAAAGAATCAAAAATGCCGAACTGCCTTTTTTTTTCACTGTTTCACCTCTGATTTGAGTAAAAAGTGATCAAAGCAATAGACATTCCCCAAAATGGCCATCTGTCAATGTGCCTTGCAGCTGTTGCAAAACAACAACTCCCTTATTATTTTACCACATTTTTTGCTTCAAAATTTATTTTCTCTATTTCCCTCCTCTAAAATTTAGGTGCGTCTTATGGTCCGATGCATCTTATAGTCCAAAAAATACGGTAGATGCTTTTTAGAGACTTATGTGAAAATGAGACGTGACCTGATTGCTTCTGCATGCGCGAAAAAGTGCTAAGAACTTTTAAGCTACATAAAAAGTGATGCTATGACAGTCTAGACCAGGGGTCGGCAACCTCTGGCACACGTGCCAAGAGTAGCACCATGTGAACGCAGCTTTACATCCAAGTAAAAGTACCAGTGGCATAAGAATATATCTGCATCCAGATACATAGTGTGTTTCCACCATAAGGATGCTGCCATACGGTGCTCCTGGACACTTACATTTACCACTAATTGGGGGCTGCACATGGACTTTCATTGGGACTTTCTAATGGGAAAGTACAGGTGCGCCCCAGGAAATAGCAGTAAATGCATGCGTCCTGAAGTATCTTGTGGCAGCACTTCTGTGTTATGCCAACAATTATTGCGTGGCACTCAGAGTACCTCATCTTTGATTTATTTATTTTATTTATTTATTTTAATTTAACTTGGCACACCGAACAAAAAAAGGTTGCCTACCCCTGGCCTAGACAGTCACCGAATTTATCGAAAGTTGCAGTTTTACGCTAGGTTCACACTAGCGTTCGGGTTTCCGTTCTTGGGGTCCACTTGAGGACCCGAAAAAGGAAAATTCTTTGCGCTTAAAAAGAAGTTACCCACGGATCCCACAGACTATAATAGGGTCCACTGGGGTTCTGCCGATTTTATACTGAAATTCTCTCCGTCTATTTTAAGTGGAACGGGGGACAGAGTCCCCCGAACGCTAGTTTGAACCTAGCGTTGGTCTGTTCTAAAGTTGCCCTGTCTAAAACTTAGACATAATTTAGTTAATCTGCCCTGTAGGGTTGTAAGAAAAGATACACCAGGATTCTTAAATTCTTGTGCTTAAAGAGGATCTGTCAATATAATAAACTAAGAGAGCTTCGCTTACTTTCCATTCCAGTTTAGAAAACAAAAAAAATCTATACATATTTTTTGGAATTACACAAACCTGCCTCCAATTACTCAGCTGGACTTGCACATTTCATACAGCAGAGAAGGGGGAAATACATCTGCAAAGAGAAGCTCCCGTTCTCACGTACTAGGCACAACCATGGAATAAAGTAAGCGTTTGCACAGAGCTTTACCGGGCAAGCACAGCTGACTCTTCGGGGTTAGAGAAGACAAATCGCCGACAGTGAGCTGTAACCAGGGTGGATTCACTCTACAAGGGCTTGTCCAAATGAGACAACTCTTGTTCCATAAACACATACATACACTGTATATTTAATACATACATCCAAAAAACTGCCCCATTGCATAATTTTCTTTTATTTGGGGTTGACAAAGGAATAAGTGGATAATATCGGGTTTCTTACAAGCTGTGGGTCACACGAGAGCTACAGTTTAAGACTCACTTAACTATAATACTGATAAGCAAACACTCTCATCTAAGGAACAAGAAGCAAAGATTAGAAAAATGTATCCAAGGATGGATTAACTCTAAAGTAAAGGGTCTTTGTTTTTTAGCGCATAATTATTAAATTGAACCAAAACTCCTGTCAAGTCCAATCCGTCAACAGGTTAGTAGAGGGCCATTACTGTGCAATTAACACTTTGCAGCCCTTTCATTTTCTGAGATTGCACACACCCACAAGTCTAACACGAGCAGCTCCACAAGAACAAATGCTATAAAAGGAACATTCAGCAGGTGTATGTTGTGCTATACACAAACATGTCACGAGTAGATCATGAACAGCTGTCCCTGCCACACAATATTAGCAGTCATTATTACATAGACATTCAGCCATTGAAACAAATATTTGACTTTTCTACAGTGTATATAACAACTATAAATACATTCATTATACTGTGACAACATGTCTACAATTACAAGGTTATAAGGAATTCTTAGCTGATGACTGACCAGCTAAATAAAGTACATACTGTAGATGCAATATACACCTTAAAGAGAACGTTTCACCACCTCCAACAACCCTTTGCATCCTTTAAAAGGATTCTATCACCATTCTATCTATAGCCTTTAGAAAGATAACTCGTCTCCTACATTTATATTTCTGATCCGCGCAGCCGGTTTGGAGAATTTTCTTCTTTATGCAAATTAGTCTTCAGAAAGCACAAGTCACACACTCTTCAGAAGATCCAGCACCGTCTCTCCGCTGCGTCAGCACCCGCTCATTGTGTCTGTTCGGGATCCAAATCCCGCGCATGCTCATTTGGCTCTGCCACTTTGATGTCAAAATGGCCGACTGGGCATGCGCAGTTGGCTCTGTCCAACGTGAAATGGCAGAGTCGACTGAGCATGCGTGGGATTTGGATCCCAAACAGACACGATGGGTGGGTGCTGACGCTGCGGAGAGGCGGCGCTAGCCATGAGCACAGGGGACGCCCCTTGTGCTTTCTGAGCACTAATTTGCATAAAGAAGAAAGAAGAAAATTTTCCAAAACGGCGGTGTGAAGCAGAAAAATAAAGGAAGGAGAAGAATAGTCTTTCTAAAGGCTATTCTGACATGCCGCTAGTGAAAATTGTGTTTCCCAATGATAGAATCCCTTTAATCCACCGATTCCTATATAGCTGACATTTTTTCTAGCCCCTCCTGTTCCTGAATAATCGTTGTTAGTTTCTGCACAAAATATGCTAATTAAGCTCTTTAGTGTCAGATGGGTGATACTGGCCTGGAGTAGACAAAGACCGCCCACCTGACAGTAGAAAACCTAATTAGCATATTGGTGAAAATAACAAAAATCCAATTGCTCAGGAAGCCGCACGTACTAAATGATGTAAAAAGCTGGAGCTGACTGATTTGGTGAAAGGTTCTCTAAAGATTATAACCTGAATATGCTTCACTGTACAAAAGGTAGCATATTACAGAAACTAGTTCACTGTCCTATTAACCCAACGCCTCAAGATTTCAAAACTGGACACTGATCCCTTGGAGACTGTCATTCCCCTTTGCACATTAAAAAAAAATTATTGAAAGTATAGCACTAAGTAAAATACTGTCCTCGCAAGCCTGTCTTCGAACCTGATAGCTTACATATGCAGTGGTTTGTTGCTTTGTTTATGCACTTTCTTCCATTTTATACTTTGTATTCCATATAAAATTTTAATAAAAGTTGATTAAACATAAAATACTGTCATTTAATGGGGCCTAACATGTTGCCTTCAGGCTGGACAGGTTTGTTTTAAAAGTGTTCTCCAAGAATGGACAATCACCACCCATCCTTCCACTAATCAATAGGGGTCCACCATGATAACTAGAGAGGGGGTCTATTGAAGAATAGGATATGTTCTATTATCAACTTTTCTGGCCTGACAGGCTACAATCCAAGTCTATGGGTCCACTTTTTTTCGGCTAAGGTTTCATGTGGCCATTAAGCAGATCAGTGGGTCGAGTTAGAGAGGAAAAGGGAAAAAAAAACAAAAAAAACAATGAAGTTAAATCAGTTACGTTTTAATTGACTAAAAAACACGTGAAACATGGACATTAATAGAAATATGGCCAAAAAATGCATGAAAAATAGACAGTTTCATTTGTTTTTAATGGTTTCTCAATGTTCATGTGCACGAGGCCTTAGTATTACAGCACAGAAGACACCTCCTATTTTTCCACAGTCTCCTGCTGTGATTTCAGAAGAACATTAGTGACTGAAATCCCATGAAACTAAATATGCAACAAAACATACATCTAATTATACAATATTAATAACTGTAAAATATTAAATCATTTTATTTTGAAGCTGGAGTTGGTAGTTTTTTTCCGACTCCACCCAAAACTAGCCCCAACTTCACAGCCCTGGGGGTGGACATAATAATCTAGGATCAAGACATTCACGGTGTGTTCTGTGCCAGAATTCTCCCTCACTTTTTCATACTATATTCAGCATTTTCTGAACTGCTCACAGGAAGCTGAAGGGAAATTTACTTGTAGCTTAGAAAGGTGAATGTTCTCTCCTGCAGCTGCATTCAGGGAAAGAAGAGAAATCACAACAACTGACATAAACTCTAAAACTAGTCACTTCCATCTTTGTTTTCCATGACAAACTCCAAGAAAAAGGAAAAACAACACACATACAAGAGACAGGGAAAGTCAGACACTTCCCTAAACACTTGACTGCAATACAGCCAAAAGACTTCTGACAGATAGCCAGCACAAACATCTCACAAGACAGAAGATGAAAATACTATAAACAACAAAATGATTTCCATCCCTCCTCCATGTTTATCATTTGCACACAACCAACAGAAAAAAAGTCAGTCTAGGCACCCCCATAGTCCACCTGAACAGACAAGCCAATGCCAGCCATAAGTCACAAAACAAGGGGTGCAATAACATGTAAATAAGTTTTCACGTGTTTTATTTTTGAGATTTTTGTATGCCATCAATGAATAAGAAAACACTTGCCTACTTGTACAAACTGCAAGCCTGTACACACCTAGTTCTTTGTTCATGTGACACACAAATGCTGTAAATCTATGAGCTAAATACATCATCAGGTTATCGCTCTGGACTACAGCCTATTTGGCACACAGAACATTGCCCTCGTCCACATGAAACAGATGGGAGTAGGAATAGCTATGTACAGGTAGGTCTGCTCCTCCGAATACAAATCAAACTGTTCATAGTCCTAACATAGAGCATGGTGAACTGAATAAGTACATTAGAACTTTGCAGAAATGTACTATATGGTGTATACGTTAGTTACACAACTGGGAAAACTCCTCTGATGTACATTTAATCTTAAAAGGGGTTTTCCAACTACAAACTGATTTTTTACACTTATGACCTATCAGTAAAAGATCTGTCAGGGTCTGACTCCTGAAGCTCGCACAGATCACCTGATCAGAGCACCCAGAAGCTGCTAGTGGACGGAGTGCATGTGCAGCAATGCTCCTATTTAAGTAGTAGGAGCAGCATTGCAATTCCCCAGAACCGCCACCATGCAGTGAACGCTGGCGGTTTCCGTATAGGCATAATAGAAGCCGCAGTTTTTTCTGCAGCACTTTTTGGCTGGGGCCTTAGCCTTAAAAAGAATATTCGAGTGCCATATGTTTATTGACATCATATGGTTTCTGCAATATGCACTTACTTATGCCCACTCCTAATTAGCCTTTCTAGGCTCGGTAAATGGCTCCCTCTACCAGTGTCGCCAACAGTGGGAGAGTCTTTTGCAAGTTATTATTCAGTGATGCAATGACACAAGAAGGCCCACTCACAGCTGATGAGGGCGGAACTGTACAACAAGCCAGAAAGGCTCAAGGGAACCTGGATATGCGAAATAAGCAAACTCTACAGGACAGATTTACGTAATTGCCAGAATGGTGCATTTTCAGTAATACAATTATATTGCCAAGTTGTTTTGTTCGCCCAGTAGGGTTAAATATATCCACTTTGCATACAGGTACAAAAATACTGCTAATACCACTTTCCCCACCTCTTCACATTCTGTTCTGTAAAACTGATGAGGCTTAAAGTGAAATGTCATTGCATAGTACAGGCAATGAGGCACATTTATCAATCCAAGTCTGACACTTTTCTGTCTACATTTGCAAAATTCATAGTGCACAGCATTTACGACATATTTATGAACAGTGTACACCAGAAAGGAAATAAAAATATGACAGGCTAGACACTTTTGAAAAATGTGGGTGTGGTTTAGAAATGTCTCAATTTATGGCATGTTTATGAAACAGAAAAGAATGAATATGGCACAGATTTCCCGTGCAAGGTAGACCAAGTTTAAAATGGTGTAAAGAATTTGCGACAATTTACTCCGTGTACGGCAAAAATTCCTGTCGTGAGCCACGTATTTGTCTTCTCAATAAGAGAGAGATGATTTGTGTCTGCTTATGTTATACCAAGAAATGTAGGGTTTTGGATGCGTGCGCCAAATATCTGCTCCCTACAACCTGCAAGTTAAGATTTTTGTCTACAGGTTTGTGCCAAGTACGGTATTCATAAATATGTCTAAAACTACGAATGAGATGCAAAAATAGACTGTATTAATAAATGTGCCCCAATATGTTTTGCAGTATATCAGGATGCTTCCCTTCTTCTCTCCCTCCTAAACTGCTCAATTCAGTCTTCAGTGAAAATAGGTTCCCAAAATCAAATTAAAATATAACTTTTATTAGGAAATAGGCTAAAATAGCATATATATATATATATATATATATATATAATGCTAATTGAGTAGACAGTGCAAGTCAGATAAGGACACACATGACTAGGTCCCACAAGAATAATCAAGTAATCTCACTGGGAAGCTGTGTGCATAGAGTGTGTGAATAATATTAACACAGTGGTGTAGATAATAGATCTCATATCAGAAGAGCCCTGTTACAAATCGATCAGTGGATAATGAATCCACCACATAGCGCAAGTCAGGATCCACCAGATTCTGTCTACTCAATTATAGGGGGAGAGAGAAAGAGAGAGAGAGAAAGAAAGAGAGAGAGAGAGAGAGAGAGAAAAGAAAGAAAGAAAGAAAGAAAGAAAGAAAGAAAGAAAGAAAGAAAGAAAGAAAGAAAGAAAGAAAAAAAGAAAAAGACAGAGAGAGAGAGAGAAGAGAGAGAGAGAGAGAGAGAGAGAGAGAGAGAAAGAGATGCTATTTTAGCCTATTTACTAATAAAAGTTATATTTTAATTTGACTTTGGGGACCGAATACTTCTGTGCATTGCATAGACACTTTTTGATTTGGTTCAGTCACTCCCTGTGATTTCAGTGAAAATAGGCTGAAGCCTTTGGAAGTCTATGGAGAGGGGAGGAGAAAGAAGAGCTAAGTGAGACAAACACAGGAAAGCTGCTGCAGCTAACAGTATATTTTTAGGTGTTTTCTTGGCAGTACTAAACAGTATTGATGTCAACGGAAAAGTCCAGCGGTCTATCCTCCACCAACCTGCCAATAACTGACAGCTTTCTGCCTACACTGTGCAGAGTGCACTCAGTAACATATGAGCACATGGACATCATTCAGGGGACTCCAGGACTGCACCTAAACACAAGAAACCCTCACGAAGCTCTAATGCATATGTCATCATGGAATGTATGCTGAAATCCAGTACATGTAAACACACACAGCTATGGACATTTCACAAAATCTTTTCTTTTAAAATTTCATAATTTGCTTTCCATTACAGACAAATAGCATTTACAGCTCACACAGGCACCTTAGAATAATTGTTACAGTGTGCATTATAGTAACTACAGAAATAAGGCATCTATTCATCCATATCTGTTTGACAACCTAACTGGCTATAGGCCTACTGGCAGCACATAGGCTTTTACTTGACATGCACACCCAAGCTTCTTCAAACAGATGCTACAGCCTTGGAAGTAACTATCTGAGCAATAAGTATCTAGCACTTGATGAATGCTTTGTATTAGGTTTATTCTCTGCAGTCAAGATAAAGCAACTTAATTTCATTCCACTCTATCTGCACATTACAGATCTTGGTTTCTTGGCAAGTTTTCTAAAAGGAGACTGCATGGGGTGGGACAGGCCTGTTCAGACCTGTAGACACACTCCAGTGGTTTACAAGCTTTTACAACCATCCTTGTTGCTTACGTCTTCAGGTGACCCAGCCAGGAATGAGAAGCTTCTCTAAGCATTCCCCCCATATGGATGTACTTGAAGAAATACTTTATTCACAGTATGCAGTCACGCCTGGGTATCTCAATTGCATTTTACTGCAGTCATTTTGCTTTATGGCAGGCAGTTTTATATTACTAAGCACAGAAATCAACTCACTTGATATTCTTTGGGGGATAGTTACCCTGTGTGTCTGGCCTGAGCTCCTGCTGTTATCTGGCTATTTCTTCTGCTTTCTCTCTCCATAACCCATAAGGGTGAGTGAATACTCACTAGTATAGTACTAAACGCTCTAAGGACTAGTGCTCTCCTGACATGACAAAGGGATTGGTTCCCATAGGTGCGGACCCCAAGAAGGAGAGGCACAGAGATTGTGTAGCAGCCAGAGATGAGGCACCCTGAGGACATTAGTGCTGAGGATGAGGGTGCTGCTAGTCAGCCCCTGTCCGTGGACGCTCCCGCTGAGGAGGACATAGAACTCCCTACTTTCCCTGACAACAGAGTGAGCCAACACTGACTGATGAAGGCCACAGGTCAGTGCCATAAATATCTAGTATTTCAAGTTAGTGACCTCTGGTAGGATCTCTCTATACTTCACCAGTATATTAAAAAGAAGTTTCAGAGCGCACCATGACACTGTAAGAACGAGTGGACATGGTGGAGGATAAGATTCTGCCCTTAAAAAAGGATGTGCAGCAACATACCAGTATGCTGGATATTGTAGTAGTCAAGCAAGACAACCGAGAGAACCACCTTAAGTGGAATAATGTGCGCTTGGTGGGGCTTCCAGAGAAGGTGAAGGGAGCGAACCCCATGGACTATGTGGAAAAATGGCTGCTGCAAGGACAATCTGTTGCTGCTACTTGCTGTGGAATGGGCACGCAGGGTAACCAGAGCACCAAGTAACCCGCCATGTACCACGATTGCTGAAATCATGTACCATCAAAACAGATACTTTGCTCTGCCAAGCCTGGGATAACCCTAACTTGACAACTGACACACTATATTTTGAGTCCTGTTCTGAACATATGCAACAATCTTAGGATCGCAGTAAGAGAAGAAAACTTAAAACATGTAAGATGTGAATGAATGGGAACATATACTTTTACACCTACACAATGCATTTTTGATGCATATTATGTTCATTTTTATTATAAGTTGCGGTTGTGTGACATTCTTCCACTCAAGTCCCAAAAAACATTGTTTTCTGTTTCACAAATGACCCCGATTCTCTCCTTTTAAGATCTTTGATGTTTGGCATATTTCGCTAAAGAACCAAATAGTGTCAGGCTGGGCTTCTATGCACCCCCCTGAGGAATCTATTCTGAGAATCAACCCATATATAACTTCATCACAATATTATTATACTATTTTAATTAATATTTGAGGCCCTCTTGTAATACTGATCCAATGCTTTGTCACAGTTTGGGCCACTAGAGGATCCTCTGCTCAGACTGACCTTGAAATCAAGTCACTATCATGTAGGGCAACAACAAAAACAATACAAAAACAAAACACACAGGGCAAGTTCCAAGCAGAATTGCCAGCAGCTCCCCTACTGTAATGTACAGTAGCAGTGTACTAGCTCAGATTTAAGAGTCTTGCACTGCAGGTTTTGTACACTGAGCATGTCAATTACTGCAGTGTGTTCAACCATGGTTGTTAACTTTCACAATGCAAAGGTCGATAACTGGGCCAGTCGCCCAGGAACCAATGCTGAAACCAGCTAATTTGATTGTATTTTTGCTGCAGGCAAGCCCACGGAGAGGTGTCCACTACAGCCATCCCATGGTGGACCCATTCTCAGTGGCCTTAGCTTAAAGCTCTCTTTACAATTACCTGGAAGACCGCTATTCCCTGTAACAATGCTGGTGCCTAGGCACTAAACCAGATAAAATTTCTATCTAGGACAAGCAGGCACACCCAGCTCTGTTTAACCATAATCAGCAATATATAATCTAAATAGCAAGTCAATTATATAATAAACTAGGTGCCCGATCCATAGAATGATTCAGTACAGGTGTTACAAAAACAAGGAATAGAAAAAATAACTGCATTTTGACCTACTATATATGGCCAGTAACAACAAACTAGAATAGATTTAAGAAAACTCTAAAAGAGGCTCTTGTTCAGAGAAGGGATCTGCCATGTTGTATTATGAACTTTGAAAAAAGAACCATATATCTGAAATGAGAAAGTAGTCAAGTATCCTGTACTGACCTCAGTTGTATTGTGTCCATTGCCTTTAAGGATAGCAGCAGATTATGGGTAGGACTGCAGCAATGTTATTAGAAATGATCCCAGTCACTACAGACACCAATAACCAGCTATGTAAAATGTCAATAGTGTCGTTCCCTCCCATTGCCAAAAACAGGGGATCAGGCACTTCTAAACAGACACTTATCAGACATTTATTGCATATCCAACGCAATATGCCAATAATCTCATTAGAAGGGAATTTCTATCTAGGATGTGCCATCACATTTTGGGGCCCCTGCAATCCTGAGAACAAAGGACAGGTAATACTGGTTTAGTGCCACGCTCCTTTTAATTGTTTACTGCACATCTGTACTTTCAGTCACACAGCTAAGCAGGACACTGCAGCAAGTCTTTATGCTACACTAGCACTGGATTTTGTTCACTCTCAAGAACAGAGTTGCCAGAGATTACAAGTGCATCTCAATAAATTAGATCATCAAAAAGTTACTTTTTTTTTCACTAATTTCATTGAAAAAGTGAAACACATATATTATATTGAGTCATTACAATCAACGTGAACTTTTTCAAGTGTTTATTTATGTTAATATTGATGATTATGGCTTACAGCCAAGGAAAACCCAAAAGTCATTATCTCAGAAAATTAGATTATTATATAAGACCAACTGTAAAAAAATTATTTAACACAGAAATGTTGGCCAAATGGAAAGTATGTACAGTAAATGCACTCAATACTTGGTCGGGGCTCCTTTTGCATGAATGACTGCATCAATGTGGCGTGGCATGGAGGCGATCAGCCTGTGGCACTGCAGAGGTGTTATGGAAGCCCAGGGTGCTTTGATAGCAGCCTTCAGCTCGTCTGCATTGTTGGGTCTGGTGTCTCATCTTCCTCTTGACAATACCCCATAGATTCTCTATGGGGTTAAGGTCAGGCGAGTTGGCTGGCCATCAAGCACAGTGATACTGTGGTCATTAAACCAGGTATTGGTACTTTTGGCAGTGTGGACAGTTGCCAAGACCTGTTGGAAAATGAAAATTCCCTCTCCAAAAAGCTTGTCAGCAGAGGGAAGCATGAAGTGCTCTAGAATTTCCTGGTAGACGGCTGCGTTGACTTTGGGGAGCCATGTCATCTGCTTGTGTACGTCCACTGTGTTTTATCAAGACCAAAACATCACTGATTGTGGAAACTTCACACTAGACCTCAAGCAGCTTGGATTGTGTGCCTCTCCACTCTTCCTCCAGACTCTGAGACCTTGGTTTCCAAATGAAATGCAAAATTTACTTTAATCTGAAACAACACCTTTGACCACTGAGCAACAGTCCAGTTCTTTCTCTCCTTGGCCCAGGTAAGACGCTTCTGGCGTTGTCTATTGGTCATGAGTGGCTTGACACATGGAATGCGATACTTGTAGCCCATGTCCTGGATACGTCTGTGTGTGGTGGCTCTTGAAACACTGACTCCAGTAGCAGTCCACTCCTTGTGAATCTACCCCAAATTTTTGAATGGCCTTTTCTTAACAATCCTATCAAGAATGCGATTATCCTGGTTGCTTGTGCACCTTTTTCTACCACACTTTTTCCTTCAACTCAACTTTCCATTAATATGCTTTGATACAGCACTCTGAACAGCCAGCTTCTTTAGCAATGACCTTTTGTGGAGTGTGTCAACGACTGCCTTCTGGACATCTGTCAAGTCAGCAGTCTTCCCCATGATTGTGTCGCCTACTGAACCAGACTAAGGGACCTTTTTAAATGCTTAGGAAGCCTTTGCAGCTGTTTTGGGTTAATTATTCTAATTTTCTGAGATAATGACTTTTGGATTTTCCTTGGCTGTAATCCATAATCATCAACATTAGCATAAATAAACACTTGAAAAAGTTCACTCTGTAATGTCTCGATATAATCTATGTGTTTCACTTTTTCAATTGAATTACTAAAAAAAAAAAAAAAAACTTTTTGATGATATTCTAATTTATTTAGATGCACTTGTAAATATCCACAGATAATAAAGTGATGGCATATCATTAGTATATGCCATGACTTTACCAGGCAGAAAAACCCCTTAAATGTCTGCAGTGACAAACCCCCAGGTTAAGTTCATAGTTACTGACATGAGGTCCTGCATGTACTGACCATTTCTAAAAATGCTGGAACTCTCCTTGTGCAAAAATCTGATAAAACAGTGATAAATTGGCTTATGTTGTGCACATTTTTATGTAAACACTTATTTACATGGTAATGTGTAATTGGTCATGAATACCCCTTTCAGACAATACAAATGCCAGGACAAGCACAAATGTTTGACTTCCTTTCTTCCTGTCTTCCGCTTAATGAACCAATATGTGACTGCCACATAAATATGAACTTTGAAAAACCCCAGAATAGACACAAATTACTTACTTCTGTTCTTGTAAATGCTCCCCTGCATGCTGATCTGAATCAGTCTAGAAAAAAAAAAAATACATAGAAAATTGATTATGCAATACTTTCCAGAAAAAAAAAAATACAGTACAACAAAACTGAAATTATTAAAAGGGGTATTGCCATCTAAAAGATCACATTCAGACTTGTAGCTTAAAAGAAGTTGTCCAGGCAATTTATTTATTTTATTTTTTTATAGGACGGGGGGGAGATGAAAAAAAATAATTAAAAAAAACAAAAAAACAAAAACATACCTGTCGTCCCAGCGCGGTCCGTTCCTTCTGCTCCAGCGTCTTCTCAAAGTGAAACTGCTCAGTGACTGTGACGTCATGGATCCCTTCCGCTGAAGCCCGCTGATTGGCCTCAGTGTTCATGTGACCACTGAGGCCAATCAGCGGCCTCAGGAAGAGACCCGTGGTGTCACAGGTAGTGACATCGCCTGCCCTTTGCTGAGGCCGTTGATTGGCCTCAGCAGTCACATGTGGCGGGGACTTCCACCACACGTCAACACTGGACCGAGAAGACCAGACTGCACTGGGAAGCACCGTGGAAAGATGAGAATGAGGGTTTTTTTGTTTGTTTTTTTTTTTTCACTGCCCCCAGCTCATTTATAAATTAAATGGGTTGTCCATTTTTGCCTGGACAACCCCTTTAAGATAACAAAGGTTTTACCTAATACATTGCTTTATCTCTCTCATGCCATTTGCCAGATACAACTAAATCTCTCTCCTCTGTGAGTACAGGCTAGTTGCCTAGGCTACAGACCTGCTATAGGTTGGAAAGGAGACTCAGTGCCTGCTCTTCCTCTCTCGCTCTTTCTACATATAGCTTTCATATTTTCAGCCCTGATAAGGGTAAGATCAGGGGTAGGCAACCTTCGGCACTCCAGTGGTTGTAAAACTACTACTCCCAGCATGCACACCTGCTCTGCTGTTCATGGAACTCCCATGAAAGTGAATGGAGCATGTTGGGAGTTGTAGTTTCACAGCAGCTGGAGTGCCGAAGGTTGCTGACCCCTATGTTAGATAATTTTGCCCCGGGAATTGTATTTCTATCTGGTCCGGAGATCGCTGATGATGGGCCCAATGGTTCCAGTGATGTCACCACTCCCAAGTCCTACTATACGAAGCACCGTTGGACCCCCACACCCTTGAGTCGCTTCACCCCCTCACAGGTAATTACCTATGCTATGTAGGCTGTCCCCAGACAAACCCTTTAAGCACTGCTTCTGTTATCTGAGTATGTAAATCCAGAGCTAACTGCACCATTTACAACAAGCAGGAATCTCTCCAAGCAAGAATGAGCTGAAAATGGAGGGGAGAGGAGACAAGAGGGCAGCTGAAATCCTGTGATGAAAAAAAGCCCTTTAACAGTAACAAACATTAGATAAATACCCAAAAGCTTTATATATGTTTATTCAGATATCTGATATCCTGGTTGTATACTAACCTGTTTTTATAAGACACAGCTGGAACACTGTACAAAATAACTGTTATAGACGTACACTCTGAATTGTAAAGTGCTGCAGAATATGTTGGTGCCCTAACAGCTGCGTTACTACTACTCAGCTGCAATTCACATCAACAGAAGCATAGCTGTAGTAATGCCACATGCCCAATATGGAACTAACAGAGCCATCTGCTTTCTACTGCAAACAGTGTATAGTACCAGCCCCACTGCAGTCCAAAACAGTTGAGCTGTTGGTGTCCCTTTTGTCACTACTAAGGATGACCGAATGTCGTATGTGATGGCTCCCCAGATCATTACACTAACAGTTGAGTAAGTCTGTCACTCCACAGCAAAGGCAGGATTGAACTGCTCACCATGAGGTCCCCATACTCAAACCTGATCATTGTTGGATTCGATTCTCAACAGAACCTGGAACGATGGCTAGCTGTCAATGGCAGGATACACAATGGAAGCTGTGACACCAAAATTTCTTTCAGCTGAGGGCTAGGAAATGGTCTGGGCAGAGAAAGAGATGTGTACTGAAGATGCCAAGGAGACTGGATGGTGGACAAGGAAACTGTGGGAGCTGCTCCTACTTTATGGTGGATGAAACGATTGTCTGTACTGATGGTCTGTCTGGAGCCTGTTCACCCTATATGCACTGTTTTTTCATTTAATCACTAATCTGAGCACCTTTTAGCAGGTCAGAAAAGCCTAGTTGGTGGACAGTTTGTCAAAAGAGCCATCCTGTTTCTCTTGGTCCAATGATCTGTCTCTCTCAAAGTCTGTCAACTAAGCAAAATGTCAAGGCGTCATGGATGCACTGACGGCAGTCAATGATCATTTCCAAAGTAGTTCACTACCCAAAAGTAACTTCAAAGCTTTATTATAATCCAGTGGGGGAATCACTTCTATGCCCCCTTGTCGCAAGATCCAGGGTCTAATCCCACCACACCTGTAATCATTTACATATCTGACTAAATCTGACACCATGATGCAGAAATGCTATGTTTTTTGGCATTTTACAGTACAAACAAAGTGAATGAGATTTTGTTTATGAACAAAAAAGTATAGGGTTTTTGAAAAACGCAGTGTATGTGATTTCTTTGCGGATGTCATCAGCGTGTCTGCGGCATCAGTGCCGTATGTCCACAAAAACAGACAGTATTGCTTCAATGTGTCATCCGTATTTGCAGATCCACAAATATGGATGATACATTGAAGCAATAAAAATCCTGTGGGTAGCTAGTTGACGGTTTCACAAATACAGATGACACACTGAATACATCCATGGTTTTTAGTCTTCCATAGGCTTCTATGGGTGAGTCCGTGCCGCAAACACTGAACAGAATAGGACCTGCTCCATATGTTGCGGCGTGGACTCACAACCCGCACACTGATCTGTGGAAATCATGGTCGTGTGCATGTGCCCATAGAAATGAATAGGTTATTGTGCCATCCGAAAAAAAAACACAGATGCTAGGGGCCCCTGTTTCTCCACTACAGACAGTATACAGAGTGGCATAACTATGATCTCTCGGCATAGTGTACCGAATCTCACATCTGAGAATCTGTGAAGTGTGAAACCAGCCTAAGACATAACTGCATACCGAGTTTTGCAGCAATCCGACATTTCTATCTGGTGGTTTTATTTTTTTTTTTGTCAATATGTATAGATAAAATGTATCAACCTGTATCAATTTCTCTATTTCTGGACTGTTTAGCTCACTACGGATTACCTCTACTAGATCCGGAAACAAACTTTCAGCTGCAAGGTTTATTGGCTCAGAAAGCCTTAAGATTCTGGATATAAACAACATCTCTAGTCACTTACAGAAGGTAGAGATTTTGTGAGAGACATTTAATTACACTTATACAATACTTAAAAGGTTTTCACAGCCTTAAAAAATATCTAGCATCTGTTTATGGCCTTAAACAACGAGTTACCACCTACCTACCTAGTTAATTTTCCTGCCGTTTCAGTGCCAGCATCACTGTGGTTTGCCAACATTGTCTGTTTATATGGCTGCTTCTTGTTCTACACAATCACTAGCCACAGAGGTCACGTGATGCAAATACTGACATCACCACCATGGCCAGTGATTATTGGTATGGTTCACCATTGCTGCAGCAATTTAACCAAAGACTGGTGGGAGGGGATCACAGAACTGTCTCCACTGGAGCAGTAGCAGCCATAACTTTTTGAAAACCTTAAAAGGGAGTCTATCATTGGGAAACCTGTTTTTAACTGAAGCAATGTTGGAATAGCCTTCATAAAGGCTATTCTACTCCTACCTTTACTTTTCTTCTCCTCACCGCCGTTTGTCCAAAAAAACATTTTATTCTCATATGTAAATTATGCTCAGGGAGCACCGGGGACGTCATCGCCGCAACCTGCTTCCAGCGCTGCTTTTCACGCCCCCTGCATCAACATCTGTTCATCTTGCATCTGCTTTCTCCGTCGGCCATTTTTCTGAAGTACACTGGTGTAAGAAACTAAACAAAAATGGCCGCCGGAGCTGCAGGCAGAGCCGACTGAGCATGCTCCATCAGAAAATTTTTGCTTAGTTTCTTACACCAGTGTACTTCAGAAAAATGGCCGACGGAGAAAGCAGATGAAAGATGAACAGAAGATGATGCAGGGGGCGTGAAAAATCAGCGCTGGAGGCGGGTTGTGGCAATGACGCGGAGTGCTCGGAGCACAATGGGAACGCCACCGGTGCTCCCTGAGCATAATTTACATATGGGAATAAAATGGTTTTTTTTGGACAAATGGCGGCGAGGAGAAGAAAAGTAAATGTAGAAGTAGTATAGCCTTTATAAAGGCTATTCCAACATTGCTTCAGTTAAAAACATGTTTCCCCAATGATAGAATCCCTTTAAGAGACCTTTCACCACCTCCACCAATTCAAGTTCTTTGCATCTGTGAATAGGCGCACCTCTAATGATTCCAGCACAGTTGGACTTTCTTCTCTAGCCCCCACCATTCATGAGCAACAAACAGTTAGTTTTGGCACCTAATGTGCTATTTAAAGAAGACCTTTCTTGTCCTCATAGATGTGCGATATATCGCTATAAAGTCGACAGAGTGCTGAATTCAGATATATCTTTACTGTCAGAAAGGAGGGCCTTACAGCCTAGCGTCATTGATGATCAGTGATGATGCTAGGCTGTTAGGCCTGCCTTTCTGACAGTTGGGAGCTCTTTAGCACCGGGGCACATACTGCGGAAGTCTACAGTGCACTGAATTGAGTGCAGTCAACTTTTTAGCAGTATATAATACAACACATCTATGAGGACGTGAAAGGTCCTCTAAGTTCTGTAATGCCAGAAGGGCTGTGTCAGGCAGGGGGCGTGATTCATAGCTCCAATCAGAGGCAGCCAGGGTCAGAGCTCAGAATCACACCCCTTGTTTGCTCCTGCCTGACACCGCCCTCCTGTCAGTACAGAGTCTAAATAGCATATCAGGCACCAAACCTAACAGCATTGATTGCTAGGGAACAGTGGAGGTTAGAGAAAAAATTCCAACTGTACCAAGATCAATAGAGCAGCACCTATTAATTATTGTGAAGAGCTGGTGAAAGGTCCTCTTTAAAAATACCTTCAAACTGCCTCTGTCATTCTGACAGCATAATATATCTCAGGTATAAGCAGGGGACAGTTTTTGGAGGAGTTGGAAAAAAGTTATAATTATTTTAAATAATATTTTGCAATTATTGATATTTTATAATAGTCTGTTTCATATTTATTTTCATAGGAATTAAATCCCCAGCTTTTTTCCTGGATTAAAGCTTTCCTGCGTCTATCTGACCAAGACTGTCAGACATTTATGAAGGAGTCAGAGTCAGGATGTCGGAGTTTTGGCCTAACAACTCCTCAGCTCTGGATATAAGTTTTTATTGTATTTACACTAAAGAGCAAATTTTCCTTCTTTGGCACCAGTTGAAATAAGATATTGCCGCTTTGGTTTTAAGAAATAAAATTGTGATTTTTTTTTTTTTTTTTTTAATCAAGCAATGCTAATACCTTTCTATCGAAAGAAGTTTAACAGGGTTCTCTCCATTATAATGCATATAGTGTAAAGTTCCTGCAAAGACATTGGAGTTTCTAAGGCTTCTGTGGGCATACTCTGGTGAGATTTTTCTGTAGGTAAATGTTTTGTGTATACTCATGTCCACATCTGATATAGGTCCTTTTTGACATTTCCAGTCAGAATTACTGTACAATTTCTGTATAATTTCACAGTCAGTTTTCTGGTAGCCATCACAGTCACCGGTACACAGCCATACAGGTTATAAAATAGCAGATGCGGCTGGCTGTCAGATTGATCATACACATACCAGCAATGTTTGGTGAAAGTGGGGTTCTGGATTCTTTTTTACAAAACACTCGGCAATGATATTTATTACAGTTCAGTTGACGGAATATTTTATTAGTCAGCCAGAGAAGCTCAGCATACACATAATAGTGATGGCATATTGTTCTTCATAATACACTATTTAGGTGAAAAAAGGGAAGTAGCTTAACAACAAAATGTTAATAGGAAACCAACAAAGCTGACAGTTTCTACATTGACAGGAAGTGGCTTCTCATTTTAAGCAAGTAGTGAGATAAGGCAAAGAGGTCTATGACAAGTATAAAGATTTACATAACTATGTAAGCTACAGGGTTATCTTAAAGAGACAAAACATGGGAACTGTAACTTCAGAAGAGTAAACCACAACTAGTGTGGCACATGGATGGAAACCATGTAGTTTAGTTTGGGAACTTTTCTCCAGTTTCTCAAACTGTGAAATCCACCTTAATTCCTAGTGTATATAAGCAGTTCAGTAAAGCGTTATTGGAAGGTGATGCCAAAGTCACAAAGGGGGGACACCTGAGAAGCGGCAATATGCTACTTATGTATGTGATGAGGCAACAAATTTAGGCAAAAACACAAGTTATAAGGCCAAAAGTACAAATAAAGTACAGATATTGATATAAAGAGATTGTATTAGGAGCACCATCAGAGACAAAGACTGATGAGTGTAGTCATAAACTGTACTGTGTACGTGTTGGCGCAATATGAGCAGGTATGTAATTAAAGTTATAGATAGATGGATGATAATAGATACCACTAAAATATGTAATACACCAAAATCATGTCTGTTTCCATAGATCCTTAGGTCTATAGGGTTAAAAGGTGATATAGGATCAGTACAGCAGAACCATAGGAAGTCTGGATGTTGCAGCCATAACGCAACAGAATTACAGCTGTCTGAATCCGGCCTTAGACAAATATCTATAAAAAATGTTCTTCCACTATACATTCCTTCAGGATTCAGGAATTTCCATATATGAGTTCCTTTGTACCTAAATAAAATTTCCCTAGTGTCTGTAATGAGGAAGTGACATAAAATCACAATAATGATCATTTTATTTATATAGCGTCAACATATTCAGCAGCATGCAACAAAATAAGGAATGTATTTGCTTGCTTGTTGTCAACCGAGAGGCAACAGCCAATAACAATGGTGTATCATCCAAACAAAGGGAACTTGTCAAATTGCCCTCCGCTCCTTTATGTTTACGTCAACAGCAGAATTCTGGTAATGCTACTAATATGACTAAAGAGTCCCGCTTGTTCTGCTGGAAAAATTTCACAAAGAATATTACAAGCCATATCTAACATATTCATGTAGAGCTCTGAGCCTTTTGTTCGCCTCCTCTAGCAGCTATGCAGAATGACAATGAATGGAGGCTTAACTCCTTGTGCTGGTATTTAGGGAGTACATGAAGGACTTCGCATCTGCTCCTCCCTCTACTTGCAATGGGAAGGGGAATAGAATCAGCGTGCTTCTCCCTTTGTGAGACAGCTCGCGCACAATTAGATTGACACACTAATCATTATGGTGTTAGCAGCCGTACTTCAGCCGCCATGCAGACACTCAGGTAAACCTGCTGCACAAAAATGTTATCTCCATATCAGAAACCTGTATAACCACACGTGGCACTGCAAAGAGTCAACGTTATAGCATGGTCCGTGACTTCAAAAGGGACAAAGGAACCGCCATCAGATCACTTTTTAGCAAGGCTTGAGGGTCTACATCCTACTTTCTCATACAGTCACAGGGAGACTGTATAGGCGTTGTAAGAAATAGTATTATTTCAGCTTACAGCAATTAAAAGTGTATTAGCAATTAGCTATCGGGAATAAACCATAAGTCCAGGATTAACAGCCATGAACCGTATGAGCTTTCAAGACGACTAAGCTTCTACTGCTCCTGTATTTCTCAGTACCCTATTCTCTCCTGCATCTTGCGCCTGTGATACGATATTACATCAGGCACCTTATTGCAAAGCACTGACAAAAACCTCGAGCTTGGAAAGTGTCAATTAGGTTACATGGCTCTGCCTATCTCACGTTAGACAAAAGTCGCCAAGGCATTAAAAAAGAAAAAACGCAATGAAGAAACAAACTCCTTTCAGTGGCAGTGACCAAGTTCTTTCTTCAACCTTGCACACGCTGAATACTGCTGTACACAATAAAAGTAAATGCACAAAAGGACATCTGCTCTAGTATAAAGCTACAGTCCAGAATTCTGCTACCTGAAACAATGCTGGAGACTCTCAAAAACCACTAGTCAGCACAAAGCCAATGGAAATGACATTCACATTACATAACTGAACGCCTCAAATATGTGTACTTAGCAAACAGATAGCTAGTCACTTAAACAGGTCCCACTCCACCCTGCCATAATCTTATCTGACACAGCGTGGCTGCTGGAGCCTGCCAGGCAGGGCTGGGCTGCCATCACATGCATCCACTCCCAGTACAGGTAACACACCAAGACTCGTTTGCCGTGGGGTCTGGCACATGCACATACTAATGCATAATACATCATTTTATTGTTAACCCTACCACACAGTGTATACATGTGTGTCTGTTGGAGTTGAAAATGCAGTTCTTGTAAGCGGTTCTAACCTATTGGTCTGCATTTCCTGCCTACAGGGGTTTTAGTCTTACTCATAATAATCCTTAAAACGAGAACTTTGCAGAACATATACCAAAGGGTGGTTTCAAATGCTGCAAATATGAATGGTACTTGCAGAAAACACTTTCTTGCTGCCCGTTCAGAAAAATGGGACAGATTTTCAGTTGCAGAAATGTCTGCAACAAAATGTGCTGCATGTGAATCCACTCAAATGTAGACTATTTTAGATCGTGCTTATTCACATGGCCACATTTCATCCGTGAAAAACATCTGTGTGCCAGCTGCCTTTCCTGAACTGACTTTGGCTGCAAGTACGGTACTCACTGCATCATACAGAGTTTATTATAATGCATAGAGCTTCCAAACAACCCAAGCACTACTGTACCAAACTTACAGCTTTATGTCAGCACAGTACAGTAGTGCTCTGGCTGCTCAGGAGCTCACAGGATCCTAACTCACTACAATGAGTTCATCCACACTGCCATGTGTCAGTCTGCGCACATGGACAGAAGATAGTAAGGTTACATGCTTAAGGTCGTGTGCGTGTAGCCAGGCTGAGGTTAAATGGCACATGGATGACATCAGTGTGCCACCTGTTCCTCCACAGCCCAATTTACTGCTGTCAGTGAGCACAGGGTGCAAAACGGAGCAGGAACAGGGCCTGTCTCAAGTTTTGCCCTAAGCTCACAGTCCCATACACAGGACTAAGAAAAAGAAAAAAAAAAAAAGAAGGTGTGAGTGTGCTAGCTGTAAAAACCAAGGATAGAACACTGACAATATACATAGTCGTGTGCATGAGGCCTAACTCTAAGGTATTTGAGTGGAACTTGCAGAATTGTGAATACCATGGAATTACTTGTATTAGAACTGCATTGTCAAAAATGTCTTAATATCTAGTACTAAAAATGTTCCAATTTTGACGGGGTCTCACAACTGTCCCCTAACATGTGATGACAGCTGCTTAGGGTACTTTCAAAACACAGCAAATTTTTATACATAATTTTCAGTGACTTTTTTTTTTTTCAGAGAACACAGACTAACAATTTATGCCTGTCATCTCCCAACAGTTATCCTGGATGTTAGTTGTAGAGAATCAGAAGTCCCTACAGCTGCCATGTTTTATTACTTAAACTGAACCATTCTTGTATTATAAGTATTAAGTAATTGCTGACTGTGACTTCAAGGTTAGGCTAACATGTGGAACCTCACTGCCTGGTCTAGTCAACAGCTACCTAAAGCAATGTACTAAACTTCTGAAGTGGCATACTTCACTTCAAGTAACTAAGTATAGTATTACATTAGTTCATTACTAGTCAAGTCCAAAGTAGGCCTGAAGACAAACACTTCTATAGGTGGCTATGGCTTGTTTAAGGCTGCCTACTTAATATACTGCCCAATACAACATGATTCATAATTTTTAAAGAACACTGCAAAATATTTTACATACTGTTAAATGGCAACAAGGAGGCAAAACTACGACTACAAAAGTAAGTCGCACTACTTGTCACGTGATCGATCAACGGCAAACAACAAAACTTAACTAATTTCCATCGGCATAAGGCACTGTTTGGCACATGGTATTCCTGTCTGGAGATAGCTGACTACAGGCAAGATTTGCATGGGCTTTGCATGCAGTGGGTAGCCTGGTTTATTACCACTTTCGCCAACCATACGAAGGATTCAAAAATAGACAGCTTCCGTTTTTATAGATTTTATATGGCAGAGAACAAGCTTTTTTTTTATTGATATGGATAATAATTCTCCCCTAAAAGGTAAGATTTTACTGTAGAATTTTGCAGTAATAGAGTTTTGTATAGAGGTGCACAGAGCGTCATAGGAGCGCTCTAGATTGTTTGTATTTTAGGACTGCTATCAATAGACAGTGCTAAGAAATATGATGCGCTATCATCGACTGAATAAACCAAACTTTTAAGGCATTACAGAAAAAAAAAAAAGAGAATGTTCCCCCATTATAAAATGAGTCTGTATGGTGTAATGTTATTAAATATCTTAATGTAAGGTTTAGTGTGAACTTATGTGCTTCCCTCTGGAGCACTGACATTCGCTCTACTCCTCTGATGCACACAGTGTTTCCTGCATGAACAGGCAAACTCACAATGTAAATCTATTAAAGCCGCTGACTTCCATCAACCTGCATAGAGAGTTTGACCTCTTTTTCATACCACTTTCTGTGACTAGGACAAGATGACTCGACCCAACATATTTATTAGAACTCATGCCAGTTTTCTGGAATAAGCAATACAGGAAATCTGAGCCAGTTCCTGACTGGTGTAGATTTCCCTTCTGGTGCATGGGCATGATCCTGGTTTCCTAAGTGGCTGGAGCTTCTTAATACTTCAGGCGCACCTCATATCAGTCAGGGGCCTTTACTAAGGCATAGAAAAGGTCAGTCTTAATAAATTCCCCTCACAGTGTGCATCAGAAGAGCTAACAGGAGATCAATGCTCCAAAGAGGGGGGAACATAACTTCACAATAAAGCTGTATGTTATCCAATAACAATATACTACACACAGCCTTATTTTCAGCTTTTCAGGGTGTATGCGCACCCGTGTGGCACTTGACTCAATTAAGTTATATATATATATATATATATATATATATATATATATATATATATATATATATATATTTTTTTTTTTTTTTTTTTTTTTACTTTTATTATGCATTTACTGCCATTTACAATTGACATCAGGAACAGGCTTTTTCAGGATACCTGAACCGTAGAACACCTCCCCATAGGGTTCTGAATAACAAGTCACAAATGTCACACTTTTAATGGAGTATACCAATGAAACATAGAAGAACATAATAAATGAATATGAAGATATTAGAAAAATATATTTCTGTATGGCAATGATAGGATTCTGAACATGCATTACCAGTAACTGCTACTTAAACTGTAAACTGAGCAGCTTGCTACAATATTATACAGGTAATCCTAATATATTACAAGGTCTTTTCTTGCTCTTCAGCTTATGAGATGACAGCAGAATCAGTTTTATCTAAAGGTGCTCACTGACCATACTAATTTTAATGAATAGCCTGCCAGGGCTAATGCAACCAACAAACATAATACAGAGTGCAAATGTCATCTACACATAGCAACACTGTAAACATATCCATTATAATGAAGCACAACACGCCATAGCAACTGGAAGCTTTCATGGTGATCCTAGGTATAGTCCCACACATTCCCTTACAAGAGGCTGCTGCACACGTAGACCTTATTGTTGTCCAGAGTCCGTACCTCATTTTTTTTTATAGCGGCAGCATCCTGAAAGTTCATTATCTCATCCAATGGAGGAAATTCCATAATAACCATAAAACTGCAGCTGTCAAAGACATATCACTTAGACTACAGTCTCTACCGATCAACTGAAACTGATGGCAATGAAATGCTAGGTCTGTGGAGCACATTGTTAGCCCTTTTATCTCACCTGAGTGGGTAGCATAAGCTCAGCATCTTCCGCTTGCCACAGCTCCACCATGCTGGGGACAGGCTCGATCACTAGAGATGGCACAAAAGAAGACAAAAGAACCCATATTATTGGCATTATCAGAATAATAAAAGGCCTACTCCTGTGCACACCATGACAGCAAGCGCCAAGAGACAAGCTAGCCATGCACATTGGATAGAGGAGACAAAGACTGTTCTCTAAGGAGACCTTCTAAGACAGGGACATCAGGCCAATTGTCACGGGATAAAGAAGACAATCCCAGGTAGGAAACCAGGTCCTTAGAGACCTGAGTTCAGACAGGTAGTTGCAGAATTCATCTTAATACTTGGTTATTTTTGGAATTAAGGAAACCTCTCTATCCCCAGTAGAAGGTTTCTTTAGTGTCAGGTAAATATAATGCATATATAAGAAGAATCCTTTAAGAAAAGTCATTGTCTGCTACCCATCTAATGTCACGTGTATGGCCAGAGGACCCACACAGGGAGGGCATGTGCCAAGGGTACCAAGGAAGTGATGCTGGATACACATGGTTACCAGACACTACAATAATATTTGGGACCTGAGTAGCCAGGAGATCTCTGTGAGCTCCCAGAGGACAGCAGACCCTGAATATCCAGGCTCACTCCTATGGGGCAGCTCTAGTTGCCAGTATGCCAGCCCCTAATGCCCTGGCATCATGCACGCTGCCCAGGAACAAAGCAAAACTACTGGGTCCGTGAGTTTGCAGGCAGCAGAGCACAAGCCCCTGGTCTCTGGCCAGAACACATCCATGGAGCTACAGACAGGCCCATTTCCTCTTCTCCACAGCCGGATCCTCCTCCTTCACCCCAGCAGCAGGGCCCCTCAGCCAGCGGGCACCCACATTCTCTATTGTGCATCTATTCCTTGCCCCTCACCTTGTCCCCCTCCTTGCCGAAAGCAGGGCAGCAAGACGTGGAGCAGCCCCAGCATAACATTGACGGCCGTCGCGCTCCAGCAGCGGCTGCCCCGGTGAGGGAGAAGCAGCCCCGCCATGCTGAGGCTCTTGCTCGGGCTCAGTGCTCGCTCGGGTGTCAGCAGCAGCGGAGCGGGCGGGCCCGCCGTGCACACGTGGGGCGAGGTGTGTGAACGCGACCCGGGGAGGGGACCGCTCTGACGCTGTCACTGCTTGCGTGCACCACTGGGCGGTGCTGTCCCTCCCAGACAAAGAGGCGGCTGTGGCAGCCCCAAACAATAGGGGACACGGGTCTGCCTCATGTATGGACGGCGCTCCAGGCAGCAGCCGATGTGCACACTCCAAGACCTGATCTCTGTGCTGGTGTGGCATGGAGGGAGGAGGTTCCCCTGGAAACCTTACAGCCATCCCCATATAGAAATCACCAAGCTGTCCTGCTTTACGTCCTAAATACAGTCCACAGTCTGTGTGCACCCTGCTAGCAGTATGTACTGCCGCCATGAAGTGTCTCACACAGGGACTTTCTGGTTTTGGTTTTGACTCTCAGCCTGCAAAAAACCCATATCTTTTTTCTGAGCTTATTTTATGTGGGGAATAATGGAACTTCCTCATGGCGCCAATTAATTTCCTGTGCAGGGTATTGGAAAGATGAAAAAAAAATTCTGAAAAATGTAGAATTGGAAAAACAACTCAATCATATTATTTTTATTACAGGTTTTGTTTTATGGTATTCACCATGCGGTAAAAATGACATGTTATATTCTAGGGGTCAGTACGATTGTATCTATACAAAATTTATATAGTTTTGTTTTTTTTATGTAAATGTAAAAACTTTGGAAAAAAAATGAGTTCTGTCATCATATTGTGACAACCATACCTTTTTATGTGTCAATGTACCATACTATAACAGGGGGACTTTATGCGGGACAAGTTGTAGTTATTGATACCATTTTGGGGAATATTTGATGGTTTGAATATTTTTCATTCATTTCTTTGGGGTGGTGAAGCAAAAAAAGAGCCATTTATAGGCCAGTCTTAGGGTGGGTTCACACCTGCGCTTCAGTCCGTCCATTGCCAATCCGAGTGAAAATCTCGGGGAATGGGATTGGCATCGGATACCGACAGGTTAGCGACGCATTGGTTAAAAACCCATTCATTTGAATGGGTTTTTAAAGCAATACGTGGGTGTCCGATTGCACCCTCTGCGCTGCGAATCCTTTTTTTTCATCGGAAACAAAGTCGGACATGCAGGACTTCGTGTCTGACGAAAAAAAAATGGCTTCGCAGCGCAGAGGGTGTAAGCGCACACCCGCGCATTGCTTTAAAAACCCATTCAAATGAATGGGTTTTTAACCAATGCGTCGTTAACCTGTCGGTGTCCGATGCCAATCCCGTTTCCCGAGATTTTCACTCAGATTGGCAGCGGACGGACTGAAGCGCAGGTGTCAACCCACCCTTAGTTTATTTCCCTCTTTCCTTCTATTTATTTAATATGTTTTTTACATTTTTAGAAACATTCATTGTTGACAGGCAGGGGAGCCCTAAGTAGGCAGCCAGCTGTCATAACAACAGATCACCACCTGCCAATGACCGAGTCCAGTGTGGCGACACCCATGCATCACCACCGTTTATATGCCTCAGTTGCAATTGACTGAGGTATCTGAAGGGTTAAGAGCAATAGTCGGTTCAGAAACCATATGCAGCTATTAGTGTACATTACAGCCACTACCTACTGTGTATGGAGTACTGTTACGTCATGTGTCATTAAGGGGCTAATAGTGTCAGCAGAGTGCCCCCCAATACAGTTTAAAAAGGTTGTCCCATAAATAGTGAGAGTATTGTCCTGAACAAACCGTATCATTAGAGTGCCCTGATCAACAGCCTGCCACCTGTAACCCATAGTGCTAGCAGTGTCCCCTCAGAATCAGTTCCAAAAGAGTACTCCAGTGCTAACAGTGTCCACCCATTCGTAGGGTTAGGTGAGTACCCACAAAAATCCGTGCCAGCAGTTGGCCCCATGATCAATAGTGTAAGCAAATAAACAGTGCCAACAGCCTGCCACCTGTAACCCATAGTGCTAGCATTGTCCCTTCAATAACAGTTCCAAAAGTGTTCATCTACCAATAAAAAATAGTGCTAACAGTGTTCTCTCATAAGCAGTGTCAGGTGAGTACCCCCAATAAACAGTGCCATCAGAATGCCCCATAAACGATAGTGCTATCAGAGTGCCCTATGTAATGAATGCCAGAAGAATGTGCCTATAAACAATACTGCTAGCAGTGTACCACTAGAGCTTGGCCCCAATAAACAATAGTGCTAGCAAAGTACCCCTATAAATAATAGTGGTAGTAGTGTATCCAACAAAAACAGTGACAAGAGACTCCGTTATCAATAGTGCTAGCCAAGGCCAGGATGAGGGATAGAGTGCCACCTAGGGTCAATATTGGGAAGCCCAGTTTTTTGTTTGTTTTTTTAATTAAACAAATGAACATACATATATATGGATGTTATACAATGGTCAAAGGGGTTATACACTGTATAATACTGAAGTCTATGGCATTGCACTGCAGTTCCTAAGGCCACTGCTACATTTCGTACAGCGAGTGAACAGCGTGGCTTTCTAGTATGTAAACATTACTAAGAACTGCGCTGTCCCGATACAACTGATCTGTGAGGGTCCTGGCTGTCAGTCCCTCGCAGATCTAATATTGACGATGTATGATCTAATAGGCTATTGGTATAAAAAAAAAAAGTGGATAACCCCTTTAAGTGCACACATAACATGCGTGTTCAGCAGAGCCAAAGCCTATATTACTGGGTAAACAAGGGCTGATAGCTGTTGACTGAATTGATATGACATCAAAGATCCATCATCCTGAACTTTAGGGACCAAGGGGGTGATACTTGGAAACTCCTAGCTTGGCCACCAATAGAGCTTGCTATGCCCCTGATGCTAACAGAGTGTCTTGCATAAACAGTGCCAACACTACACAGCCAAAATTGCAAATGATAAAATTCTGTTTGCCTGAAGTCCCAACAAGGCTACTTACATATTTATACAGTTCCCATTGAAATCAATGAACAGTGTAAATATATATGTTGTAAGCTCGCCTTTATTGTCAGCTGATTTGCAGAAATCTTTCCTGTTCCATAGGTCCAGGAGATGTGTATAGATATGTGTTCACAAATATGCATTCATGGAAAAAGATGGGCATGTACTTGTTAGATACAATTACTGCCCTCAACATTAGGCTCTGTTCACATCTCCTCTGTGTTATGGGATGAAAGTAAAGACTTTTATTAGGGATCCGAATCTGAACCAGGGATGCCAGCTGTCTGATTCCCTGTCTGGACATGGAGTGAGGCAATACAGAGCAGTGGAAGAAGCAGGTGGATGGAAAGGAAGAGGATAGGTGAGAGAGGTGCAGGGAAAGGGACAGGATAGGTGAGGAGCTTATGAGAGAAAGTCGACAGCAACAATTAGCTCATACACTAACAAACCAAAAGGCACAGATGAGAATGGGCATCATTGTACCCCTGCAACAAGCTGTAACTTGTTGCATAGTAACTTTTTCCAGCAAGTGCCCAACCACACCTAATTGTAGCTTGCTAGGTTACCGAGTCATTATTGCCCAGTTAGGGCCTGTTCTTACAATGTTTTGTGTCCAACATCTCCATAGGGCTCATTTGCCCCAAATGAGGCCAACAGAGTGTCCTTTTGACCTTCATAAGCCCACTAAGCCTGCATCAGTATATTTTGTTGATACTGTATAGAAAAGTGTAGTCAGCTACGTTTTTCATTGTAAAGTCATCCTGCATAAAAATGTATATCTTCACCTGATGGCGGACCCAAGTAAATGGACCTTTACGAAAAGTACAGTGGGGAAAAAGTATTTAGTCAGCCACCAACTGTGCAAGTTCTCCCACTTAAAAAGATGAGAGAGGCCTGTAATTGTCATCATAGGTAGACCTCAACTATGAGAGACAAAATGAGAAAACAAATCCAGAAAATCACATTGATTTTTTTTAAGAATTTATTTGCAAATTATGGTGGAAAATAAGTATTTGGTCACCTACAAACAAGCAAGATTTCTGGCTCTCACAGACCTGTAACTTCTTCTTTAATACATTTTATTTATAATAATAAAAAATTTTATTTATATAGTGCCAACATATTCCGCAGCACTGTACAACTTGTCCTCCACTCATTACCTGTAGTAATGGCACCTGTTTGAAATTGTTATCAGTATAAAAGACACCTGTCCACAACCTCACACAGTCACACTCCAAACTCCACTATGGTGAAGACCAAAGAGCTGTGGAAGTACACCAGAAACAAAAAGGCTGGGAAGACTGAATCTGCAATAGGCAAGCAGCTTGGTGTGAAGAAATCAACTGTGGGAGCAATAATTAGAAAATGGAAGACATACAAGACCACTGATAATCTTCCTCCATCAGGGGCTCCACGCAAGATCTCACCCCGTTGGGTCAAAATGATCACAGGAATGGTGAGCAAAAATCCCAGAACCACACGGGGGACCTAGTGAATGACTTGCAGAAAGCTGGGAGTAACATAACAAAGGCTACCATCAGTAACACACTACGCCGCCAGGGACTCAGATCCTGCAGTGCCAGACGTGTCCCACTGCTTAAGCCAGTACATATCCGGGCCCGTCTGAAGTTTGCTAGAGAGCATTTGGATGTTCCAGAAGAGTATTGGGAGAATGTCATATGGTCAGATGAAACCAAAGTAGAACTGTTTGGTAGAAACACAACTCGTCGTGTTTGGAGGAGAGTGAATGCTGAGTTGCATCCAAAGAACCCCATACCTACTGTGAAGCATGGGGTGCCAACATCATGCTTTGGGGCTGTTTCTCTGCAAAGGGACCAGGACGACTGATCCGTGTACATGAAAGAATGAATAGGGCCATGTATCGTGAGATTTTGAGTGCAAACCTCCTTCCATTAGCAAGGGCATTGAAGATGAAACGTGGCTGGGTCTTTTAGCATGACAATGATCCCAAGCACACCGCCAGGGCATCGAAGGCGTGGCTTCGTATGAAGCATTTCAAGGTCCTGGAGTGGCCTAGCCAGTCTCCAGATCTCAACCCCATAGAAAACCTTTGGAGGGAGTTGAAAGTCCGTGTTGCCCAGTGACAGCCCCAAAACATCACTGCTCTAGAGGAGATCTGCATGGAGGAATGGGCCAACATACCAGCAACAGTGTGTGCCAACCTTGTGAAGACTTACAGAAAACGTTTGACCTCTGTCATTGCCAACAAAGGATATATAACAAAGTATTGAGATGAACTTTTATTGACCAAATACTTATTTTCCACCATAATTTGCAAATAAATTATTTAAAAATCAGACAATGTGATTTTCTAGATAGGTTTTCTCATTTTGTCTCTCATAGTTGAGGTCTACCTATGATGACAATTACAGGCCTCTCATCTTTTTAAGTGGGAGAACATGCACAATTGGTGGCTGACTAAATACTTTTTTTCCCCATTGTAGTTGGGTACTCCTAATATACATAAATAATGCCACTGTAGTGTACAGAAATTACACACCCATGTAATCACACAAAGAGTTCCAATTTTAACAGCACTATTGGATACAGCACTGGATAAAAGTATGAGACCCATGAGCAAAAAAAAAAAAATGTATTGGGGACCTCCAATTCTTCCCCAACAATTGATGTTAAGTAAAAAAAGATCAGACATGAATAATTTTACCTTAGGCCTGTTTCAAATCTGCGCTCGGGTTTCCGTTTGGGGAGTCCGCTTGGGGACCCCCCGAATGGAAACCTATACGCATAAAAAAGCGGTTTACCTGGGAAACCCGTGGACCACATAGACTATAATGGGGTCCATGTGGTTTCTGCTCGGTTTCCACACAAAACATGCAGAGAGGAAAGTGCTGCTTGACCTCCCCAACCTCCGCAGGGGTTGCTCCAATTCCTGGATAACCCCTTTAGTCTTAGAAAATTCTTGAGTTGATACTTTATAAAGGACATGAACACCTCTGCCTTTTGTCACCTCTGCTATTTTGTATTATTTTATGGTAACATTTATAGTCTACAAATTTTTAGAAAATTCCAATAAAATGAACTGTTACCCTCTTCTAATCCTAAACTTTAGATGAATACCAAATGATTTTTAAGCAGACATACTTAATGTCTCAACTAAAAATAGAGATTCAAAGAAATATCAAGAAAATTAAGGTTAAAACAACAGGAAAAAAAAGCCTATTTTATGACAATTCTTGGAAACACTCATTTACCATAATAGAAGTCTTTGCACTGTCTTCTTTCATGTCAACATTTAAGGATTAAAAAGAAGTATCTAGAAGAGATATTTAAATATAACTACATTTATTAAAACATAATCGGAATTAGTTATCATTTGTCTGAAGATGTTGAAGCAGAGAGGTTAAGAAGTAGGAGGGGCAAAAAAAGATAAAAAAGGAAATGAATTGCGAAATAAAAGAATAATAAGGTATCACTTGCTCAAATTACCCAAATTCTCATAAAACAGCCCAACTGAATGTGAAATAGTATTAAATATACATTAAATAAATGGTGTTTTATTGCAAAAGTTGTAACATAGATCTAAAAATGACAGAAATATGTAAACAGTACCAAAAAGAGTAGGACAGTTTAGATAGAGGATACCATATTCTGTCATGACAAAAGAAAGTGCTCACAGATCACCACTTTTCCAAGGGTGCAGTTGGCACACTATAAGGTGGAGTCCCACTATAAGGTAGGGTCCCAACCCGTCAATTGTAGTATATAAGAGACTTCACACTCAGAAGTGCAAATATTAAGGTTTATTAATCACCAATTTGGTGTATATACAATCGTGAACATCCAAGATATCCAGTTATGCGCTAATAAATCCGAGAGGATTCAATAATCTGAGTGTACAAATAACAGTATCCAGTTCGTACGTAGAGATGTGAAACGTTTTTCAGTCAACAGATCTTCGTCAGGCTCTCATAATTTCCTGAAGAAAGGATAACCAGAATAACTTTGCAAAAACAAGTAGCGCACTCAGGAAGGTGGTATTCCGCCATAGGATTAGCATATATCTTATGTGGTAGAAGGACCTTTGGGACCTCCTCAGAGTCCAGGGCTTGGTAGTGACTGCTACCTCTGCACCCCATATAATTACACCTCTGCTCATATGCCTACTTGATGAAAGTTCTTTTACTCAGTCTTTCTATAACCACAAAGATATGTTGGAACATGTATTTAAGTCCCTTTACCTGGAGATATTATCTGTGGGTATATTGGGATGTCACATGGTTAGTGAAGCCATATTGGCCCTCAGGGAGCACTGCTTCTACTTCAGCTTTACACGGGTGATCTTCGGGGGTTCCTGGTCATTAGACCTTTACAGATTTTTAATTGGTGACGTATCCTGAAGATAAGTCTTCAAGTTTAAAGTCCAGAAAACCCCTTTAAGTGAAAGAAGAAAAGAGAAAACTAAATGATATCAATATTTGGTGTGACCACCCTTTGTCTTCAAAATAGCGTCAATTCTTCTAGGTACCCTGACACACAGTTTCTGAAGAAACTTGGCCGGGAAGTTATTTCAGACATCTTGGAGAAGAACAGATCTTCTGTGGATATAGGCTTATTCAAAATCCCTCTGTCTCTTCATGTAATCCCAGACTGTCAGGGCTCTGTGGTGGCCATATCATCACTTCTCGAACCAAGAGGGTTATCACACCAAATATTGCTTTGATTTACATTTTTCTTTTCTTCGTTTAATTTTGTTAATGGACAAAAATAATAATTATTTATTATGCTTACTTATATAACTCCATCATATTCCATAGCGCTTTACAGAATCTAAATAACACTTGAAAAGTGTAATTGCAGAATTTGTTGCCACACCTGCCTAAAACATTTGCACAGTACTGTTTGAATTACATAATGGGGTATTAGCTCATTCATGTAAAATTGTGATACATGATCTTGACCCTTACCACATCTCCACTAAGTTACACTACCGTGTGAACTCAGGGCCGATTTAGTATATTATTGGACTCAGTTTAAACTTTTCCTAAGCGGACCCTCCAAGCAGCCACAACTGAAGCCCTGTGCTCCACTATTGTATTCAACTCTGTCCTTAGGATGCAGATAGAGTAAAAATGGCTGTCACCCAGAACAGCGGGACAGCACCCAAAATGCAGAACTGTTCTGCTCAGCTGAGGGGGCCCTCACTACATAGGGCCTGGTGCGGATGCACCACATGTCCTGTGGTTAAAGGGGCCCTGTGTGAACCCTATTGTAATTGTAACACTGCTGTTATACCTAAGTGTTTTTCCTTGTGTTTAAAAAAATGCCTTTTGAAAAACACATGTAGGACATTTGTGTTTTTTGTCACTGATAATGATTGACTAAAAACATGCATTTTTACATATGTTTTATTTGTTTTACATCTGTTGTATGTGTTTTTGAACATCTGCAGACTATAATATTTAGAGTGCTTGCAGCCAGGGCCATTATAACTCCTTAGTGGGCCTAGTACAAAAGTTTAATAAATGGGCCATACCCCCACCACTTACACATACATTTTTTTTTAACGCAAACAAAAACAATGAGGCGTAATGCACCCTTTATTGGACATTAATATGCCAGTGATGTTATGCCTTTGCAGGTGTTATCTCACGAAGACAACCTATGCCCAATATCCTATTATGGCAAAGTGACATCATTGAGGAGTTCTCCACTGAGCCCCTCCACCGTGACTCATAATGCCTCTGCACTGGCTAGGTGAGGAGAAGACCTTTTTAATCCTAAGGGCAATGCCATGTAACACATTGTTATGTACTTGTACTACCTTGTGGTGATCTTAGGTTGATTTTAATATCATTATTTGCTAAATAATTCTTATGTGAATGCCATCATGGATAATACATCCATACTTAAAGCGGTTGACTGGTTTACACTAGGATCACACTAGCGTTCGGGTCTCCGTCATTCGGGCCCGCATGGGGACCCCAAAAGACAGAGACCCTGCCTGCTTAAAAAGAGGTTATCCCATACCGTGGACCCCAAATCCTTGCAGGACTTTTCTCTGCCGATGTTAAGCGGTAGTAGTATAATGTTAAGCGGTATCTGTGGCAGAGTCTCCTATCCAACGCAGATGTGAATCTAGTCATAGAAACTCATTTTCAAATATCCTTTAGTCAATTCGTAGTTAACAGAGAGAGGTAATGTTCTTAGGAGCACCTTGTAATGCTTTGTTTTCCTGGTGGTTGCTGCTTGGTTCTTCTGAAGATTATATCTGATTGTTGGGGTCCTAGCAACTAGATAACCTGTATTCAACTCTTTTCAAAGTCTTTCAAAGTTGGTCACTGATTTCAGCCAAGCATACATATCTATGGTGCAATTGCAGGAACAGCTGTCTAAAGTGTATGACCAGCTTAAAGGGAATGTGTCTTCAGAAACTGACCTATTTGTTTGTCAACTTTTAATTTTAAACTTATTTTTAAAGAATGATTTATATTTTTTTACATCCTAAAACCTTGCAGTTTCCACTCCTAGTTGGTCACTAAGCTTAACATTTCCTGTTCTGTAGATTACTTTGCAGCAGTCTCATAATTATCAGCATAGGCACAATGACAATGACAGGCATCACCATTTACAATAAGTGATGGTCACAGCTAGATATGGGTGAACTGGTTTGTAACAAATCAAATTCAACCTGGAATTCACAAAAAGTTTGGTTTCCAGCAAAAAAACAAAAAAGCTTGTTTGTCCTGAATGAAACAGCAAAAATGATGCTGCCATGTGGAACATGAAGAGGAAGAAGAGAGCATGAGGATCGTATGATCTGTGAAACTGACAGACTTTCCAATAATCCTTTCCTTCAGCCAATCATGAATGGCTGTGGGTGTGTAAGCAGGCATCAACTGCCATTCCCAGGATGGTGGTAACATGGCAACTCTGCTGGGGATAGCACTGAACTCCTCCACGGCCAATGGGCAGCTGTGCCTGGCCTGTCCTCTTCCAAGCCTCTGCCCAAACACAGAGCACTGTAAGTTATCCAAAGCCACCCATCAGCAATGGAGTACACAGACACTCTGCTCTCACTGAAGTCCCCTTTAATGATGTAGGTGTTGATATACAAAGGATGTAATCCTTCACTGTCAAACAGATTACAAGTATTGAACTTGGTTGTAAATTAGGAACAGTTTATAAGATAGCAGGTCACAAACAACGCAATTCCTCTGCTGCAAAGGATGCACTGCCTTCCACTAGAGAACCCATTATGTCTGTAGGTATTTAGTTCTTGGAACTCAAAGGCATCTTTGGCTAAGAAAAGGCTTTCCTTTTTAAAGCTGTTCAACAAGCTTTCAAGTTGGTCAGACTCTAAGCAGCAAGCTCCTTACAAACAATACTCCTTACAAACTGTCCTCCAAGCCCTCTCTGTCAAGCATGAGAACAGGCCCTGATAGGGGTATCTTCAGAATCATGGTTAAACTTGTAATTTAGGATAACTGAGGTGTTTTACCCAACATTGCTTTATCTATTTTGTTCCATTTGTCAGCTACTGCTGAATATGTTTCCTCAGTGTTTACAGCTTGCTGCCTAGCTTTCATACTACCTCTATTATCTAGCTCTAGTTGTCAGGCTGATGATGTAGTCTGTCAGTTTACAAAATGCATTTAGCTGCTAAACCCTGATAAAGGCTAGATTAAAATGTGCTTGATCAGAGCCTGTTATCTCTGTATATTAATCCAGAGATAACAGTGTGCACTTTAGAACAGTCTTGGAGCTGCTGGGGGCCTCACCCGTATATTACACAGGCTATGCTCGCCCACCAACTTTCCATATGGAAGTGGAGGGGAAAGGGGACAGTAGAGCAAGTGAAACTCTTAGATGGGAAAACCCCTTTAAGTAGGGAGCCTCTCCCTTCCTGGGCAACCAGAGCAATTCCCAATGCCACTGAGTTTCACCACGGGAGAGCAACAAACAACCTTTTCCTAGGTGTCACTCTTAGGCACAACTTTATTCCACCTCCGGAGTTGGCATGCGATACAGCTTTCAGAAGTAATAGAACACTCACCTTGCAATGACCTGCACCAATTAAAGTGCCATGAACATATAAGTTCTATACAATTCATACACAAAATAACAATAAACTTTATTGTACGCCTATATGCTGCACTACATAAGTTCTATGCAAATCATACACGACTTAACATTATAACATAAGGCTAGGTTCACATCTGCGTTGGAGTCTTCATAGGAGCTCCGCCGCAGATTCCGTCTAAAATCAGCGGAGAGAAAAATCCTGCATGGAGGACTTTTCTCTCCGCCGGTTTAATACTGAAACTGGCGGAGAGAATGTTCATTTCACATTATAATCTGCAGGTGTCCACGAGTAACCGTTTTTTTCTAGCAGATGGGCTCTCCTTCTTTCAGGTCCCCATGTGGACCCGAACAACAGAGAGACGAACACTAGTGTGAACATAGTGTAACAAACCTTTTGGTATGTCTATATCCGTGTTGGCGAACCTATGGCATGCATGCCAGAGGGGGCACTCAGAGCCCTCTCTGTTGGCATGCGCACTGTCGCCCTGATCGCTCACTAACGGGGAATCCGGTACAGCTACTTTTAGCTGTATCTGAAAATGCTGTATGAACATATAATACTGTGTGGGGGCCACTGTGGAGCATATAATAATGTGTGGGGGCCCAAAGTGGAGCATATAATACTGTCTGGGGTCCACTGTGGAGCGCAATTGTACTGTCTAGGGTCCACTGTGGAGCGCATTGTACTGTCTGGGGTCCACTGTGGAGCGCATTGTACTGTCTGGGGGCCACTGTGGAGTGCACTGTACTGACTGGGGGCCCCTTCACTATTTATGTCACACGGTATCTGTTTTATAGCAGATGTGATATTAGTACAGGCTGTAATAACATTGCACGGTCACTATAAAACAGATCCTGTGCAATGTAAATAGTGAACATTAAGTGTTCAAAAATATACCAAATGCAAACTATTACCTTTCAGTACAAAGTTGTATGTATCATTGAAAGCTTTGTAAAGCCCTATTTACATGACTGTATTTTGCGGGTCCATAACTGTCCGCAATTGTAGATCCACAGAGTATTAAGGTTAAATTGCCGTGTTGGCACTTTGCGATAATTTAGTGGGTTTTGGGTTGCAGTTTGGGCACTCGGTCTCTAAAAGGTTCACCATCACTGGCCTATATGCTGTAGCTGTACAAAAATATAATAGAAATTACATTACTACAAAATACAGATATAGAAGAGGAGTGCAGAGTGAGGAGAAAAGGATAAATTAGATAGATATAACTAAGATAGAAGAGCAGATCTAGGGGGATATTATAGGAGTTAGAGACAGTCCAGAATAGGTGTGACATTATGTAAAATTGCACAGCACTGTTTATTCTTTTACATACTATGCCACAATGACACCCTTTCAGTGCTCTCCCTGTATAAAAATAGTGCCAATTATGTGAAATCCCACAGCACTGTTTTCACATAGAGTCTGACATAGTGACACCCTTTCAGAGCCAAAGCATTATCTTTTTTTTTTTTTTTTTTTTTACCTTTTTTGCATTACCACCTCTGGTATTGCCTCTGCCATTTATAAACGACATTCATTACAAAATGTATCAGACGGAAGCAATATATTTAACCATTTCTTGTGGTATTGTCAGCCCAGTTCTAAACTACGTTCATTACCAAATTTGTCATACAACAGCAATGCATTTAGCCATTTCTTGTGGTATTCTCTGTTCTAAACCGCAAACTGTGCATTTAATTATTTCTTGTGGTACTGCCAGTTCTAAACCACATTCATTACCAAATCGGTCATATCGTGGCCTACATTTAATTATGTATTGTGGTATTGCTAGTTCTAAACCCCATCCATGACCAAACTTGTCATACGGCAACGGTGCATTTAATTATTTCTTGTGGTATTGCAAGCCTGGTTCTAAAACTTATTCATTATCAAATGTATCATAACACAGCACTGCATTTATTTATTTCTAAACCACATTTAATGCCAGATTTATCATATGAAAGAAATTACTGTTGCTACAACATAGAAAAAAAAATGTGAGGAACAGACCTAAGACAACTTAAGGTGGTGGCGGAAGCACAGGCAGACATATTTCCTGGTGGTGGCAGCTTTGTGCAGTCATCTCTCATGTGGGAATTTTTGTAGGATCTACCTGTCTCTATACTCAGAAAGGCATCTCCAGCTCATTTGGCAAAATAGAATTGACAGTGGTAAGCAAAGTGAGCAAGACTGTCCTACTTCTCCTCTACATGGTCTTTCTTGTAGCTAGGCCACATTCATAACTACCACATGGTCATTGTCATCAACATCCAGATGCAGGTAGAAAAGAGGAGGCAGATGAGCGCTGGTCCGCGCTGGTTTCAAGTGTGCACACTTGAAAAAGAGTTTGTCCCGAAACGTGTTGTGTGTTTTATTCAATTGGATTAAAGACTACATTTATTCTGGACCAGCGCTCATCTGCCTCCTCTTTTCGACCTGCATCTGGATTCTTCCACACGTGCTTCACAGCATGGTTCCAAGACTAGCAGCTGTTTTACAAGGTCCCAATGAAGATGATTTGATTCTACATGCCTATTAAGTTTTTGTGAGCTGATCACAATCCACCAAGGTGAGCAATTTGTATCAGTGGTCTGATATCTATCATCCTCTGGTTTTACACTATTAACGCTCTGCGCAGTTTTTTCCATTTCTTTCTACACATTGTCATCAATATTACAGTTTGCTTTTGTAAACCCTTGCAGGCAGGGCCATCAATCCCACTGTACCAGTTGGTCACTGTTAGTAGTGTACTTGTTTTGTATATTTTGTGCACTGTACGTAAACCCTCAAATGTATAGCACCATGGAATTAATATGTACAGCACCATGGAATTAATATGTAGGAACCATGGGATTAATATGTACAGCACTATGGAATTAATATGTACGGCACCATGGAATTAATAGTGCTCTATCAATAAATAATAATTACTGTTTGCTTCTTCTTCTCTGCCTCCATTCCAACGTCAGACATAAGGGAATGTCTGTCCAGGTAACAGCAATATGTGTTCAGTGGTTCCCAACTTAACTGGCACCTTACTAAGCTCATTGTGGTGCAGTCGCTGCCTTACCACTTAGTGCACAGGTGTCAAACACAAGGCCCGCGGGCCGAATCCGGCCCGCTGCCTTCTGTTATCCGGCCTGGCACTTAGCTGGCCCGCAGGGCCGCGGCATTTTTTATTGTCTATGTACATTATGTAATGTAAACCAGCCCAGGACAGGCCGCTTAAAAAAAAAAAAAAACAAAGCTACGCGATACCTGTCCTGGGCTGGTTTACAAGACCTCTGCATGTCAGCGCAGGCGGCGATACAATGACGTCATCGCGCCTCCTACGCTGACACGCAGACAAGAAGAGGAGGCGGCTGCATCAAGGCATCGCAGGTAAGTGAAGATAAGTTTTTTTTTTTATATATATAAATAGGCCGTTGCCTGCTGGACTATCCCCGACACTTAACGGCCTATTTACTTATCGATCCCCGCTGCTGGTCGTGGACGCCCCCGCTTCCCCTTCTGCTATGGGACGCAGAAGCGGCTGTGTGCAGGAGCGGGGATGGTAAGTGAGGCCGCGGCCGGTGAACCCCATCAAATACTACTATTATTATACTCCGGGATCTTTTCAGACCCCAGAGTATAATAATCGGAGACCCCGGGGAGGTGATAAACATAAAAATCAGAGTTACTCACCTTTCCGGCGATCCGATGCTGCTCCCAGCCGGCTTCGGCCTTCTTTGGTGACGTCCCAGGCATCACGTGAGCCAGGCCGACGTCATTATTTCGCGACGCCGGTCTGTGCGACATTGAAGAAGGCCGAACGCAGGGAGCACACCGGGGCCCAGGTAAGTAACACTGATTTTTATGTTTGTCACCACCTGGGTCTCCGATCATTATACTCTGGGGTCTGAAAAGACCCCAGAGTATAATAATAGTTCATGGGTGGGGGGGTCACTATGGGGCATAATACCATGTGCAGGGGCCACTATGGACTATAATACCGTTTGCAGGGGCCACTATGGGGCATAATACCAATGCAGGGGCCACTAAGGAGCATAATACCGATTGCAGGGGCCACTATAGAGCATAATAACGTGTGCAGGGGCCACTATGGAGCATAATAACGTGTGCAGTAGCCACTATGGAGCATAATACCGTGTGCAGGGGCAACTATTGAGCATAATACCGTGTGCAGGGGCAACTAAGGAGCATAATACCGTGTGCAGGGGCAACTATGGAGCATAATACCGTGTGCAGGGGCAACTATTGAGCATAATACCGTGTGCAGGGGTCACTATGGAGCATAATACCGTGTGCAGGGGCAACTATGGAGCATAATACCGTGTGCAGGGGCAACTATGGAGCATAATACCATGTGCAGGGGCCGCTGTGGGGCGTAATACCGTGTGCAGAGGCAACTATAGAGCATAATACCGTTTGCAGGGGTAAACAGTATTTGTATAGTGCTTAATTTTTTATATATTCAGAAAAGGATGAGGATAGTATGTAACATGCCAATGTCTTAGGTTTTAACAATACATTATGTTCTTCCTGGTTGACCTCAAAGGGCTGATTGTAACAGTAGTAATGTACAAATGTAACTACTGCTTAATAGCTCACTTATCTGTTAAGGAGAAGTTACTTTTATACACGTGTAAAATAATCTTGGCCCTTCAAGGTACCCCGTGAGGCTGAAGTGGCCCCCGGAGAAAATGAGTTTGACACCCCTGACTTAGTGGATTACAATGGGTTTCACCAACTAATAGCATCTGCTCAACCTCAATGAAGGATACCTACAGGTGCATCTCAATAAATTAGAATATCTTTGAAACGTTCATTCATTTCAGTAATACAATTCATAATCAGCGTCTTCCATGATTGTGTGTCCTACTGAACCAGACTGAGGGACCATTTAAAGGCTTAGGAAACCTTGGCAGGTGACACACTGAATTTACAATACTGAACTTTTACAATATTCAAATTTTCTTAGATTTTGGTTTTCATTAGCTGTAATCCATAATCAACATTTACAGAAATAAAACACTTGAAATAGAACACTCTGTGTGTAAAGAATCTAGAAAATATAGGAGGTCACTTTTTTAACTTAATTGCGGAAATAAATAAACTTTTCAAAGATATTCTAATTTATTGAGATGCAAGTGTACATGCTATTATTTCTCTAGGAAAACTGTCCCTACCCAATATTGTCTGCTCCTTGGATATGTCATCATGAAGAAGATAAACACGTGAAACAGCAGTTATGGGCAGGGACAATATATGTCTTTAACAGCCCACTGGGTCAATGCATTGATATTTCACAGCCTGGAGATAAGGCTGACCATTATTTTAACTGATGATAATGACAACAGATTATAGTGAGAGTCTAAAACCACAGCAAAGTAAAAATGGAGGAATTTTTTCCTGGCAAAATTATGCTGTTTACCCAGCTTGCTGTACCTTTTTAGGTAGACAACTGCCTGTGCCAGCCAGATATCTGCCTGTCCTCTACCACCTCTGTCAACACCATCACTACAAGTAGCAGAAGAAAAATCAGCACTAACAACAGCCAGTACAGTATCTGAAACTTTTACAGTGGCTTGCAAATATATTCATACCCCTTGAACTTTTTCACATTTTGTCACTTTACAACCACAAACTTAAATGTATTTTATTGAGATTTTAAGTGATAAACCAACACAAAGTAGCCGATAACTGTGAAATCGAACGAAACTGATACATGTTTTAAAAAAAATAGCTCTGTATGTTTAGGGTCTTGCTGGAAAATGATACATGGTTTTCAAAATTTTAATCAAATAAAAATTTTAAAAGTGTGACGTGCAAAAGTATTCAGCCCCCCTATATCAATACTTTGTAGAGCCACCTTTCACTACAATTACAACTGCAAGTCTTTTGGGGTATGTCTCTACCAGCGTTGTGCATCTAGAGACTGAGATTTCTGTCCATTCTTCTTTGCAAAATAGCTCAAGCTCAGCCAGATTGGATGGAGAGCGTCTGTGAACAGCAATATTCATGTCTTTCCACAGATGCTCAATGGGATTTAGGTCTGGACTTTGACGGGGCCATTCTAGACACATGAATATTCTTTAATCTAAACCATTCCACTGTAGCTCTGGCTGTATGTTTAGGGTCTTGGTGGAAGGTGAATCTCCTTCCTAGTCTCAAGTCTTTTGCAGCCTCCATCAGGTTTTCTTCCAGGATTGCCCTGTATTTAACTCCATCCATCTTCCCATCAACTCTGACCAGCTTCCCTGTTCCTGCTGAAGAAAAGCATCCCCACAGCATGATGCTGCCACCACCATGTTTCACAGTGGGGATGGTGTGTTCAGGGTGATGAGCAGTGTTACTTTTCCACCACACATAGCAATTTGCATTTAGGCCAAAATGTTCAACTTCGGTCTCATCCAGAGCAGACCCAAGCAGACCAGAGCACCTTCTTCCACATGTTTGCTGTCTCATCTATATGGCTTGTGGCAAACTGCAAATGGCACTACTTATGTCTTTCTTTCAACAATGGTTTTCTTCTTGCCATTGTTCCATAAAGGCCAGATTTGTGGAGTGCACAACTTATAGTTGTCCTGTGGACAGATTCTCCCACCTGAGCTGTGGATTTCTGCAGCTCCTCCAGAGTGACCATGGGCCTCTTGGCTGCTTCTCTGACCAGTGCTCTCCTTGCTCGATCTGTCAGTTTAGGTGGACGGCCATGTCTTGGTAGGTCTGCAGTTGTAGAATACTTTTTCCATTTTTGGATGATGGATTGAACACTGCTCCTTGGGATGCTGAAAGCTTGGGATATGTGTTTATAACCTAGCCCTGCTTTAAACTTCTCCACAACTTTATCTCTGACCTGTCTGATGAGTTCCTTGGTCTTCATGATGCTGTTTGTTCACTAGTGTTCTCTAACAAACCACTGAGGCCATCACAGAACAGGTGTATTTATACTGAGACTAAATTACACACAGCTGGACTCTATTAACTAATTAAGTGACTTCTGCAGGCAATTTATTGCATTGAATATTATTTAGGGGTATCAGAGTACAGGGGGCTGAATACTTTTGCACGTCACACTTTTCAGATTTTTATTTGATTAAAATTTTGAAAACCATGTATCATTTTCGTTCCACATCACAATTATCTGCTACTTTGTGTTGGTCTATCACTTAAAATCTCAATAAAATACATTTAAGTTTGTGGTTGTAAGGTGACAAAATGTGAAAAAGTTCAAGGGGTATGAATACTTTTGCAAGGCACCGTACTTCACAGCACCAAGCAGTGACACTGCAGCTAATGGATATGCACCATCTGCAACCATTACTTTCTATTCCATACTATACTGCTACCGCCACCACTCAGCCAGACATTTCGTGGGGCTCAGTCCATTATGTTCTATTCCATAATGATGGTGCAACTGATACCCTTATAGAAAAGTTATAGTAAAAAAAGAACCACACCCCACAAAAAAAAAAAAAACATTGCTTATTCCAATATTAACCTCATGTTGGTATATGCTGCCATAAAGGGAACATATTTGACATTTTCTTTTTATAGAAAAGAAGGCACTTCTTCACTTTTCAACCAGGCACAGTGCCACAATCTTTTCTTCAACACAACACTAAAACTGCTGCACTTGCAAGTTCCCAAAATGGAATAATTTTCGGAGTGCTTGTAAAAGCCATTTCTTCCAATACAACTGCTGTGTCTGAAAAGACAGGGGCAACATCTTCCCCTAAAATGGGCAATCTTTTTTAGGGGTTTTAATTTTAAAGGGCATAAAAAATGTCACAGTGCAGTGTGTGGTTAAACAAACTGTTTATTTCCACTGACTACCATCTGTTTTCCATAGACATATGTTTTACTGTGACTTTAACATTATTTTGCCTGCGTTTGCCTTAGAAAGTTGTCATGGCACTCCATTTCAGAAACGGTTCCGGTGCACTGGAAAGGATCTCACTCCATAAAATGTAGTAATAAAGGATTCAGGCACTCAGTAGTGTACAATAGCAGTTTTATTCATATGCAATCCAAAAATTAATGAGAATGTTTCGATACGTTTAGGTCCTTCATCAGACCATCGGATTGCCAGAGTGGAAGAAAATAGAATTGCTAGTATAGGTATAAGAGTGTGGAGCTATCTTTGGACGAGGCCCCCAAAAGAGAGACGCTATGTGTTTGCCTTAGAGACCTAGAAATTGGCTAGATAGGGTCCTATGTTTTAACTAAATTCTCCTCTGGCTTGTCCTCTAAGTTCAGCATAGCAGGATCGAGGATGTCATCGTATCATATCTGCCTGTGCCAATTAGCAGACAGCAGGATAAATGGTGGAGCATGTTGATGAATGCTCTCTACTCCCCAATTGTATTCAACTCTGTCTGAATCCTGAGGAAGCAGATGGAGTTAAAAGACATGCACCAAGTACATCAGGACATTGCCCGAATTTCAGGACAGTACCACTGGATTCAGGACGATTGACAGGGACTTGCTGCTGGCATAGAGCCTGGTGCAGGTGCGGCATATGGTTAAAGTAGACATCTGTCTACATGATATTAACAGCAGCTCAGGTAAGATGGCTGCCCCCATAATCATATACACTAAATAATATTTACAAAAAAAAACCCTACAATCAGAAAGTTAAACCAGATTAGTAAAAAAGTAATATGTTTCACATCTGGTTTTAATTAGTAAAAAAATATATGTGACTGCAAAAGGTCAATAACTCCTACACTTTAGGAGACCATACCCAGTTCCTTAGTATAGTCCACTAGCTTCTATCGGGATTTGTTTCATGACGTAAATCAGATATCAACGTGCAGCTATGCTCCTGAGGCATTTTACAATAGATAGGTAAAAGAGAATTTGGAAAGCAGAAAATATCAGGAAAACAGTTATTTACACAAGAGAGGTAGAACATAGAGGATTTTAAGAGAAAACCCCAAAAAAGTTCATTGAAGTGAACAAATAACAGAAGTCAAGAAGACGGCTTTAGAAGATACCTCAGATCTATTTTACATTAAGATAGTGCCTCAAGCTATTTTATTGATTTCCTATCTTATCTTGAGTTTCTGAGCAATCTGAGATATATATATATATACACTGTACAGTATATATTCTTGTAGAGGGGTTTTTCATGTACAGTTTTCTGGATTCTCTATATTTCCTTATGTTTAGACAGTTGTATAATGTAAAGGAGTCCACTAGTCCTGCAAAACAGTTTGTTTCAGTACAGAATGTGCAGGAACTTCCTGTGGTAGTCTGTGTGTTGACTTGGTCTCCAGACCCGTACTATATGATATGTGAGTCAGTGTACATGTCATAAACCAGCTGTGTTTATTTTACTTTTTCTTTAAAACACTAATTGAACAACAGTTTTTGTTTTTTTTTTAATGCCAGAATCAGCCATGAGAATTACGTAATTGGAGATGTTATGGGACTCTAAAACAAGCCACAGAAAACCCAGAATTCATCAAACTAATTGTTATAAGCATTTTTTCATGGAGCACAATGCAGCTGTATTTCATTATTATATACTGTACTGTATAGTATATAAGTGATCATCAATGGGCATGTTGTGAGACAAACTGGACTATATTTATTGTACAGGGATATTAAAGGGGTTTTCCAGGCAAAAATTCATTTTTCAAAAAAGATCTGTTAGTGCTATTAATAGGTTAATAAGTGCATCCAAACACCTTTAGCAGTGTTTTGAGTGATTTCTGGGTTTCTCTGGGAGCTCCTGGCATCTTCTGCATTTGTTTACATGGATAGCTTCCTGTTCTGTTTTTTCCTGTGCCTCCCTCCCTACCTCTCTCACACACTCCCCCCTTCCTGTTTCCCTAGGCAGCCCGCCCACTACACCCTCAACAGCCATCTTTAAACTCCTAGTTCTCACTCACTCAATAATCTTCTCCTTTGGCTGTAATATTGTAATCACCTCCGTATATCATCATTACAGTCACTCAGAGAAAGCTTCAATCAATTCTTGATGCTTTTCTCGCATTTGGTTATTAAATATATATATATATGCACACATACAACATAAATAGTATAATGCTTCACAGTGGCCCCCGCACAGTATAATGCTCCCTAGTGGCCCTCGCACATTATAATGCTACACATTGGCCCCCACACAGTATAGTATTCTCTACAGTGGCCCCTACATAGTATAATGCTCTCTAGTGGCCCCCACACAGTATAATATGCTCCACAAATGCCCCCGCACAGTATAATGCTCCACAGTGGCCACCATACATTATAATATGCTCCATAGTGTCCCCCACACAGTATAAGGCACCACAGTGATCCCTGCACATTATAATGCTCTCTAGTGGCCCCTGAACAGTATAATGCTCCATATTGGCCCTTGCACAGTATAATATGCTTCACAGATGCCCCCGCACAGTATAATGCTCCACAGTGGCCAACGCACATTATAATATGCTCCACAGTGGCCACCAGTGACGGCCCGGGGTGCGGATATCCCTTAGACTAACCCCACCGGGACGTCATCGGAAAGTCAAAAATGTAATATATGTAGGTCATATGACCTACATATATTACAGTAAAACTAAAAAATAATTAGTAATAAATGTTATTTAGAAAGTTGGAGGGGGGCGGTCATGGGGGGCTTATAGTTAAAAAATAGTAAATGATCCTGGACAACCCATGTAAGTTCTAATATACAAAGTCTACAGCACTATTGCAGTTTTGTAGACAGTAGTAGGGTGCATAGTAGTCAAGCCCACTAGATAATTGGACCACCCTCCAATAACTCTCTGAGAAAAGACCATAGTACCCTTGAAATGTGGGTGTCCTGTGTTGAACCATTATTGTGTTAGAGTCTGGGCCCACCAGAGGATCTTTTGGTACCCTGGTGGGCCAGTCCGAAACTGGCCCTCAGTGTCCTATTTCCAGGATATTCCCCATCAGGCATTTTGAGCGAAGAGACTACAGCATCTATATTTATTGATCAAGGCTTATAGGTAGTTGAAATGTTGCACATCTCCAAGTATTTCACTTTTCAGATCTATATATTGAGTTGATTGTTTACATAATTCTGTTTTATGGTTTTTACAATATTGCCCACCTACTCCAAAGCCTATTTTTGGTCAATAGTGATCTGACCTGCCAGGGTAATTTCATTCATTGGGGATCATGCAATAATGACCAACAAAACTTGGTCATTATTGTTGAATAAGGGATAAGCCTACCCCCCAACAGTACAAGGCTATAGAAAAGTACTGTCGGGATGGGGGGGGGGGAAGAGACATTCCTCATAGCCCAGCGATGACACTAGGCTGTAAAGCCCAGCTTTCTGACAGTAGAGGGATTTCGCTGCCAAAACTAATGGCACTGATATTTCCAGCACCCAGGCGCATACCAGCAAAGCTGTCAGTGTGCCGAATTCAGTGCACTGTCATCTTTCTAGCAGTATATATAATACTGCCCATCTCCAAGGCCATGAAAGGTCCTCTTTAAATGATAAAATTCTGGCTACCTGCAGCCACCAGCACATGTATTTACACTGACATGCAAAAGGGTAACAATGTTTTGAACTTTTGTATTCTGCCAACTGTCATGGCACTCACATGATGCAGATTGGCAATTTTTTTGGCTGAGAGACCACTATCAATGAGCTGGATGATGCTGTTTCTATTTTCTTGGGAAATCTTCTTCATGGCTGATCCTCGATTTGAACCAGTGACCTTTCACTTGGGAAACATCTTAAACACACTGAGCTATTACTGAATGTGAGAACAGGTTGTAATTTGTAGTATACAAGAAGAAAAAGGATTTTTCCACCACAGTAAAAATGCAGTTACTTGAGAAGAATCTGCATAACTAATCATATGCTAAGTAGTTGCAAGTCAAATATATGTATGAGATAGCTAAGGTAATTGTCTATAAGATCATGATAGTCTCACATTCGAAGTTGTAGTGAATGGTGAGATATGGAGTCTGAAAGTCAAAAGTTCAAAACATTGTTATCCTTTTGTTAGCGTATTATTGTGTTTAATAGGAGACATGTGAAGTTTTCCATGTTCAGGGGGAATAAGAAACTTCTGACATTGGACAAAATTTTTTTAAAGTGATGTGAAAGCCCATATCTACATCCCAGATTCCATATGTTGTCCTGGGCGGCCTCTACCTCTGTCTGCCTGTCGCTTCAAACCAAGAACAGTGTCCACAGTGGACATAGGGGGAATGGAATAAGGTGATAGTTTTTTCTTGAATTTTATTGTATGGGGACCATTATACTTTGTGGGGAGCACAAGGAAGGGCTATTATACAGTAATGTGCAGGAGCACAAAAGGACTAGGTATCACTAAATGGGTAGGATTAGATGCTTATCATATTTGAATTTGCCGATTTTGTCCCTTTTTTACTGTCATCTGAAAATTGGGATGTTTGAAAAGACTGGTATCAAATTCCAGTTTTTGGTACAAATTATAGCTAATATATGCTGGATCTGCCCCCAACCCACACCCACCAAGAACATACACACAAATCCAGACACCTTTTAGGGTTAGGACAGGCAGAATTTGCCATGATTTTTACAGAAACATCTGAACAATCCCAACAAACTCAGGACTGTTGGCAACTATGCTATTGCCTATTTATCCTATAAGGGGAAGGATCACCCTTCATAGCACTGTTTGGTCCATATGTCCTTATAACAGGTCTTATAACATAGATACTCATAGTTGTCAGTTTTAGAAGTTTTTGGTTTACCGTCACATATTTAATGAACAAAGAACCCAGCTACTGCTAATGTACTGGATTATCAGCCACATGAATAACCAAGAAATGGGAATGAATGTGTGAATATGCCCTAAAAGGAAATATATTGTAGAGCCCCAAAAGAAGGTACTCCTGTCATATAAAATTGATATAAACCATTTTCACTGTTGGCTCTCACTTTAAAAACATAATTTATTGTCATTTCCATAAAAGGTCTTCATAAATTACACAGAGTTTTCTGTTTTACATTTTGTCAGCCCAATAAAATGATGTCTTCTGTGACAAACTACATAAGCACATTTCTGGACAAACACAGAAATAATATAAGAATATGGTTACTGGAGAACATGTAGTCCAGCATGTAGGGGAAATTGAGAACTAGATTTATATTTTTAGCACGCAAAACTAAGTTGAAGGTGGCAATATGACTGTAATACTAGATCTAATATAAAGCTATAGTAGCTGTCATTTTGCTAAAATGCAAAAAATATCCCTGGGGTTATTTGCTCACATTTCACTCAGTGTACAGGCTGCGCACAGGCGTAACATAAAGCTCTTGGGCCCCAATGCAAAATCTGTAACAGGGCCCCCACTTACCAAATGCCATGTATAATACTCCTGTCTTATGTTGTAAGGGAGCCACTGAACCCACTCAGCCTTCAGGGCTCAATAGTGACAGCTACTCAGGGCTCAAAAGTCACACTATTAACCATTTCCTGCCTTCAATGCAGATTTTTCTACACTATTTTGGCTCTATCTGCATCCACAACTATCCTATGTGTCCTATACATGCAGCTTCGATTGTCGTGGCATCATGACAATGCAACAAAGCTGTCTGTTTAGCTTTTTGTAGTTGTAGTTCCACAGCAGCTGAATTGCCAAAGATTGCTGATTCTTGCTATAGAAAATAGTAATCCCCATACAGTTTGCCCTGCATGTCTAGGACACACATGTCTAGGTTGTCCCGGGAAGTGAAGACTTCAGGACATTTTTCCATTTTTAATTTAAATGAGTGTGCCGGAGATAGCGGAGTACTGTACTTTGGCTATCTCGTGCGCTCCCTATTGAAGTGAATGGGAGTGCTGATCACTACCAGTCCAGTCCACATTCAGTCTGACTGGGCTCAGGTTGAATGTGGTGCGAGAGAAAGGTCCTGCGGTCTTCACTTCCTGGGACAACCCCTTTTAGTCCGTTTTGTTAATATAACTTATGTTCAGCAGTGGGCCCTCTTGAGCCTAGTGGGCCCCTGGCATCTGCCCACATTTTCGAAGTACTGACACCGGCCCTGCCCCGGGAAGCTTAAATAGTCATTAGATTGCTTATTCAATAGACTACAATACTACTGTATTGAAATAAATGGAACAATCTCTATTTTGCTATTGAGCCCCATTAGCATAGCAATGGGAACCTTCAAAAGGATCCCGCAATCTTGCCATTGGGGAGCAGTTTGCCTACTAAATCGAAAGTAAAAACTAACCTCTCAGATGCCTTATCATTTCATAGACACTGCTACAGGAGAGCTGTCAGCTATGTTGCCCACTCAGCTTCTGAGCAGGTGCCATCATTAAAGTACGGTGGATGTCCAGAAAGGGTAAAAGTGGACCTGTAATGAGACTATGGCACTGTTCAATAGTGATTTCTGGGATATAGATGCTATCATGACTAGGATAAGTCATCAATATCAGACCGGTGGGGGTCCAAAAGTAGGCAACCTAACTGTACCCTGCCCATTGCAGTTCAGTTCCCTTTTACATGGAGGAATCATACCCCACCAATCTGACTCTAATAACCTATCCTAAGGAGCAACACAGTATGGAAACAGGTTCACTTTCCTATAAGCCCAAAGAGCACAAAAATAAATTGTGCATTTTGGCAAATGGGAGCTGTATTTATGAGGGAAGGAACTTAACTCAAATCTTTGTCGACTGATGAACTTTCATGTATCAATGCATATAGCCCATCAGTCAATGATTAGGCCAAACCATGAAAAATGGCCATGTGGCAACCATTCTTTTAATGGCCATCATATGGTCATTTTAAAAACAATGAGCGTAAATGAGTATGCACGTGTCCATTTCTTTGACGGATAGAAAAAAACCTTCCGCTTTGATGGGCATGCTGACCCAATAGAGATCAATATATCATTGATTAACAGAGTATCAATGTAGCAGATACAATATGGATGACATTCTGTAATCAAAAACAGACAAAATGACAAGGAACGGATACAAAGTGGTCATCAAAGACATAAGACATGTGAATACAGCATAAGAGGGGTGGAACCTGATTCTTTTTTGTGCCAGGTAATAGGAGAGCAGTGGACCTATGTCCATACCATGCTGCATAGTTAGATAACAGACATACTTTTAAAAATTAATTTGGGAAATTCTGAGGCCATGTGAACCATACAGTGACTATATATATATATATATATATATATATATATATAAACAGTGCTGGTTCTCGTCTGTCAAAGTGATTAATCTGGTTGTTGTTTGGTAACATGCATGTAATTTCTGAAGAGACAGATACCTTAATGTACTTAACTTTAGCTGCGACCAGATTATCTGAATCTGAATTGTTATACACCTTTCAATGTTGATACATTAATATTCTGAATTTAAGCCATAAGGTGAGGCATGCTGAAATATGTCATATATATATATATATATATATATATATATATATATATATATACACACACACACAGTACAGACCAAAAGTTTGGACACACCTTCTCATTCCAAGAGTTTTCTGTATTTTCATGACTATAAAAATTGTAGATTCACACTGAAGGCATCAAAACTATGAATTAACACATGTGGAATTATATACTTAACAAAAAAGTGTGAAACAACTGAAAATATGTCTTATATTCTAGGTTCTTCAAAGTAGCCACCTTTTGCTTTGATTACTGCTTTGTACATTCTTGGCATTCTCTTGATGAGCTTCAAGAGGTAGTCACCTGAAATGGTTTTCACTTCACAGGTGTGCCCTGTCAGGTTTAATAAGTAGGATTTCTTGCCTTATAAATGGGGTTGGGACAATCAGTTGTGTTGTTCAGAAGTCAGGTGGATACACAGCTGATAGTCCTACTGAATGGAGTGTTAGAATTTGTATTATGGCAAGAAAAAAGCAGCTAAGTAAAGAAAATCGAGTGGCCATCATTACTTTAAGAAATGAAAGTCAGTCAGTCCGAAAAATTGGGAAAACTTTGAAAGTGTCCCCAAGTGCAGTGGGCAAAACCATCAAGTGCTACAAAGAAACTGGCTCACATGAGGACCGCCCCAGGAAAGGAAGACCAAGAGTCACCTCTGCTGCGGAGGATAAGTTCATCCGAGTCACCAGCCTCAGATATCGCAGGTTAACAGCAGCTCAGATTAGAGACCAGGTCAATGCCACACAGAGTTCTAGCAGCAGACACATCTCTACAACAACTGTTAAGAGGAGACTGTGTGCAGCAGGCCTTCATGGTAAAATAGCTGCTAGGAAACCACTGCTAAGGACAGGCAACAAGCAGAAGAGACTTGTTTGGGCTAAAGAACACAAGGAATGGACATTAGACCTGTGGAAATCTGTGCTTTGATCTGATGAGTCCAAACTTGAGATCTTTGGTTCCAATCACCGTGTCTTTGTGTGACGCAGAAAAGGTGAACGAATGGACTCTACATGCCTGGTTCCCACCGTGAAGCATGGAGGAGGAGGTGTGATGGTGTGGGGGTGCTTTGCTGGTGACACTGTTGGGGATTTATTCAAAATTGAAGGAATACTGAACCAGCATGGTTACCACAGCATCTTGCAGCGGCATGCTATTCCATCCGGTTTGCGTTTAGTTGGACCATCATTTATTTTTCAACAGGACAATGACCCCAAACACACCTCCAGACTGTGTAAGGGCTATTTGACCAAGAAGGAGAGTGATGGGGTGCTACGCCAGATGACCTGGCCTCCACAGTCACCAGACCTGAACCCAATCGAGATGGTTTGGGGTGACCACAGAGTGAAGGCAAAAGGGCCAACAAGTGCTAAGCATCTCTGGGAACTCCTTCAAGACTGTTGGAAGACCATTTCAGATGACTACCTCTTGAAGCTCATCAAGAGAATGCCAAGAGTGTGCAAAGCAGTAATCAAAACAAAAGGTGGCTACTTTGAAGAACCTAGAATATAAGACATATTTTCAGTTGTTTCATACTTTTTTGTTAAGTATATAATTCCACATGTGTTAATTCATAGTTTTGATGCCTTCAGTGTGAATCTACAATTTTTATAGTCTTGAAAATACAGAAAACTCTTGGAATGAGAAGGTGTGTCCAAACTTTTGGTCTGACTTTAATATAAAATAACCCCAGACAGATTTGTGGCGTGCCCCAAGTACAACCAGGACACATTGTACTGTCATGCAGCAATCCTGGGAAGACAATCCTTCATCCAATATGGTTCGAATTTTAAATTTATCCTTAGAGCCTAATTGTTAATGAGATAATCCTTTAATGTACAAAGCATTCATCATAATAGCCCTTATTTATACTCTGCCAGTCGCTCAGCTGTTCACTGTGGGTATGGGCTTTGGAAACCCATCTCTGAGTGGTTATAAATGTACATACGTTATTACATGCCAACCATTCTGGCAGCGGTTCTTTATTCTTGCTAACAAACGGGGGTCCCTAACAGGGCATTCCGAGATGGGCTGATGACAACCATTTGAGGGGTAATAATTATATTGCTTATAGCCACCATACAATGGTCTCAAGTACTGTATATAATTACTATACCTGCACAGATAAGTAGATAGTTTAGGTTAATGCTCACCTGGATAAAACATCTAATGTTTAAACATTTATTAAGGAGAATATTATCTGCTGTCCATATTTGCAGCATTATTTCCAGGATCAGAATTCCTTTTTATAGTCATGACTGATACACAAGCACTGTGCTAGGATTATTTTGTCTTTTCATCCCCAGGAGTATGCAGCAATTAACTTCCCCTATCATTTTTCTGACAGACAGGATACACAAGCATAGTTTTATAGCAGGGAGTAAACACCAAGTTCCATTAGGAATTGCAGAAGCTCCATATAGCAGCCTGTGCACAGCTCCCTTAATCCCATCAGCTATACTCTCACTGTGACTATTACACAGTTCAGAACACTTGAAGGTGTGTCTGACGAACAAAAGCTCTTAGCATTGACAATCTCAGTAATTATCTCTTCTCAAAGGTTCTAAAGATAACAAAAACTATAGAACCTGTCACCTAGAACTGTTCAGCATACTGCCAGGAAATGCATTTAATCAAGCAATGATAATTAAACTATACGACTCGAAAAATTATTAAAAGAATACCGATTATCTTCATATGTCTGGTAATAAAATCACCAATTCCAACCAATATAAGCTGTAATATTTTTTTGTTTCCGATTTAACATTACTCCTTTCACAGATGCTGACCATCTTTTAGGCCGGGGCTTCACGTGGCATAAATGCTGCGGTTTGACCGCGGCAGAAACACCGCGGAAAAAAACGCGGTGTTTTAAAGTCCCTGCAAAATGGATGGGATTCTAGTGAATTTTGGAAATTGCAGCATGTCAATTATACCTACGGAAAAACATCTTTTTTCCTGCAGGTTTTTTTTTTTTTTTTCTGCGCCTGCTACGTGGGGTCATAGCTTTCAAAGGTTTATGTGATACCATTTGTGGCATTGCACCCTCAGCCCCTTTCATTTTTATGGGCCTGAGCTACAGCATGGCCATGTGACCAATGAACATGATATCACTGACTAAGAACAGGAAGTGGAGCTTAGTATCATGGACCCGAATAACCTGTCCAGGAGCGCAAAAATTAGGGAGGAGGCTGGTGACGTAACAGATTCCTTTCCTGTGGCCGCTGACCGGCCTCAGTGGTAGTGTTTTTTTTTTTAATGTTTCACCTTCCTTGGCCTCCTCCTTGACTTCTGAATGAAATTCCTGGACAATCCCTTTAATGACTTACAAAGCTTCATTCTTTTAATTCATATTTAAAAAAAAAAAAAAAAAAAAAAAAGGTTTAAAAGCACTTTAACGTATTCTAACAAAAGAAAGGTTAAACATATTTTGATCATTTATCTGAGGTTTTATTTACAAAACTATTTACTTATTATTTATGCAATACATTTATACAGAAATCATGGATGTTATGAATAACTGAACTGAAAAAAAAAAAAAAGATTTAAAAAAAAATGTTGGCAAATACAAACAAGAACATTCCTCAAAGTTATTCAATCAATATAATCAAATTCTTCCGGTATTCCAAATGTCTTGTCAATCTTGCTTTCTTCAAATCCAAACTTCTTTTTGGCCCAAGACTTCACAGAAAATATGTTATCTGCAAAGAAATGTTAGATGTGATCATCTGCCTATAGCACAAAGAGAAACTTTAAAGATGTCGCAAAATGACTTTTTTTTTTTTTTTTTTTAATGTTACATGTTTTAAAGAATTTTTGTTAAGGTTTTTGTTTATATAAAATTTCCATGTTATGTATATTTAAATAAACAAAAAACAAAAAAACTAAAAATCCTGCAGTTCTCATTCAGGCCACTGAGCCAACAATTGCTGAGACTTCCTGAAGAAGTCTTTGCAGCAGCCCCCTCAGTTATCAACACACTGGTGATCACAGCTATCATGTACAGTACAGACCAAAAGTTTGGACACACCTTCTCATTCCAAGAGTTTTCTGTATTTTCATGACTAAAAAAATTGTAGATTCACACTGAAGGCATCAAAACTTTGAATTAACACATGTGGAATTATATACTTAACCAAAAAGTGTGAAACAACTGAAAATATGTTTTATATTGTAGGTTCTTCAAAGTAGCCACCTTTTGCTTTGATTACTGCTTTGCACACTCTTGGCATTCTCTTGATGAGCTTCAAGAGGTAGTCACCTGAAATGGTTTTCACTTCACAGGTGTGCCCTGTCAGGTTTAATAAGTGGGATTTCTTGCCTTATAAATGGGGTTGGGACCATCAGTTGTGTTGTTCAGAAGTCAGGTGGATACACAGCTGATAGTCCTACTGAATGGAGTGTTAGAATTTGTTTAATGGCAAGAAAAAAGCAGCTAGGTAAAGAAAAACGAGTGGCCATCATTACTTTAAGAAATGAAGGCCAGTCAGTCCGAAAAATTGGGAAAACTTTGAAAGTGTCCCCAAGAGCAGTGGCCAAAACAATCAAGCGCTACAAAGAAACTGGCTCACATGAGGACCGCCCCAGGAAAGGAAGACCAAGAGTCACCTCTGCTGCGGAGGATAAGTTCATCCGAGTCACCAGCCTCAGATATCGCAGGTTAACAGCAGCTCAGATTAGAGACCAGGTCAATGCCACACAGAGTTCTAGCAGCAGACACATCTCTACAACAACTGTTAAGAGGAGACTGTGTGCAGCAGGCCTTCATGGTAAAATAGCTGCTAGGAAACCACTGCTAAGGACAGGCAACAAACAGACTTGTTTGGGCTAAAGAACACAAGGAATGGACATTAGACCTGTGGAAATCTGTGCTTTGGTCTGATGAGTCCAAATTTGAGATCTTTGGTTCCAACCACCGTGTCTTTGTGCGACGCAGAAAAGGTGAACGAATGGACTCTACATGCCTGGTTCCCACCGTGAAGCATGGAGGAGGAGGTGTGATGGTGTGGGGGTGCTTTGCTGGTGACACTGTTGGGGATTTATTCAAAATTGAAGGAATACTGAACCAGCATGGTTACCACAGCATCTTGCAGCGGCATGCTATTCCATCCGGTTTGCGTTTAGTTGGACCATCATTTATTTTTCAACAGGACAATGACCCCAAACACACCTCCAGACTGTGTAAGGGCTATTTGACCAAGAAGGAGAGTGATGGGGTGCTACGCCAGATGACCTGGCCTCCACAGTCACCAGACCTGAACCCAATTGAGATTGTTTGGGGTGAGCTGGACCGCAGAGTGAAGGCAAAAGGGCCAACAAGTGCTAAGCATCTCTGGGAACTCCTTCAAGACTGTTGGAAGACCATTTCAGGTGACTACCTCTTGAAGCTCATCAAGAGAATGCCAAGAGTGTGCAAAGCAGTAATCAAAGCAAAAGGTGGCTACTTTGAAGAACCTACAATATAAAACATATTTTCAGTTGTTTCACACTTTTTTGTTAAGTATATAATTCCACATGTGTTAATTCATAGTTTTGATGCCTTCAGTGTGAATCTACAATTTTTATAGTCATGAAAATACAGAAAACTCTTGGAATGAGAAGGTGTGTCCAAACTTTTGGTCTGTACTGTATATGTAGATAAGACACAGAATCCACAATAGGTGATTTCACAGCTTATCTACTTCTCTATACAATGACCTGTGCAGAGGTAAAGAGCATGCCCAGAAAACTCTCCCATAGAGAGTCTAGAGTCTACTTTAGATCATTTTGTCTATGGCCCATGGTCTTTTTCCAGGATATAGGAAGTCACAAACTATTTTAGGCTTCATGTGAAGTTGGAATTGCAAGATTTTTTTTTTATCAATATAGAGAACATGGAAAATTAAAAACAACATCACCAAAAACATGTTTAATATAAAAAAAGTGATTTAAACAATAGGTAATTATCTTGTGACACTTTTCCTTTCTAGAGAATGGATTACCTATATTTTTTAGTAAGTTATGAAAATCAGAACCTGTAGCCTGGTGATGTTACCGCAGGCTCATACTTTGTTATTTAAGAATTGTGAAAGATTAAAGCACCTTGAAACGGTTTTACGATTACGAATCGACCCTGGCTTGAGACATGAAATTTGGACCCAAAGTAAGCCAACTAATACAGTAGGGAAAAAAATTATTTAGCCAGCCACCAATTGTGCAAGTTCTCCCACTTAAAAAGATGAGAGAGGCCTGTAATTGACATCATAGGTAGACCTCAACTAGGAGAAACAAAATGAGAAAACAAATCCAGAAAATCACATTGTCTGATTTATAAAGAATTTATTTGCAAATTATGGTGGACAATAAGTATTTGGTCAATAAAAAAAGTTCATTTCAATACTTTGTTATATATCCTTTGTTGGCAATGACAGAGGTCAAACGTTTTCTGTAAGTCTTCACAAGGTTGGCACACACTGTTGCTGGTATGTTGGCCCATTCCTCCATGCAGATCTCCTCTAGAGCAGTGATGTTTTGGAGCTGTCGCTGGGCAACACAGACTTTCAACTCCCTCCAAAGGTTTTGTATGGGGTTGAGATCTGGAGACTGGCTAGGCCACTCCAGGATCTTACGAAGCCACTCCTTTGTTGCCCTGGCGGTGTGCTTGGGATCATTGTCATGCTGAAAGACCCAGCCACGTTTCATCTTCAATGCCCTTGCTGATGGAAGGAGGTTTGCGCTCAAGATCTCACGATACATGGCCCCATTCATTCTTTCATGTACACGGATCAGTCGTCCTGGTCCCTTTGCAGAGAAACAGCCCCAAAGCATGATGTTGCCACCCCCATGCTTCACAGTAGGTATGGTGTTCTTTGGATGCAACTCAGCATTCACTCTCCTCCAAACATGACGAGTTGTGTTTCTACCAAACAGTTCTACTTTGGTTTCATCTGACCATATGACATTCTCCCAATACTCTTCTGGAACATCCAAATGCTCTCTAGCAAACTTCAGACGGGCCCGGATATGTACTGACTTAAGCAGGGGGACACGTCTGGCACTGCAGGATCTGAGTCCCTGGCGGCGTAGTGTGTTACTGACGGTAGCCTTTGTTACATTAGTCCCAACTTTCTGCAGGTCATTCACTAGGTCCCCCCGTGTCGTTCTGGGATTTTTGCTCACCGTTCTTGTGATCATTTTGACCCCACGGGGTGAGATCTTGCGTGGAGCCCCTGATTGAGGGAGATTATCAGTGGTCTTGTATGTCTTCCATTTTCTAATTATTGCTCCCACAGTTGATTTCTTCACACCAAGCTGCTTGCCTATTGCAGATTCAGTCTTCCCAGCCTGGTGCAGGTCTACAATTTTGTTTCTGGTGTCCTTCCACAGCTCTTTGGTCTTCACCATAGTGGAGTTTGTAGTGTGACTGTTTGAGGTTGTGGACAGGTGTCTTTTATACTGATAACAATGTCAAACAGGTGCCATTACTACAGGTAATGAGTGGAGGACAGAGGAACCTCTTAAAGAAGATGTTACTGGTCTGTGAGAGCCAGAAATCTTGCTTGTTTGTAGGTGACCAAATACTTATTTTCCACCATAATTTGCAAATAAATTCTTTAAAAATCAGACAGACAATGTGATTTTCTGGATTTGTTTTCTCATTTTGTCTCTCATAGTTGAGGTCTACCTATGATGACAATTACAGGCCGGCCTCATCTTTTTAAGTGGGAGAACTTGCACAATTGGTGGCTGACTAAATACTAAATATACCACTGTAGGTTGTATATTCTTAGATAAGAAAATAAAGATGCATCAGATTCATTATCCAGAATCACACAATGTGATGAATCTGGGGCAATTTTCAGACTGCTCATCCAAATGGATTTATTAGTAAATATGGGCAGTTATTTGTAGCCTGTCTGACTAGGTTCAATAATTAGATCAATCCTAAAATAATAATAATAATAAATAATAAGCGCATTTCCACTGATCTGAATCATTCTAAAAACATGTCATTGCAACAAAATTGTCAGCTTTTATTGTTAAATCCTTTGCGCTATGCTTTTTTCAAGCTATAATATACCGTATCAGGATAAACTGAAATTACATTGACTTTTGGGAAAGAAGGAGTCTGCACACAGTTTCCTAACAAAGTATTAAAAGACCTATTGAATTTTATCTGTGGTTGGCTGAACACCACCCTTCATCTCTTAACCCTTTCCTATTCTGCTGTAATGTAAAAATATTTTAATATAGTGGCTGCTGTCATGGAGACAGCCTTGTCCTACTAACAAGACAAGGAACTGAAAAGCTTGGCCTGTCACTAGGTGCTAAATAGAATTAAAGAAAGAATTAAGAATTGTGAGTTCTATGTGCAAAATATGAAAGCAACATTCAGGCTGATGCTTTAAGAACATGTGTCATGTAATGACATCCCCGTGTTCCTGCAATGTGGAGGCAGGAAGTAATACTGGGGAGACGTGGGAGAAATGTATTGCACCACTTTTACACCAGAGATGAGTCAAGTTATCCTTTTTCTATTGCACTTTCCACTGTGTAAAAAGTGGGGGACCAGAGGAAGAACAATGTGGACCAGAGCAGGGGCACCTAGGCCCTATAGATTTAATCTAAATTCAAGCTGTAGCTGAAAGCTACACCAGCCCCTTGCTTGCGTAGATTTCAACGTTCTCACAATGGAATCCCAAGATGTTCCAGAATTATTAATAGGCCTATCAGTGGCTATGTGAGGCAAAGACTTCCGCTGGAAGAAGCCCAAAAAGTGCCGCTGGATCGGACAGCGGCAGGGAACATTGGAGGGCCGGGGACAGGTGAGTATGGTATTTTTTTTTTAATATATTATTATTTTTCACCTTTCCCAGCCTCCCTGCCAAAAACTGTATTTCTTAGACAACCCCTTTAATAAATTCCCCATAGTCTGTGTCTTCTGCAAATATATTAATATGTAGGTCACTTGAAATAGCCCTTCTAATAGCCAATAGATTCTTATTTTGCAAATTCTGTAAACTAAAATTATGCTACTTCCAAACCAAAAAAAGTTACAAAAAATACAAATAAAATAAAAAAATACAGAGAGACGTGAAAAAAAATACTTGGCACAGTGGGTTGTATATGTATGGTACTGATGGGACATACTTCTTACAGAGTGAATGAACAGCAGAGAGCTGGGCATTAAAAGTAACATCCTGCTGCAGTAGGTGGTATCAGAAATAACTCAAATCCGGGCCACTGAACCTTTACAATCCCACGGTCATAAGCAAATGTGTTTTCACAGTTGGATGAAGTTCCCTCTGTCACCCCATCAGAGCTCCTACAAGTTTAGTACAACAAACACTTAATATGAAAAGCTTATATTGAACTAGTGAGTTAGAGAATAATAAAATCAAGTTCCTCAATAGATACTTCATTTAGAATCCATAGGTTACATGATCTACTATATTATGCCTGTGTGAGCTCTTGCCTCAGGTTTGCTAATCACAGGTTAGTGTGGACATTAGTTGCTATGCAGGAAAGTAATATGGGTAACCTTACAGAACACAGTTATATACTGTGACATAACCATTAAGAAAATTGTTCACTTATCTACACAACAGGATGTGTCTTTTTTAACCTTATTAGGTATAGTAAGCAAGCTTGCACAACCACACGAAAAAGAACTCTAACAAACATATGTTATATGTAATAGTTAAGGCTATTTTCATACCTCATACATACTGCATATGAGTGAAAGCTGTGTCAGTAGGATCTGCTAGACATTATTGGAAACCCATAAACAGTCATATAAAGTTAAGGAAGCTACTAAACAAGTAGCTGGTGTAAAGTGTACCTCCATTTATGAGTAACTAAAATCAGGCAGGACTTACTATGAATGTGTAGTCTTCAATCTAGCTTTTTTTTTTTTTTTTTACACTAGCAACATGGACTTCCTGTGGCCTACACACATGCTGAGCAGAAATAAGCAGAGCATGGAGCAATATATATAGATTTCAAAATCAGAGCATTACAGCAGAGGCTCCATTACATCTAGCTCTGAAGTTTCTTATGTACAGCTTGGGACACCTGGAAATCAGAGGTTACCTTATAATGGGTTTTCTAAACTTTATTAATGATGATAATCCATCATTAGAATAGGCTATTTAAGCATAACTAAATTGACAATTGTAATAAAATTTTGCAATATACTTTATTAACTAATTTTGGCTCCTTTCTGTGAAATCCTAGATTTGTTCTTGTGTGTGTAAAGAAAATATGTGTGTGTGTGCGCGCGTGCGTGTCACTTCAAACATTTATTTCTTGGGCATTATAAAACGGAGAAAAATAGTTCTGGTATTGTATGAAAGAGGAGATTCTCAGTTCTATAATATTTCCTGAGATATCATGAGTTGAAAACCCAGTAAGAATTGGGATACTTATATGCAGCTGTAAAATCTCCTCTTTGATATGCCTCCATAAACAAGTTTTTACGTTTTATTTTGCCCCAGATAAGGGTTTGCACTGACCGTCCTCTTACCCTCAATTTCCATGCATTCCACACACACACAGGCTCGTAGACCTTACACAGTGAGAAGCAGGGGAAAGAATAAATAAATGCAGAATTTCACAGAAAGACAACAACATTTGTTAATAAAGTATATTACAAAATTTATTAATGATATAAATGCTGTTAGAAAATCAAAAGTTATTTGGAAGTGTAGTTAAGATTTAACATGAGATTGGTGAGGGACTGATTCCTGGTTTGCTCACTAATCATCTGAGAGAGCTGCAGCCTGTTCATTACCAGGCAGTGTGCCTGTGTGTGGAGGATAGAATGGAAAGTGAATGGAATAGAGTCAAATGTAATACCAGGCACAGCCACTATAGAATGCACTGCGCCATGTCTGGCAATGTAGAGCCTACCAATATATAAGGATAGATGATCGATAACAAAGTCCTGCAAAACTCCTTTAAAAGTATCTCTCTAAGCACCATGAATATAAAATGCTCTCTGCAGAGGTCTAGACATATAAAACGTTTGATTTTATTAGCTGGTGAACTAATAAAAACGCTTGTCTGTGGCCTTCATAAATTAAGACACATGACTTGCATTCCAACATACTGATCTGGCAAGAATGATGAGAAAGGACTTACCAGTCCATCTATTAACAGCTTCTTTAGCCACTTTGTTTGCTTTACCTACAAAATGAAAAAATAAATATCTTCATGTTTTACAATATATAGAAAACGTTTTGTTCATGAAGCAACAAAATTTTTTTTTTTTGTGTGTGTGTGTGCAAAATATAGACCTGCTTTCAGGACATACTAGAACACCATGAGGACAGATCACTTTATTGAGATGATTAGTGAAGTCAGATATCATATGGTTCCTAAAGTTCTATCACCTGCAAGGCACAAATAATCCTATATATCTATATACACATATACTATATATGAGGTTCTATTTAAAGAGGATCTTTTACTGCCTCCACCAACTCGGACTTTGCATCCTTTAATAGGTGATATTACACAGATTCCAGCAAAATTGAAATTTATTTTATCTAGCCCCCACCATTCCTGAGCTATTGATGTGAGTTTCAGCAGGCAATATGCTAATTAGGCTCTCTGCTGTCAAGTGGGTGGTCCTGGGCTGGAGCAGACAGACAGTCTGGGACTGTCTTCTGACAGTAAAGAACCTAATTGACATATTAGGTGCCAAAAGAATCAGAAATGACTGCGTGGAAACGATGAGGGCTAGTGAAAAAAATTATCTAGCTAGATACTGTGCTTGAATCAGTGGAGCGGTGCCTATTGAAGACCTCAAAGAGTTGGAGTTAATGAAAGGTTCTCCTTAAGGCACCATCCACATTATTACAAGTAGATCAATGAATAGGTCCAATATGGATTACATGTAACTGCTTTAATTTAGACATATATACGCACAGAATGCCAAACATCTGAGCACGAAGTGTCTATATACAGAACATAGGCTAGGATGCTGAGAAATGGAAAGGATATTAATGTACAGTATACATTTATATTCTAAAGCTATAAAATATGTGCATGACTCACAATGGAGAACTTTTAGCTACTGTAATTAATAATAAAGATGAACATTGAAGAGATTTTCAGACTTTTAATAATTGTTAGCAATTTTTATCTCCATCAGGAAAATTCAGCAGTGTGACATATCATGTGATAGTGCAAGCATGTGGCTGAGATGCTGTGTGATTTATCGCTTTCTAGTGTAGTATCTATAGCTGAGAAGGATCTTTAAGCCAGTCTTACATGCAGTCACATGACCAAGGTCCTGGTGTTTGTCTCCTGCTTGTTTGACATCCTGTACCCTGAACACATTGGAGCAGATAAACTAATACTGTAACTTTTAGACCGCACAATGGTTAAACTAGAAAAGTCTTAAAGTGCAACTAAACTTTTGGACAGCTTTTGATTTTCTGGCAGTATTTGTAATATACTTTAACACATTTTGGCTCCTTCCTGTGAAATCTTGCATTTTTATGTTACTTAGTACGGATAAGGCCGGCGCCAGCACCTGGGTGCTATCTGTGGCTCATTTTTTCTTTTTTTATATAAATAGGCAATTACCTGCTGGATTAGCCCCAGCAGGTTAACAGGCCCTATTTACTTACCAATCCCCATTCCTGCTCACGGTTGCCTTTGCTACCACTTCAGTTTTCCATGGGGCCCTGGCCTTCCTATATCACATCTCTGTCACTCAACGGTGTGATATGAGAAGGCAGGGGCCCCCTGGAGTGCTGAAGCGGAAGCAAAGTCGGCCATGAGCCGAAACGGGGGATCAGTAAGTAGGGACCACGGTAAGGGTATTTGTTGGGTGAATCCCGCGAGATTCGTTCCGTGAAGTTCCCCTGGCGATTCCGTTCGGACCGCATATGTCTGAACCGAAACTGCTACCATTATAACTCGTTTATACTAGTATAATGATTGGAGGCCCCAGAGAGGTGAGGAACAAAAAAAAAAAACAGTGTTAATTACCTCTTCTGGGCTCCAGAGCAACTCCCTGATGTCTTTGGGTCTCTTTAGTGACGTCACAGACATCACATGGGTCAGGCCAGCATCACAACGCATAATGACACTGGCGTAACCAACGTCTATGACGTCATTTAAGAGACCTGAAGGCTGAGAAGGGAGTGGCACCGGAGCCTAGGAGAGGAGAGTAACACTGGTTTTTATGTTTGATCACCTCCCCTGGGCCTCCGCTCATAATATATCTGCACCCCGGGATGTCACTGGAAAGAAGTCCCCCCCCCCACCAGCCCAGAAGTCCGCCCCCTCCCCAGTCCCAGTATACTTACCTGCTGTTCCTGTGGATCCGGGACTTCATCACGAAGGCACGCCTCTTCATTGCGTGTGTTTCCTGTCCACGCATGCGCAATACAGTGGGCAGCTGACACACGTCACAAACGGGATGTGTCGGCAGCTAAGGACGTCACGGGTCTGGAAGGAAGGTAAGTGTAGCGGGGCTGGGGGGGGCGGCTCAAAGAGGAGGTGCCAGCCGGTACAAGCCACAAAGATTTTGTGCTGGCTGGCATCTCCATAGAGAGAGACATCTACTGCGGTATAATATGGATTGGGGCCACTGTGAAGTATCATACAGTGTGGGAGCCACTGTGAAGCATATTATACCGTGCAGGGGCCACTGTGGAGCATATTATACCGTGCAGGGGCCACTGTGGAGCATATTATACTGTGTGGGGGCCAATGTGGAGTATTATATTGTGCGGAGGCCACTAGGGAGCATTATACTGTACGGGAGCCACTTTTGAAACATTATACTGTTTATGTATGTATGTGTGCATTACTATATACATTATATATATATATATATATATATATATATATATATATATATATATTCCTGAAACTTTCCTGAACATGTATTCCAGTTTTTTTTTAGCATCAATACTGACAGAATCCTGTTTCATTTCGTTTATCTGCCCCATTGTTTTTATCTCATCCCTGAAGTACAGGACGTCAGATGCCTCTTTTCTCTGCTGCTGAATCTCAGGAGGGAACAACTTTTTAAACAACAACAATTAAAATATGATTCAAGTTTTAGGTCTACAAACAAAGGCAATATTGGAATGCAGTCAACCTCATTGAGTACATATCATCAACCATGTGGGGAAAGTTGGTTGTTGCATAGAAGCTTGTGATGAGAATCATATTCCCACTCAGTTCAACAAATAAGAAAATAAAGAAAAGATTACTAATAGCAGCAGTTCAACAACTGTTATACTGTGCTAATACCTACATTTTAAGAAAGCTCTAACATTATCACAAATTCTTTTTATAAAAATTCTCCCCAAATTACACTTTCATAGATCAAGTTTTAACTAAGTAAAACTGGCTACCGGCCGACAGCATGCCTATTTCAGTAGGACAGGCAGAAACTGTTAAAATCCAACCAAGAAGTGGATTTCAGACTTGCTCAGAATCTTTGTAGGCGCTGAAGATACATTTTTAAGCCAATGTAATTTATGTAGGAGACACCAGGGCAGGGCTAAAACCTCTGATGTGGGCGTGCGTAACATTTTACTCATTTAACTTTTTTTTTTTTTTCCTCCTCTTTTTTCCACATGGTGCGGCTCCATAAGTTTATAATAGACCTTTGGGAGGACATTTTCTCTTTTTTTTTGTTGATTTCCCCTGTAACTGGGGGCTGAAAAAAATTAGTCCGTTACAGGAGTAACACAGCCCCCTAGCCAAAACTGCAGAGCTGATCTGTGTCCCCTCTGAACCAGCAGCTCCCACAGTTCCCAGCATTTGGCCTTACTGGTTTCATTACCTGGTGATATAAAAGCATCGGTCAGGCAATACTTTAATATTATATAAATATTTTCATATACAAATATTTAAACAATAGTTACGATTGACAACAGGGGTACTGTGGCTAGAGAAGTGTCTGCCAATGGTTAATATACCTGAGAAACACAGATATTTAAATAGTAGTAGTAAAGTAGTAATACATTTTGCCAAAACTTACAAATTTCGTCGATAACGTCGGGATCACATTCTTTGTATTTTTCTAGTTCCGTCACTAGCTGCTCCCTTTGCTGCCTCAGTGATTGAAGTTCTTCAGCCAGCTTTGTCCGTTCTTCCTTTAAGACATTATAGCTGCATCAGTCCATAAAATACCCAACAGCATAATTTAGGATACGCAGGAAGTGACCTTAAAGTATAGGATCACCCCTGAACACTATATTGTAATATAAATTACTTATATTGTGCAGTCTGACCTACGATCTGAATTATAGTAAACAGCATCTTTTTAAAACTTTTCAAAACTGATGGTACTTATTGCGGTACATGAGAAACAAAAGCTGACATGCATTAAGAATGATATTACGGAATTAAAAGAGAAACTAAAGCCACATCTTGAGTCAAATTTATATATGGAAATACATTCCAAACTGAAAAATAAGGTGGATCATTTGGAGCAACAAATTGTGTCATTAAAAAGAAAAAAAAATCATATGTGATACAGATGATTATACATCAGGTCTTGTCTATGCTAGATTATCCCATAAAAGTTACATACCTAGATCCATTTTGAAGAAACAACAATATAAACCAGAGCTCTATTCACAAAGAAATGAATGGGAAGTATCATTTAGTTCATGTGAATTAGGATCAGAGTCATCTAACTTCAGCGGTGTTTCACTTGGGGATTCCATGGAACTTTCCATATTACCCTCTGATCAATTTTCAACTCCATTCAGAAGATACCATTGCTCAAAAAATGATCCCACAGGGTTGGACAGAAACATCGCAAGAGAACAACCACAGCAGATACCCATGATAGAAACATTTAGTTCAAAGACAATCAACCTGATGGAGTTCTCAATTTATCCACTTGTATCTTGACTTTGGACAAGAACATACAGTCATATGAAAAAGTTTGGGCACCCCTATTAATCTTAATCATTTTTAGTTCTAAATATTTGGGTGTTTGCAACAGCCATTTCAATTTGATATATCTAATAACTGATGGACACAGTAATATTTCAGGATTGAAATGAGGTTTATTGTACTAACAGAAAATGTACAATATGCATTAAACCAAAATTTGACCGGTGCAAAAGTATGGGCACCTCAACAGAAAAGTGACATTAATATTTAGTAGATCCTCCTTTTGCAAAAATAACAGCCTGTAGCTTTTAATCAGTTCCTGGATCCTGGATGAAGGTATTTTTGACCATTCCTCTTTACAAAACAATTCCAGTTCAGTTAAGTTTGATGATCGCCGAGCATGGACAGCCCGCTTCAAATTATCCCACAGATGTTCAATGATATTCAGGTCTGGGGACTGGGATGGCCATTCCAGAACATTGTAATTGTTCCTCTGCATGAATGCCTGAGTAGATTTGGAGCTGTGTTTTGGATCATTGTCTTGCTGAAATATCCATCCCCGGCGTAACTTCAAATTCGTCACTGATTCTTGTACATTATTCTCAAGAATCTGCTGATACTGAGTTGAATCCATGCGACCCTCAACTTTAACAAGATTCCCGGTGCCGGCTTTGGCCACACAGCCCCAAAGCATGATGGAACCTCCACCAAATTTTACAGTGGGTAGCAAGTGTTTTTCTTGGAATGCTGTGTTTTTTTGACGCCATGCATAACGCCTTTTTGTATGACCAAACAACTCAATCTTTGTTTCATCAGTCCACAGGACCTTCTTCCAAAATGAAGCTGGCTTGTCCAAATGTGCTTTTGCATACCTCAGGCGACTCTGTTTGTGGCGTGCTTTCAGAAACGGCTTCTTTCGCATCACTCTCCCATACAGCTTCTCCTTGTGCAAAGTGTGCTGTATTGTTGACCGATGCACAGTGACACCATCTGCAGCGAGATGATGCTGCAGCTCTTTGGAGGTGGTCTGTGGATTGTCCTTGACTGTTCTCACCATTCTTCTTCTCTGCCTTTCTGATATTTTTCTTGGCCTGCCACTTCTGGGCTTAACAAGAACTGTCCCTGTGGTCTTCCATTTCCTTACTATGTTCCTCACAGTGGAAACTGACAGGTTAAATCTCTGAGATAACTTTTTGTATCCTTCCCCTGAACAACTATGTTGAACAATCTTTGTTTTCAGATCATTTGAGAGTTGTTTTGAGGAGCCCATGATGCCACTCTTCAGAGGAGATTCAAATAGGAGAACAACTTGCAATTGGCCACCTTAAATACCTTTTCTCATGATTGGATACACCTGGCTATGAAGTTCAAAGCTCAGTGAGGTTACAAAACCAATTTTGTGCTTCAGTAAGTCAGTAAAAAGTAGTTAGGAGTATTCAAATCAATAAAATGATAAGGGTACCCAAATTTTTGCAGCGGTCAAATTTTGGTTTAATGCATATTGCACATTTTCTGTTAGTACAATAAACCTCATTTCAATCCTGAAATATTACTGTGTCCATCAGTTATTAGATATATCAAATTGAAATGGCTGTTGCAAACACCCAAATATTTAGAACTAAAAATGATTAAGATTAATAGGGGTGCCCAAACTTTTTCATATGACTGTATATTATCCAAGGAAAAAAATTTTGCTCCAATAAGGAGTTTTGATTTATTCAATACTCTTATTAGATATCAATAAATTTGTAAGAGCTCTTACAGTGAAAAATACTTTGATACTTATAAGGAGTCTTTGGATAAGGAGGATCCAAAGGAAGGGGCCGGACCAGAGCCTCCGCGGCGGCACGCGGGGGTTGCCAGTCCTCTCCTCTAGATGCTCCTTCTGGCCCCTAGGGAGATAGGCCGGAACCTCCGAGATGGTATGCGGGGGTTGCCGGTCCTTCCCCGCTTGGGCCACGGGATTCCCTTCCGGAGCAGGGGCTCGGTCGGAACCTTCTTATTCGGGACTTCAGCTCCAGGTAATCGCTGACTATTCGGTTTTCCCTGGTAGTAAGCGTTGCATATTTCCTGTCCTGTTACCTCCTGCCTAGACCTCCTGCTTCTGTTGTTTGACTATCCTTCTGGCCTCCCGATTTTGTACCTTGTTCTCCTCTCCTGTTAATGACCCCGGCTTGCCTTCAGACCTCGTACTCCTGAACTACGATTTGGTACCGCTCTGCTCTCCTGCTACCAGCCTGGCTATTTGGATTTCCCTTTTGTACTTCGCTAACTTCACACTGACAACTCGGACCATACGACTACTCTTTGGAACTCTGCTGCCATCTACTGCCTGCTGCCATCCGCTGCTTACTACTCTGCAGACTGCCATCCCTATTCCTGCTACTCCTAGTAAGTGATTCCGGTTTCTGTTCTGCTGTGTCTGGTGGTGTGCTGTGCGTCCGGCACTCTCTGACCCCTACCGCTCTGCCCGTCAGTAGCTTCAAGTCCATCCCCACCATCAGGGGCCCTGGTGAACATCTCTGGGGGGTGGGGTGTGGTGTGGTTGGGAAAGCGCAGGACGTGTAGCACGGTTTTTACCATTTTGATCTGGTTTGATTGGTACTAGGATTCACTGCTAGCTCAACGCTGCATCTGTTTCCTAACAAATATATTTACAGATTTACTTTTTATGAACAAGTATCGCTATTAAATTTCTTTCCAGTGACATCCCGGGGTGCGGATATCCCTTAAACCGACACCCCGAGACATCAGTGGAAAGTCAAAAAATGTAATATATGTAGGTGACATGACCTACGTAGATTTAGATAATAAATGTTTTTTAGAAAATTGGATGGGTGGGCATTAGGGGTTTATTGTAAAAATATTAATTTATCCCGGACAACCTCTTTAAATACTGTGAAACACATATATAATAGGTATCCCTGTGTCCGAAAACGCCTGGTCTACAAACCAATAAAAAAAAAAAAAAAAAATGATGCTGGCCAAACTGCCGTTTTTTCACTGTTTTGATAAAAATTTGAATAAAAAAATTATCAATGCAATAGACATTCCCCAAAATGGTATCATTAAAAAGTACACCTCACCCCACAAAAAAGACGTTCTATGCATTCCAGGACACAGAAGTATAAAAACGTTATGGGTGTCAGAATATGGTGACGTTAAGAAATTATTTTTTTTGTAAAGTTTTAGATCTTTGTTAAGGGGTTAAAATGTAAATAAAAGTATATAAATTTGGTTTCCCTGGAAGCGTACCAAAACAAAGAATACAGGTGATATATCATTTTGGCTACAGAGTGAACACCATAAAAGAAGCCCGTAAGAAAGTCGCACAAATGCACCTTTTCTCCAATTTCACCCTAGTCAGAATTTTTTTCCAGCTTCCCAGTGCATTGTACAGAATAATAAATGGTACCATTAGGAAGAACAATTTGTCCCACAAAAATTAAGCCTTAATTCGGCTCTATGAACGGGGGGAAAAAAAAAAAAAAAAAGTTATGGGGTTTGGGAAGTGGAGAGTCAAAAACAAAAATTGAAAAATGTCACCAGCGGGAAGGGGTTAATTTAAAATTTACATATTCAACAGAGAAAGTGAATACATGTTTTTTATATCTTACTGAAGTGAAACATGTTGAAGGGCATGATAGATACGTCATTATATAGAAAGCCAAAAGCAGGAAATACCATTTTACATCTTACAAGTAACCACCCTAGCCACACTATAAAATCTATTCCAGTAGGAAAATTTGTTAGAACTAAAAGCCCATGTACGATGGAAGAGGACTATCACAAATGGACATTAACAAGAGCCAAAAAATAGTTGATAAAAAAAAAAAAAAATCACATACATCTTTGTTGCATAAAGCTGATGGTCAAGAATATAATAAGTATAAACTTAGTAAGGTTATGTTCTCTACTCCATTTAGTTCTCAATATAAGGATATTATCAAAAATGTTCAGAAAAATCTACCTCTTTTCTATCAGGATTCTACTTTGAATGAAATCCTGAAAGATGGAGTACAGTACGTAGCTAGAAGAGGACAATCCTTGAGAGACATCCTGTCCCCTAGTTTATTTAAAACTGATGCCCAAGTTTTTTCCACATGGTAGAATATGAGAGGGTTTTATATATGTGGATTCATTAGATGTGGGGTATGCAGATATGTTACAAAAAAAAACAAAAAACCTTGGATTTCCATACCCCACAGGATACACACTTATAAAATTATTAGTTTTTTAAACTCCAAGTCATCATGTAGTTTATATCACGTGTAAAGCCCTTCATATACTTTATACACTTATACTTAAAGTATATATAAGTATAAGTATATATATTTTATGTTGGGTGTACAGTGCGAGCTGTCAAGTTGCGCATTTTGGAACATTCATTGGTGTGCAGCAAGAATGTTTGCGAAAGTAAGTTGAATGCATCAGAAAATTTCATATTATGCCATAATGGAGACACTTCTTTCGGTTTTGTTTTTTTTTGCTATTGAACATGTGCACAAACCTCCACGGTTTGGCAAAGATTGTTATTCAAAAGGGAAGCATTTTGGATAACCAGAGAGTTTAAATATCAAGTCAGATTTAGCATATTTTTATTGAAATTTAGTTTGTTTTTTGCATCTATCCGATTGGGACATGTTCAGATTATACCATAGTCCTCATTCATAGATTCATTTTGCATACAATGTTAATCTTTATTTTGCATATACTTTTTGTATAATCATGTTTGTACTATATTTGTAGTGTTCCATATCAGGAATGTGGTTTGTGTATATACAGTATATATATATATATATACATACATATACACACACACTCCATTATACAACCCCAATTCCAATGAAGTTGGGATGTTGTGTAAAACAAATAAAAACAGAATATGATGATTTGCAAATCCTTTTCAACCTATATTCAATTGAATATACTACAAAGACAAGATATTTAATGTTCAAACTGATAAACTTTATTGTTTTTTGCAAATATTCGCAACACGTTCCAAAAAAGCTGGGACAAGGGCAACAAAAGACTGGGACAGGGACATGTTTACCGCTGTGTTACATCACCTTTCCTTGTAACAACACTCACTAAGCGTGTGGGAACTGAGGACACAAATTGTTGAAGCTTTGTAGCTGGAATTCTTTCCCATTCTTGCTTGATGTACAATTTCAGTTGCTCAACAGTCCGGGGTCTCCGTTGTCATATTTTGCGCTTCATAATGTGCCCCACATTTTCAATGGGAAACAGGTATGGACTTCAGGCAGGCCAGTCTAGTACCCGCACTCTTTTACTACGAAGCCACGCTGTTGTAACACGCGCAGAATGTGGCTTGGCATTGTCTTGCTACAATAAGCAGGGATGTCCCTGAAAAAGACGTCGCATGGATGGCAGCATATGTTACTCTAAAACCTGTATGTACCTTTCAGCATTAATGGTGCCTTCACAGATGTGCAAGTTACCCATGCCATGGGCACTAACACACCCCAATACCATCAGAGATGCTGGCTTATGAACTTTGCGCTGATAATCCGGACAGTCCTTTTCCTCTTTGGCCCGGAGGACACGATGTCCATGATTTTCAAAAACAATTTCAATTGTGGACTGGTCAGACCACAGGACACTTTTCCACTTCCACTTTCCGTCAGTCTATCTCAGATGACCTCGGGCCCAGAGAAGCCAGCGGCGTTTCTGGGTGTTGATATATGGCTTTCGCTTTGCATGGTAGAATTTTAACTTGCACTTGTAGATGTAGCGACGAACTGTGTTCACTGACAATGGTTTTCTGAAGTGTTCCTGAGTCCATGTGGTAATATCCGTTACAGAATAATGTCGGTTTTTAATGCAGGACCGCCTGAAGGATAGAAGGTCACGGGCATTCAATGATGCTTTTCGGCCTTGCCGCTTACTTGCAGAGATTTGTCCAGATTCTCTGAAACTTTTGATGATATTATGGACTGTAGATGATGAAATCCCTAAATTCCTTGCAATTGTACGTGGAGAAACCTTGTTCTTAAACTGTTGGACTTTTTGCTCACGCAGTTGCTCACAAAGAGGTGAACCTCGCCCCATCCTTGCTTGTGAACGACACAGCCTTTTGGGGATGTTTCCTTTATACCCAATCATGAGACTCACCTGTTTCCAATTAACCTGTTCACCTCTGGAATGCTCCAAACAGGTGTTTTTTGAGCATTCCTCAACTTTCCCAGTCTTTTGTTGCCCCTGTCCCAGCTTTTTTGGAACGTGTTGCAGGCATCAAATTCAAAATGAGTGAATATTTGCAAAAAAAACTATAAAGTGTATCCATTTGAACATTAAATATATTGTCTTTGTAGTGTATTCAATTGAATATAGCTTGAAAAGGATTTGCAAATCATCGTATTCTATTTTTATTTATGTTTTATACAACGTCCCAACTTCATTGGAATTGGAGTTGTATTAATTTCATAGCTGCACATACCTTTTAAACAATGATGTTTAAACATTACTTTCAATGCAGTATAGAAATGCTTTATGCATGTTTTGTTACATGCGGTAATGACAGATTTAACTAGTAGTTACGATGGCAGTATAGAACTGACATTTTATAATTACCGCTTTTTACAAATACCCATCACATGAGTACACATGTGGCAGTATTCTAATACTTCCTGTAATAAACCAGAAGTAGATCTCTGGTCTTGGATTAAGTAAAGTGGCCATTCCGCATATTAGAATATGGGATAAGCACTAATATATATACATATATACATACATACACACACACAGATGATTTTGTTATCATGACGACATATCAAGTTTTTGAAATTATTACGATTTCCCTATGAGCAACTATGCTGTAGCGATGGATTTGTGGGACATTTTTTATATTTAATGCAGAATGCTGTGTTAATATTTAAATATTTTTTATGATTTGATGTATTTTATAACAACTTTACATATGGGAATATAGATATTCCCTGATATACAGTAATTATATCATTATAATGCATATTTAAATAAGACCATGTATAGGATTTATTTATGTGTTATGGTTTTTGCACAGATCCCCTGTGCATCAGCTTTTAGCATGAAGATTAAAGGGAATCTGTCAGGGCAGTTTGGGACACTAAACCACCCACACGTCCATATTGACCTGGAGTTTAGTGTCCCAAATCACCCTTTTATAAATGCAATACATGGCTGCATTAAAAATAAAAAAGCTTTGTATTCACCCTGCCGCTGTACTCCCCGCACCTGCGCAGTTCTTCAATGAAGCCAGAGGAGTACACCTCGGCTTCAGTGCGCATGCCCCGTACCTCTGGCAATTGCGCAGTGAAGCCAGGGTGTCTGTCCATCTTCGGCGTCACTGAAGAACAGCGCATGCGGCGGGAGGCGTGCCAACAAAGAAGCTCATGAATAAGCCGGACTGTTCTCGGCGAACAGCGTTGATCAGACCCTTCTCTAGGTAAGTATAAAGGTTTTTTATTTTTAATGCGCCTGCGGATTGCATTACAACAGGGTCGATTTGGGACACTAAACCCCAGGTCTATAAGAACCTGTGGGTGGTTTAGTGTCCCAGATTGACATGACAGATTCCCTTTAAAGGTTAGTTTTTATAAAGATTTTTTTTCATTTGGTGCTGGAATTTTATTATTTTTGTATTCTGGTGATTGTAACTTTGAGTCCAAGGTCCCCTTTTTTCCTGAGCATCAGAATGGCATGGTTACAATAACATTGGAATATATGGGTGAGCAGCTGTGTACAGACTTTTATGTTTTTGTAAACAGCATCTTTGCTGGTTTAATGTTAGCAAAAAAATTTCCTCTGATGGTAGCATTCTGACACGTTTGAGATTTGTGTGTATAAGGCCTAATAGTATGCTGTAGTAATGTTTCAAGCTCAGGAGCTGTGTTCACATTCAAAAGCTGACACCCTGCTCCAACAGCCAGTTTCAAAGATGACTCTAATCCCAGTTTAACCTCATTGATGCAACAGCACTTAATGGCAGCAGAACAGAGAGGAGGCACACCCCATCGGCAATGCAGCCAGGGGGCTTAATAAGGGCTTCCATGTGTGCAATGTATGGTTACCTATTATGCAATAGACTGCCTGTCAGATTTACACTAATAGACAGAAATATTGAAGTATATTATATAAACAATCTTGAAAAAAAAAAAAAAAGTTAAAGAAAAAGTTAAAAAATCCCTAAAACAGTTGGTATTGCAGCATCAGTAATCACCCATACAATGAAATTATTACAAATTCAAGGGATAGTGTCTCAGACTACAAAGCACAGAACTACACCAGAAAGAGTAAAAAGGAGAGCCCCAAATATTTTACACATACATTTATTGTGAAATGTTCATTGTTAAGCACAGGGTCACTTATACATAGATAAGACTGATTTCCTGTCTGCTCCAAACACACTGTATGATTCAGAGAGTCAAGAGTGCAGTCATGTGGTACAACTGAATGAAAAGAATAGAGCTGAAGAAAGCAATGGGTAAAAAAGTTAACTGTATATCGGTTTACCAGATATCCCTTACATACAGACCAAACAATAAAAAGCTTGAGAAATTCTTCTTAAAAGTGTACCTAAACATTCAATCAAATTCTGATTCTGGTTTGTGACATTAATAAATGTTGCAATATACTATATTACATGATTTTGGCTCCATTTTGTCACTTCTATATTTTTTCCATTTCTCTATTACCAGCTGAAATTTGTACCCTGCTTCTCACTAGGATTATGGGTGGGTGGGCTCTTGTATAATGCAGGGATGCAAAGGCTGAGGAGGGGGTTACTTCAATGAATTATATCTCAGGCATTAGAAAACTTAGCACAGTGGCTCCAGTGCCATAAAACGGGATTCTCAGATTTCATAAAACACTAAGACATCACCAGTTGAAACACAGTCGGGATTGGCACATTTATATGCAGCTGCATTTGCTCCCAATATTGTTTGTGTATTCAACTGCTGATACCTCCAGAAATAATACAGGTAGAACCGTGAATCTCATTGTATGACACCAGAACAACTGTTCTAGGTTTTAAAGTGCCCAAGGTGTGTGTTTGAATTGACCCCTCCAGTCTCAGCTTCCCTACATTCTAAAGTTATCTATCCATCTACACAGAAACAGAGAAGCAGTGTATAGATTTCAGCGGGCAATAGAGAAACAAGACAAATAAATAAGAGAGTGAAAATGTTTTTCAGAAAAGGATTTCACAAAGCCAAAATTTGTTAATATGGTATATTTAAACATTTATTAATGACACAAATGCTGACAAACCCCCCCCCCTCCCCAAAAAGACAAAAAAAAAAATCTAAAATTGTTTAGAAGTTTAGTTACGCTTCAATTATAGGATAGGTCATCAATATTAGATCTTCAGGGAGTCAGACAGCTGAGACCGCTGCAGTTCGGAGAGAGTGCATCTCCCAGTAAAGTTTACATGCCGGGAGTCACGGTACTAACTCACTGTACAGATAGGTCATCAATATTAGTAAATGAATAACCCCTTTGAGAAATGCTTCTCTAGTCAGCTCAGAGTGTGTCCAAAGTGTGACTGTTCTCTGGAGGACCAAGCAAACCCATTATACCGATATGTCTTTGACTATAATGAGCACCATAAAATACTTCATTTCACTTGCAGCTACACTGCTGGCAATTTAAAAACATTTTGAAAAATTCCACAAAATTGGAAACCTGTTTGGAACTTCCCTTTAAATTGTCACATTGCATAATGCATTATATCTGCAAGTAAATACTATTCTCCCCGTTTCCATCTTTCCTCATGTTTTTACACTGTGAGACAAACTGTTTAATTTTACAATATAATACTGAACAAAAAGTTTCTGATATATACATCCTCTGTCCAAGTATTGCTGATTAAATAGACAGGTGACAACCTCTGATCACATTAAGTCTCATGAATTTTTTATAACCTTCATTTGTTATCCCTGAAAGGACATGTATATGTTAATGACTAGAATGAACTTCCCTACGGTCTGTTGGTGTCCAAGTAATAAATTCAGCTTTGGATTTGTGTTCGCTGTTTTGAAGTATAAGATTTTCCATAAAACATATGTATCACCATAGGGAAAGTCAGAAAAGGCCAATATTCTTCAGATGTCTAAAGAGATTAGTAAAAGTACCAACAAATCATCACTACATGTCCTGGCTGGTACAAGAGTAAATAAATTCCAGTGCTATACAACCAGTAGCGGGATATCTCAGGTGCTGAATATATCAAAGGCTGGAGCTTACTGATGGGCAAAGTAACATTGTTCTCATTAAATGGCAAGACACAAAAACTACAAATCACATCAGCTATAGGAAAATAACTTACAGAAGACATGCTTTCTGTCACTGCTTACTTCACCAAACTTTAAACAAAAAAATGAAAAAGAAAAAGATGAGTCTCTCAGTTCCACTAAGCTGGGTATAGTTAAAATATAGTTTTCTGTGGTTAGCCCCATTTCACGTCATTCAGAGTTAATGCCTGATGCTACCTTGCCCATTTAAGTGTATGTCTGTATCTGCATGGAACATCAGTACCAAATAAAAACAGCTTTCTTCAAAAAAAAAAAAAAAGTATACATGATATAGTTAATTTCTAGGTTGTGTCTGCAGGATTAACTGCTAAACTGTCTCTCTGGGCAGTTCAGCATTAATCTTGCAGACATACATTGTGCAGCCATTACCATCTACAGAACGACTACAAGCCCAAGCATGACATCACAGGAAGTTGTGGGGGGGGGGGGCTTAGTTCTCATACATTGGAGTGCCATTGAGTGTAATGGAAACAGTACAGCTCCAGATCATAAATTACACCAAGGAGAGGTAAGGGTTACATGTCTGTTGATCACATCTACTTTGGAGTAAAATCACCCAGCTTTCCCAGATTCCTTAAAAGGCAAAACTATCCATCGGTGTCATACCGTAGAAAAGGATTTATGTAAGTAGATTTTGATTCGACAGTCTGTATTACAGGACTAAGGGTAGCAGCACATGACCGTGTTTCGGTCCGTGTGTTAGCTGGATTTACCAGCTTGAACTTCATGCTGGGAGCGGGACTCTTAGCAGTATAGTTATCTATGATGCTAGGAGTCCCTGCCTCCCAGCGACATACTGTCATGTACTGTCATTGGTATGGGACAGTATGCTGCTGGAAGGTAGGGACTCCTACCATCAAAGATAGCTAGGATGCTAGGAGTCCCGCTCCCAGCATGAAGTTCAAGCTGGTAAATCTGGCTAAAAAGTTACATCTGCCAAGTTATGGAATGATTACAGAACAAAGAGGAGGGTTTACTTAGGTAAATTTAGTATTCAGCAGTCGTTATTACAACAGTACCTTGTATATAACTTCCCCAGGACCCTGAAAGGCAAATCTGACATGGCATGATACAATTACAGAGTAAGGAGAGAAGTTTATTTTGGTACATTTTGCTTGTGTAATGTCTATTACAACTTGAAACTGTGAAAGACGTATATTGAACAATTACTGAGATAGAAGGGAGACTTATTTAGGCATGTTTAGTACTCAGTAGTCCCTATTATAGCATTATCTGGAATGTTACCCAACTTTGCTATGATCCTGAAAGGCAAAGCTAGCAACATATGGCACAATTATGGAGAATACAGTGGAATTTATTTAGATATAAATATAGTATTCAGTATTGCCTATTACAGCTCCACATGCTATGATATCCAATTTTGCTAGAACCCTAAAAGGCAAATCTAGCAAGCTTTTGTGTAATTTCCGAGCAAGCAGGGGGATTTATTTAGGTATATTTAGTATAGACCCTATTCCTGCATAACCTAGTATGTTACCCAACTTCCCAGAACACTGAAACAGAAACCTTGGCAAGCTATGGTATGATTACATCACAAGGAACTAGATTTATTTAGGTATAGTTCTTCCTATTACAGCTCCACATTCTAGGTTACCCAGTATTGCCAGAAGTCTGGGGTATTCATAAAAGCACGTAATAATACATCATAGAGTAGTGTTGCTTCCTGCACCATGACTTACTATTACATCATGGCAATGGCACCTGCTCAGGAACTGAGCTCCGATTGCGGGTGTTAAGCCTTACATTCCGTGGCATCTAAGGGTTGTCTGACATGAATCTCCAGTGCTCACACCCTTAGAAGATTGAGGATTCAAATCCCCTAGTGGGACAAAAAAAAAAAAAAATTAAATACCACCCCCCCAGAAAGAGTTAATATAGTTTAGTCAATAAATTATAGGCTTAAAATGGTGTAATTAGAAAAAGCATATCACCCCGCAAAAAAAAAAAAAAACACAACAAGCCCACTTTGTCCCATCTTTGGAGCCAGCTGAGCTGGGTGCTGGTCATCTCATTGTTCCTGCAAGCTCCATGGAACCAGAAGGACTATAACTTACAAGCTTTTTCTATCTTTTCTCTTTTTTTATTTTTACAAATGGTTGTCCTGTTTGGTCACCCTTTTTATTAAGCACTGAACCCTTTCGTATTAAATCATTTAATTTAATGGTCGCCTGTATATATTCTATACCAATTACCTGTTTAAAGGGCGTTTGCTTTAGACAGACATGTTTGCGTTTGAGGGACGTGTGGTGTTCATACTAAATCCATCAAAATTAGTAGTGGTGGCAGCGTGTATCTTGGGGTGCATGGACTGTGTTGGGGTGTGATTTACGCTTAATCTGCAGCCTGAGTGAAGGGTGAGTGCAAGACTGAGTTAGTGGAGCGAATTAACCCATGACAACTGCACCCACGTCACGCGTTACAACGGTCCGTACGCGACAGCATCCAAAAACCAAACATCTAAATCTGCGCTCTACAAGTCAGAAATGAATGTGAAATTGATGGTGAAAAGTGAAATTATTCTAGAAATAAGTCATATCAGTGCGCAATATGTTGTGCCCAGCTCGTATCAGAGATGAACTCTCCAAAACAAGTTGTACCTGGGATAAACCGCTTAACAGTTTTTGGAGTGTGTGTCTCTGCAGACACAAGCTGGGGACAACAAATTGGCACTGAAATGGCGTACCTTTAGAAAAGTCCAATTTTCACCATCAGGTGCACTATAATAAATATATGTATATTATACACACACACACATACACACACACACACACATACAGTATGTTAATAGTATATGGAGGCATTTCTTGCGCCAAATGTGCACAAACCCCCATCCGTGCCTCGCATACTACATTGTGCAAATGTGAGCGGGAACGGGGTGGGGACACCATAGTGCAACAGATTCATTATAACTAACACCAGTTTTCTGGGGAGAGTTAAAATGGAAATCTTCGCCAGTTCCTAACTGGTGTAAATTTCCATTCTGGCACAGAGACGTCAGACTGATTTATGAAGGGGCTACAGTCGGGGCTTTAATTAAGACTGTCGTACGATATGCCAGTCTTAATAAATCTGTCCCATTATTTCTACAGATAATACAAATCTAACCATGTTGTGTAAGCTGGCATGCTTACTTACAGATTGTCCAGAGCACTTTCTGCTATCTGTAGGCGATAGATGATTTGTTGCCAAATAGTCATCTAAGTTACCACCTTTAACGTTAATAGTAGCTTTGCAAACAAACAAACGTTACCTACAAACAGTCTCCCAAGTCACCTAGAAAAATATTGAAAAAAAAAAGGACCCAGGGGAGACCCCTGAGGTACTTGTAACTGGTCTCTTCACAGACACACCACTAACAATAACACTCCGACATCTATCCTTTATTCATCTGCAAATCCACTGAGATATTCAGAGAAGTCTCATAAATCAGGTCCATTATATGGCATTATGTCAAACGTTTTGCTGAAATCCAGGAGATATCCACAACACCACTTTTGACCATTTGTGAAATCATTAAGATTAGTTTGCTAGGATCTTCACACAAAGCCATGCTGCTTTGGATACAACAAGTTGCTGCTTTTTAGATCAAATGTTTTTTGGTTTTTTTTTTCAAAACTGACATCTGTCACTTTATATGGCAATAACTTTAAGCCACTTTAACTTACACAAGTGATTTTGAGATAGTTTTTTTGTGACACATTGTACTTCATGTTAGTGGTAAACAGTAATCAATATTTTTGTATGTATAAAAAAAAAATAGGAAATTTGATGGAAATTTGGAAAAAAAAATCTAAAAAAAAAATCGCAGTTTTCAAAATGTGAAATGCTCTGTTTTTCAAACAGAGAGTCATATCACACAAATACATAAATAATTATTACCTACCATATCTCTGCTTTATATCAGCATCATCTTTTAATTGTCATTTAATTTATTTTGGACGTTACAAGGCTTTGAAGAAGTGTAACAGCGATTTTCCAGATTTACAAGAAAATTTCCCAAACTAATTTTTTTAGGGAATCACTTCAGTTCTGAAGGGAATTATAAAGGCCTATATATTAGAAATCCCCACGAATCACCCCATTTTCAAAACTGCACCCTTCAATTAATTCAAAACAGCATTTGAGAAGTTTGTTAACCCTTTAAGCATTTCACTGAAATTAAAACAATTTGGAGGTGAAATTTAGACATTTCATTATTTTCAATAATGAATTCATTTAGCCCTAAAATTAACACATTCACAAAAGGGTTAAAAGGAGAAAATGCATCTCACAGTTTGTTATACAATTTCTCCCGAGCACAGAAATAGCAGTTCACAGAAGTGAAGGAGCGACACTGGATGTTTGGAAAGCATGCTGGAATAGTTTTCGGTGCCATGTCTCATTTGCAGAGCCGCTAGAGTACCAATACAAAAGAAAACCCCAAAAAGTTACCCCATTTTGGAAACTACACCCCTAACAGAACATATCAAGGGATATAATGAGCAGTTTGACCCCACAGCTGTTTCACATATTTTATTAATATTGGGACGTGAAAACGAAAATTTACTTTTTTTTTCCAGTAAACCGGCAATATAGTCTCAAATTTTTTATTTTCACAAGAGGATAAAAGGAGAAAAAGCTCCCCAAAGTTTGTTATACAATTTCTCCTAAATACGGCAATACCCCATATGTGGTTGTAAACTTCTGTATGGGTAAATGGTGGGGCTCAGAATGGAAAGAGAGCTATTTGGCTTTTGGAGAGCAGATTTTGCTGGAATAGTTTTCAGGTGCCATGTCACATTTGCAGAGCCCCTAAAGTATCAGTACAATGGAAACCCCCAAAAAGTGATCCCATTTTAGAAACTACACCCCTCAGGGAATTTATCAAGGGGTATTATCATTTTGAGTCCAAGAGTGCTCCTTCCCTTCTGTGCCCAAACAGCAGTTTATACCCACATATAACATTAAGTACGTTATTCTGGGTACACCATTGTCATACATGTGGGCATAAACTGCAGTTTGGGAACACAGCACGGCACAGACGGGAAAGAGCACTATGTGGCTTTTGGAGTGCAGATTCAGATATTTGGGATCTGGACGCCATGCCATATTTGCAGAGCCTCTAAAGTACCAGTAAATTGGAATCCCTGAAGGAGTGACCCCAAAGAATTTATCAAGGGGTGTAGTGAGCATTAGTATCCCAGACGTGAATGCACAGCGGATGGTGAAGAGTGAATATGTAAGCTGTGCGGAGTACATTGGGAACACCAAATACCCTACTATTTCCCCAGTAGCTTCTATGATTGGAGGGGTCACTCTGGGGGTCACTTCTGGTGTCTTTTCCCTTGTAAGCTCTAAATCTGGTTTGTCCCCTAATATACGCTCGCACAGCTTATACATTCCCTTCCTGCCTGCAGCCAGTTGTGTTCTAATGATTTGCCGATTTTTGGGGTTTTGTCTTCACATTGTACAAGCTATATTTTCTTTATTTTTCTGGTGATGTGGCCATGAGGGCTTGTTGTTTGCGGTATGAGAATTATGTTGTAATGACAAAATTTCTGGGTGTCTACAACGTATTAAATAAACTTTATTAACTCTTTCTTGGTGGATTAAAACCCCCCCAGCAATTCTGATATTGCTTTTTACCTTTAAATTTTTTTTTCCATGCAGCGTACAGCATAAGTAACATGTTACCTTTATTCTGCGGGTCGGTACGATAACGGCGATACCTTATTTATATTGTTTTTTTATGCGTTACTAATTTTGCAGGACAAAAAACCATTTGGGGAAAGAAATCAATTATTTTTGCATCGCCAGCCTCTGAGATGAGTAGCATTTTTTTTTTTTTTGGTTGACAGTTGGTTGAGGGCTTATTTTTTGCGGGACGATCTGTGCTTTTTATTGGTACTGTTTTGGCGTATATATGACTTTTTGATCACTTTTTATAGCATTTTTTAAGGCGAGATGGCGAAAAATCATTATTTCTTTGCTTGATTAATTAATTAAATTAATTTCTTTATTTTATTTTTTTTTTTTTAACTTTTTATTGATGTCCCACTAGGGGACCTGAACCACTGATCGCTGCAATACACGTGTATTGCAGTCTATAGAGGAAGTTAGCACTATGCAGACGCATAGGCTGACTTCCAGAGGTCCCGGCAGGATCAACCAGGTACTGGGGTCTCCAGGCAGCCTGGGGTCACTGGCCAGATCCCGGGCTTCAGAAAATAGCTATCGGCACCCTCCGATCCCACCGCGGCATGTTTGACCGTGCCATCCAAGGGGTTAAAACCCCCGATCGAAACTCAGCTCCGGCCGGAGGTTAAGGATCGGGGTGTTAGCTGTCAGACACTGCTGCAGTGGGAGCCTGGCTGTCAGATACAGCTAGGCTACCACGGTGATCACACGGGCTCTGCTTCTGAGCCCGGTCGATCATCGTCACGTACATGTACGTGGAAATGCGGGAACTAACCACATTCCCTGACGTACATGTACGTGAAAATGTGTTAATGGGTTAATCATTTTTTACTACCACTGCGACAAAGCTAGCTGGTCTGTGGTGTTCAGCTTCTTCTCTGCTACTCTTCTTATGAATGGGTACAACACTGGCCATTCTCCAATCTTCAGGAACATCTCCTCTTTGGAGGGACTGCATACACAAATCAGTAAGAGGAGCACACTCAGTGGATCAGACCGGGTGTGATCCAGCTCAATGACTGCATGACTAGATGAAGCTGCTCCCCGCCACCCATGACTAGTTAAGGTAAATTTGAATAAGGCTTGAAAAGCTTATAAATTGATTTTACAGCAACACAAAGCTTAGTGAGGGGCAGCATAGGAAAGGTCATTTCTTGACGCTGCACATGATGGGAACACTTTAGGGTGGAAAAACCACCTGACAATTTCCCTCTAAATGTGCTAATACACTAATATAACATCAGTCTCAAAATACACTGTGGCTAAACCCTTACAACTACAGTAACGCCAAGCCCATACAAGCTACAATTCTGAAAGCCATCTTCTGAAAATACTGAATAAAAATAACTATTGAAATGGTCAGAGACAGCTTTATCCATTTCTAATTTTGTAATCCCACAGTTTTTCTTCTTTCTATTACTAAAATAAATAAAGAAGGCTTTATCCTCCTTATTAGACTTGGCCATTTCTTCTTCCTTTCATGCTTTAGCAGCATTATTAATGTGTTTGACCTCCTTCTGTCTAACTTTATACAGCTCTCTATCTGGCTTCTTTATACCTCTTATGAGCAGCTTTCTTTTACTATATTGCTTACTTCTCTAGTAAACCATAGTGATCTCTTCCCCCTTTTACTTTTGCAAATCTGTCTGACATATAGTTTAGTTGCCTTTAAGATGGCTCCTTTTAATAGTGTCCACTAGGCATACACTTGAGTTGTTTTAGTCTACCCTTTTATAACCCCATTTTCAAAAACTCCCCCCTTTTGTTATCTAAGGTCTAATATGTTTGTAACAGCATATGACTGCTACCATGTCAAATAAAAAAAAATTGGTGAACACTGCAATCCATTTGTTCTTCCACCCTAACCTCAGAGACTAGATCCCAAACTGCAAACATTAACTCCAGAATGTTCTCTCCTCTGGTCAGTGACTTAGCTAGCTGTTTCAGAGAATCTCCATTAAGTGCATCAATTAGATTCCTGCTCTTGCTTGTAAGAGCACTAGAGATGTTCCAGTCTATGTCAGGCATGTTGAAGTCCTTCTCTGTAAGAAGAGGTAAAGCAGTAAATCACACCGTTATACCTCCTGTCAACCCACAGAAGAAAAGAATCATTCAGACACCAACACTAGGTTCACACTAGATTCCAATCTTATACTATAATATAAAGTAGTTCACAACCTGTTCTCAAACGGATTTTCATAAATATTATACCAAATCTGAATATTCAAGATGGGCAGCATTCCTCTGACCCCATTGACTATAATGCGGTCCGTCAGGTGTCTGTCGTTTTAAAACTAAAAATGAACAAGAAGATTCCTGTGGTCCACTTACTAGAAGTATCTTTTGCTATCTTTCTTAAAAGTGTCTACATTGTATTTTATTTTTATATTCTTTGTGATTAACTATTACAGTCTTCTTCTTGCAGAGATCCAGCGGATGTAGCTAGTCTCATAGGCAATGCTACCTGGAAAATAATATGCAAACTAGCTCCACTTGAGAAGGAAGAAAACTGTCTGTATTTCTATTGCCACCCATAGGTAGCTACACTGTAAGCCCATGTCCGGCCAAGTAAAAAGCCATGAAGTGTAACAAGCACTATCAGCCAAAGACATATAGATAAAGACATGATACAGACATACAGGGAAGCACTCTATAGGTAGCACCTACAATTAACAGAAACCATAAAAAGTAATACTTATTTTTATAATAAAAGAGATATTAAAGCTCCAGTGTTACATTACAACATAGTATTATATAGAGAAAAACTCAGTGAAAATCCATTGGCCATCAAACTGGCCCATCAAGGATTAGTTACACCAACTGAGAGAGGACCGATCATTATATCCAGAAGCGCAAGACCAGCCTGTCTCTTACCATTTTTTTGTATGTGGTATACTCATATGAAAAAATAGTACCTCTAAGTATCCTGCTGTGAAGTTTTATAAACCTGGGTTTTATTCTGTATAGTCCTTAAAAGAAGTTTGTATTTTTCCAATACATCTCAACAATCTTATCATATTATATAAAAGTATTTCTCAAACTGTTCTCAAACAAAATTTCCATAAATATTATACCAAATCGGAATACTCAATATGGGCAGCATTCCTCTGAAACCTCTGCTATATTCTCTTCCCAGCTTAATAAAATAAGCCAGACATTTACATGAATTACCACATGAAAACTGCATGTTTATATATAAGACATACAGGATGCAGTGTTCTAGAGGAATTAATGTGGACTGTCAATCTAACCTGAAGAACAATGTACTACAGACTTATAAAGCATTCCGACTACTGCTGACCCAACAAAATCTACAATATAAACGGTTCAGAAAAAGCAAAAGCTGTTTATTTCTTAGGTTAGAAATTCTATTTTCTTTTTCATGTTTTAATATATTAAACATATTTTAACCAATTCCAGCTGTAACCATTTTTCTGCAGCCTTCCAAAAGCCATAACTTTTTTATTTTCTTCATTCACAGAGTTCTATGTAGGCTTATTTTTTTTCGTGACAGATCGAATTTCATAGCGGTACCTTTTACTATTTCTTACAACGTACTGGTAAGTTGTAAAAAAATGTGTGTACATTTGTTGATTTAGAAAAAAACATGTTCTTATGGGCTTTTACAGTATTCCCTATACAGCCAAAAAGACATGTTACCTATATTCGGTGGGTTTACAATTGCAATTATGGCAATTCCCAATTTATGTAAGTTTTGTGAGGTTTTAACACCTTAACAAAAATCCAAAACTTTGAAAAAAAAACCCATAAAATTTCTTGGAAATATAAAACTTTATATTTCTGTATACAGTAATACCTCGTACACTCGCGTTTCCGAATTTGCGAATTCACAGATTCGCGATATTTTTTTGGCAACTAACATATATAGATTTTGCTCTTTTTTTCTCAGATCTGTGAAATTTAATAAAAAAAAACACCTTCGCTATTGGGTAGTAGCGTCCTGTTCGTTACGTACCCGGTAATTAGTTTCATTTTACTGTGAGTGTATAAGAAAAATGAATGAATGTATTAATATACAGTACTGTATAGTATACTTTAGTATACTGTACAGTACTGTAGGGTAAAGTTTATTGATATTTAGGGGTTAAACATTAGAAATCGGCATTGTAAGCGCTTCTAAGCGCTTGTACCAAACATTCGCGATTCCTCACGATCCGCGACCCGCTCTGTCACCTAACCTCGCGAATGTACGAGGTATTACTGTATGTGACTGTGTAGGCTTCTTTTTTACTGGGCTTTTCTACTTATACCATTTTGGGGAATGTCTGACATTTTGATAACTTTTAATCAATATTTTTTTTTAGGGAGGAGGCAAAGTGGTGAAAAAATGGCAGTTTGACTATTTTGATTGTTTGATTGCACAGGAGGGTCCTCTCACCAACACTTTTTTAAAGGGTTAATACCCACAATCAAAGCAAACTGACTGCAGGGATTACCACAGGGTCTCCGCTATGTAAAAGATGGAAATAAATATTTAAATTGACAACTCTGAAGGGAACTATTTTTTTTTTTTTTTTTTTTTTACTCTTCCTTCAGCAATAAATGGTACATTAAACAAGCATGTCCCAAACTATCTGAGCCTTTAACTACAAGTTGTACCTTTTTTTTAAAGGAACTGTCCGGAATTTCTTTTTTTGCTTCAGGAGTCTTATTTTCTGAAAGACCATGCCCTCATTAGTAATACTAGTCTACACATCTTCAATAAGCCGCATGATCACAATGGATTGCTGTGCAAACAAGAGGTCTCAGGTCCCACCCCTGCTCTTTCACCCTAACTAAAATGCCTCCCTGCTCCTCCTTTGTCGCTCAAATATTATACTTTCTATAGCCCCTTCCCCGGTGTTACCAGCAGAAGATGGTGCAGCTTGCAGGACTTCATCTTAAGTCTCAGGTCCTGGCATGTATACAGTATGAGCTCTGCAGTGTTTTGCACAGACCAGAATAGGTAAAGGTACTAAACATGGGTAAACATACTATAATGATTACAGTATTACAGACTACAGTATGTTGTTGGGAGGCAGGGATTCCTAGCATCATAGACAACTATAATACCAGACAGTCAGTCTCCCGGCCTAGTGTTCTGACACACTCACGGATAAAATGCTGTTGTGTGAATGAGCTGTAAGGCTCTACTAGTGCAAAGAATTAGGTAAATAAACCCTAAGTTTTAGTTTTTGCTTTCATTTTTTCTACTCCTTGACTTACAAAAGCCATAATTTTTTTGTTTTTTTTTTTTCTCACTGCTGTATGAAGGCTTATTTTTTGCAGAACAAATTGTACATCATAATAGTGCCATTTAACATTTTGTTCAATGTACTATGAAGCTGGAAAACAGATACTGAATGAGGTGTAATCAAGCAAACACTGCAACTGCGCCATTTTCATATGGATGTTGCGCGTATGGCATTCACTGCGCAGTAAAAACAACATGCTACGTATATTTGGCAGGTCAGTACAATCACGACTACACCAAATTTTTTATTTTGTACCAAAAGTCTTTGTTATGTTATGTAATGATCACTCAGTGTTTAGTGAGAATGCAATGACAAGCAGAAAATAATGAATAAGCACAGGAATGGGTCTTATAGTCCATACATTTTGACTATTTTGCACTTGCTACTGGCAAAAAAGTACATGGTAGATGTAAAATAAAAAAAGAAAGTTGATCAGAGATAGTCAATTATGTGTTGTTTAATTACAGTGATAGCGGAATATTTTAGGTTTGCATTTTATACTAGGCAGTTTTTATGGAAGTTCTCTACCCTACAAAGTACATGTGATATACTCTTTAAAAAAAAAAAAATAAATCTGAGATCTGTACCGTATCTTGACGTCCAACTTTGGCTTTTTTGACGCTTTCCTCTAGTTGCTTTTTCTTCTGTGCCGCTTCAGAAAGCTAAAAGTAAAAAATACACAGTACACTGCATTACATAAGAAAAAAAGTGTATCTATCTATATCTATATACACACACACACACACACACACACACACACACACATTTTGACCGATGACAGTCAGATACTTTATTCTAAGTAATCTGTTTTTAGTTTCTGATGAAAAATGCAAAACCTGGAGGATTTTTTAATATGTAATAAAATGGAAATACTTTAAAAAAGTAAAATTACTAAAAATTCTTAAAACATGTTTAATATAAAAATTTTATTGATATCATACATCTCTTTCTGAAGACACATTCCTTTAAATTCCCTTCAAGGGGTTTTCCAGGCTTAATCTAATACCTAGGCCGCACCATTGATCAGCTGTTTGAAGAGGCTGCAGCATTCAGGTATGCGTTACTTAACTCTCTGGTGAGAGAGAAATCTTACTGTGATATTCTTTAGGATACCCGTTTCCCCCCCACTCCTCTCCATAACGTTCTATGAGCTGCAGCCTGTCTTCAGTGAAGACGGAGTGGAGCTCTTATCAGCAGATAGGAGAACGTTTCCACAAAAATAAAAAAACAAAAAACTCCCCAAGAGCAAAAATAATTATAAAATTGTATAAATTTATTGGTACATCCTATACATAAATATCTAAAAGACAGAAAATATACATCACTGCAATACTGAGAGTAGGAAAGAGTTATAAAATATAACCTGTCTCCACAACATATGGAGAACACGGAGCATAGGAGCGCTTTTCTCTGACAAGATAAATTACAAAGTTTCTAATATTCACTGTTCATTTACAAAGAAATATTTCAAACAACAGTGAATAGAGGGAGCTCTCAAAGCACATATTCAATCGGTCATAACTTTGACAACCACATGCCTAATATTTGATTGGTCCCTTTTTACTGCTAAAACAGCCCAAATTGCCAGCAGATCCTTCAAATCTGTCAAGTTTTGAGGTGGGACCTCCATGGATTGGACCAGTGTTTTCCAGATTGAGATCTGGGTAATATGAAGCCCAAGTCAACACCTTCAACGCTTTGTCATGTTTCTCATATCATTCCTGAACAATCATTACAGCACAGTAGGGTACATTATCTTGTTAAATGGGCAGGACTGTGAAGTCAGACTCATGAAGTAGGGGGGTCAGGTTTGGTTTTGATTTCTTAATTCGAGGAGCTTCGCTGCTACTGTCGGAGCCTGCTCTCCAAGCCTCCTACTTTCCAAGAAGCCTGAGGATTCCCTGTAATATGATTTCAGCACTGGGCTCCTCCTTATTGCAATCCTAAAACAGATGTTTTTTTCGGCAATGAATCTAGTTCATTAACATCAGCATGCTCCTTCATAATAAGTGCTGCCACTTCTAGCCAATATTTACTTCTTTTGTTCTCTTGAACCTCCAGACACTGTTTCTGGACATTGTCAATCCTTTTCTGGATAGCTGCTTTGTGTGTCTAAATCAACTTGTATAGTGTTGTCCCATTTGTCATAATTTTGACCAAAATAGATTAGTGGGAAAGTGTGACTGCTTCTAAGGCTACTTGCTTTGCTACAGACAAATTCTCTATAGCAAAACAACTTATGAAAAACAGCCAGTTACTTATCAGAGTGTGGAAAAATAGAAGAGTTGGAGTCAGAGACAGAAGTTTGGTTTACAGACTTTAAATGGCCACTGACTTTTCAGACAACTTAGTCTCATTTCCTAGAGCATGTGATTCTAGACCAAAATGTAATGCACTTCAATTAAAAATGTGGTTGCATTCTGCCTGAAAAAAACACTCTAAAGTTCCAGCCGCTAAGTGTTTCCTTTCTAGCCAATTTGCAGTTCATTCCTTTGTTACCAGGGAAGTTCATCGATAGATACATTAGATAAGCAAGAATGAATCACAGTGAATGGAGATGGGAGGAGCTGTTCTCTCTTCAAACAGCAAATGGAGAGGCAAGGGGTCGATTCTCCTCACAGCACACACGTCTGCAAATTGCTCTGGGCAAAGGACTGAAAATTCTGCAAACCTCACAGCTTAAGAAAAGTGCTTGCATAACATGGACTGCACCTTTCGGAAGTCCAAACACATGCACCTGTGGTAGGAGGATTTCGGTCGCAGATTTGAGACCGGTTGCTGGCGGGAGGCAATTAGATGGGCTAAGCAATCCACGGTATGTGCCTCACACTGGGAGCAGTATAGCAAATTGCTCTTATGCTGGTATTACCCTCCCCTCCGTCTAGCTAAGTTCTGTCCTACTTGTCCTTCTTGCTGTTGGAGAGGTTGCGGAGGGGTTGGCTCCCTGTTCCATGTGTTCTGGCACTGCCCGATCATCCAGCCCTTTTGGGTCTCAGTTTTTTCATTAATTAATAAACTGTGTGGTGGTGGGGTAAGATCTACACCCGAGATGGCGCTGCTACTGTTGGGCATCCATACGACTACAAGCAGGTATAGGACTGTCATGTGCCAAGTACTTGGGGCGGCTCGCCTGCTTATTGCCCATAGATGGAAGTCTGCCTCTTGCCTGACCTTGATGGAGCTGATTTCTGTGGTATCGTTGAACTACCATTATGAACTAATGTATGCACATAACGGTGGAACCCTGGAGAAATTCCAGAAGAATTGGGAGATTTGGGCGACCTTGTACCCCCACCAAATGCCCATTGACAGCCTATATTTCCTGGCCATTTCTAGTGCTCTTGGTACACCCCCTTTTTAATCACCTATGGAATATCTTATTTGCATAGCCTTAAAATACACGCTTAATAACAACTTTCTCTCTAATGGTCATGACTGGTAGCAGGTGGGTCTGCAAACGTGTCTACGTGGCAGACTCGTATCATTTGTCCTTTAGGCCTGTTCTCTTGTTCGTCTGTTCATTGTTCTGATCTACCAATTTCTCCCTCATGGCTGCGCCTTGCATAAAGCCTCTTTTCACTATACTAAGTTTGGCTACTTTTAAGTATGACGGGGTTTTAATTTCTAATATTTTTCAGTGTGTATCTCATTATGTATCTTTGTTCATGCTGTATTCTTGCGTATTTGTATTCCTCCCGATATATGCAGATTGTGTAGCCATGAATGTATCCTATGTTTCTTGTCCTGCTTTTTAACTTGTTGTATTGTATTTATGTGAAATATTCAATAAAAAACTATTGTTCGAAAAAAAGTGCTTGCATGTACTTCTGGCTGCTTGTATGATTACAGATGGGATATTAGTCACAGACAGCAAGCAGCTTTCCTGACTGTGCTCATAGATGTGCTCTTTTCCTAAGTCATGACTGCATTGTAAATGCTAGAATGTAGTGGGCATCTGCATGCATTTGACCTGTATTTAGAGTGCAGTGTTCCTAGATCTCCTATATTATGGTCACTTGGGCTTTTTTCAGCTTTTTACTATTGTACAGTTACTCCAGGCAGAATTACATATAAAAGAAAACAGCAATAGTAGTATTGGATAGGGGCAGACTGCAGATAGGAAAAAACTGATAGGAAACCATGTATGAAGGCTTACACAGCCATATAACAGATTGCACAGCAAGACCCTGCACATATTCCAACTTTTCATGTAAAAGAACTTTTACAACTTTTGTGTAAAAGAAAACCTGATTACATGATTCATCCCACAAAGAGAGCTTCTTCCATTGCTCCAAGGTCCAATTTTTATGTGTCTTTTGCAGGTGCTTGCAGCGTAATGGGTAAGCGTAGGCACTCTGAGCGACTTGTGGCTACACAGCAATATTATATATATTTAGATTTATTTATTTTAAACATGTATATTACAGATGGGTAACTATGACCTAAATCAAAATCACGATTGATTGGGCATTTTACGTCGATTACAATTAATGGTGATTATTTAGGTCATACCCATTTTAAACCACGCCCCTTTTACAGTATGATTAAGTATTAGCTGAACAACGCAAGATCTGTCTTGCGCGGTTCGCCTAGCGGTTTTGATAGGACCGAACAGGGACGAACCGCAACGCTGTTATACGGTTATATATATTGCTGTGTAGCAACAAATTAGAATATATATATGCAGCAATCTGCAATGCATTGTGTGTTCTGATATCTACCACAATCAGTACAGCTAGTGTTAAAATGATTTTTCAAGAATTTAACATTGATTATCTATCCTTAGAACAGGGCATCCATATGAGATTGGCAGGGATCCAACTCCCGACACCCCCACCAACTAGCAGTGACCATGGTGCTTATGTGAGGTTGATAACATTATGTTCATGAGTCACATGGCCAATTTGCAGCTCAGTCCTATTGAAACGAATGGGACTGTTCTGCAAAACCAAGAACAGCTCGTATACAACAAATAGTGTTTATGCAGCAAGAGGCTGCCGATAATCAGACACCCACCAATCTGTCATTGATAACCTATCCTAAGGATAGGTCATCGATCTCTCAGTCCTGTAAAACCTCCCCAATAATTTATGATACCTGCCCACTCATATAACCTTGCTGCTGGTTTATAAATATCAGCCACCATTATACTGTACATCACACATCTCTTGTTACCATTATACTGTAATGCACATTATACATAGAACACTAATTATTTTCAAACATCTAATTGAAATAGCCTAAAGCCATGAGTCAGTCATTAGCTCTCAATGTACAATAAATCTCAGTCCTTTATACAGGAGGCATGTCAAGGCTTGCCATATGCTTTGATCACACATGATACAGTTGTTCTAAACCAGCTGAGAAATATCCCACTTGTGTGACTCTCTCTAGGTTTCTTCCTGTAGCTTACTATGGAAAAATGCAAGAAGTCACGGATATTTGTTTAGAAATGTCAGTGTAAATCATCTGTATTTACTTGTCTATCTCCCTGTGGTAACATGAACAGCAGGGAATACAATGACTTAACATGGGAAAAGCATAGCCTGAGAAACTTGCCAACTGTAAAAATATTCCTCCTTGAGCAAGGTTTCAATTCATAACACGTGTTGTGCCTCTAAGGACAAGTGTTTTAAGATCCAACTGAGACATGGGCGAGCTAAAGAAATAAAGAGATGAGTGGAAGCTATGGATCTTCTTAAGTACACAAATCATACCTCAGAGTATCACATTTGAAGAATCACTAACCTTAGCTTACATATCAACTAGATCACAAAGGAGTAGAAGTTATAACCAGCACGCTAGAGAAACATTATATAGTGCTCTTACAGGAAAGAAACCCCCTTCTATTTCTGGGTAGAATCTGCCTTCCCTCTAAACATGGAGGATGCCCCCTTGATAGTATTACAGTCCTAGGCATGAAGAGATCCGGGCAGAGATATTTCTACTGACCTTTGATATGTTTATATATATTTATTAGGTCTGTCCTGAGTAGTCTATTTTTCCAAACTAAATAATGCTCATGATATTTCTGGGTACTGTAGTCCACCAATTCCATTTATTTCTCAGCGTCCCCACCTCTGAACCCACTTATGCTCTATAATACCTATCTTATGCACAAGTGCCCAAAACACTACTCAATGGGGCAGATAAATCCGTCATACTTTTAGACTGTCTAGTCTAACTTTATTCCACTTAGTCGTCTGAGTTTCCAACAAAAAAAATAAAAAACACCAATCTTTTAGTGCATAGTGTTTTTTTGGTTGTATTTTAAGCCATGCCACATTTCTACATGCTCAGCTCACCTGTCAGACGAGAAGAAGAAACTGTTAGAAAGTGTCTACAACATACAGAAAATAAGGTATAAAGCATGTACGCCAAAAAAAACAAAAAAAAAAAATCATTGAGTCTGGATAGGTTGAACTATTCTATAGAATACATGGCATACACTATCGACTGCCTACACATGTATGGTACATTCTAAGCTGTATGTATGAAAATGCTGAAACACATTTTCACTGAAGGAAATGGTTAAAAACAAAACAAGTCACATCAAGAAGTTTCCTGTGCATAATACAACTGAATAGCTGGAGGTGCGTGGGGTGCTGAGAGCTTTCCACAGTATTGTTAGTGTAATAAAGCTTCACAGGAAGTGTTCATAGACCAGAGTATGCGATGAAGACGTGCCACTGCTTAATACGCACATAATTGCAAGTCAAAGCAAAAATTACACATTCTCCTCAGCCAATATACTCAGAATGTATCACTTCTTCTCTTCACATTGAAATCCATGGATAAAAAGAAATTAAGAGGTAGAGCTGAAGGGTCTTATCCTTTCCAGACTACATTCAATTGCCTGTAACCTAAAATAGAAATGCCATCAAAGTGTAAAAAGCATGATAATTTAAGGCTTGTTCAGACTAGTGTTTAGGTCAGGTTTCCACTGCTCCTTACTGGCAGAGTTGTTTGACCACATGAGCCATTTCATTTAGGTAATAAAACATAGAAACCTGAAGGGTCCCGTTAGGAGTCGATTACAAAATAGATTTGTTATTTCATAAACATAATGCAGTCTACACAGGGGATTTGTAAGGTCATGTTAACATACATCAGAAAATCAGAGATGACCTGAAATGTTTGTTACATGTGAATTCTGTCAAATATCTCAACCTTTGCATGGCAATAGGTGAATTCCACATCAAAAAGGGTACTTGAGTTTTCATGAATAGTTGAAATATATGCAGGGTCTTGCTGTGCTGTGACTGTATAAACCTTCATACACTGTTTCCTATTAGTTTTTCTGTGGCTAACAGCCCCATTATGGCTCCAGCACATTTTGCATTTCTCTCAGAGGCAGGGAGCGTGTACTATACAAAGCAGTCTGCCTCCCCTCTATCATCCTTTACTACTACTAGTTCCTGTACATGTAATTCTGCCAGAAGTTACCATAAAATAGCAATCAAATAATGGAGAAAAGCCCAAGTGAACATAATATAGGAGATCTAGGGGCAATACACTGCAAATCCAGGTTATAATGCAGCTTAAAATAAAAAAAAATAAAAGAGGAAATTGAGAGATCTAAGCACAATAAAGAAAGGTGTTTGCTGTAAAATCCTCTTTGAGCAGTGTACAGGCAGGGAGCACAGGGCAGCACATCTAAATAAAACATGTGGAGTCTGTAAAGAGAGACCTGACCCTCCCTCTCCAGTCACTGTGTTCCCAACCTTGAGCCTGCTGATTTCTAAAGACAGAATTTCCCTAGTAACAGGGTGTGAAGAGCAAGTTAGGGAGGAGGGAGACATCTAGTGGCAGCAACTTTAGAGAGCTTTTCCAGGCAGAAAACAGCAACATTTTTAAATAAAATGCATTACATTTTGGTTTAGAATGTCACCTGTGAACCGTTTTAGACTGCACTCTCCTTATTCAGCATGCCATCGTAAAAAAGTTTAAGAAAAAAAAAAAAGAAAGAAAAAAAAAAAAGCCAGCCAGCCATTGTATAGGACCCAATGATTTATGTCGGCGGGATTACTCCTGATGTACATTTCTGACAAGATGTGAAGAAAGCCTTAATGTTGTGGTTTTTATTTCTAAAACATCCATGGTGCTCTACATGCAAATAGGGGGGAATTTATCAAACATCTTGTAACTATTTTCATCTAATTCTGCCCCTTCTGCTGCATGCACAAGACTTATCAGGTGTTTGGGTGCTGAAGGCTGTTACAGAAGGTTCCTTGTCACTGCTTTTTTGCTAGGAAAAGTGGTTTATTTACTGGTTTATTTGGAGTAACATTTTACACTACAATTATGAAAAAGGAGCAACCTGCAAACAAGAAAGAGGAAATAATTCAGCACTGGATGCTGGATTACTTCCTCGAACTTATCCAAGGTTCTAGTGTGAACAGAGTCCAACTGTTCCACTGATAAATTTAAAAAAAAAGAAAAAGTGTTTAATCTGAATTGCAGTTTCTGTATGAAGTCGGTTGTCAGAAAAAAGAAAAGTGCTTGGAAATCTTCAAACACTTATCACTGGAACTCTTCTGTTTACCAAGCAATATGGACGTAACTATATGGAATTTTTACACTAAGTCGAGATGTAAAGTTAGAATGTAACTATAATATGCTCTTTACACAAACCTTCACAAGAACAACAGACGTTGGTTGAGATGAAAGTCACGTTACTGTATGTGTGTTCATTTGATGTGGGACATTTCTACATTCTTTTTCACTTTTATAAACACAATATAATCTTGTGTGTTCATGCTCTGAAATATGAATATACACAATCAGCGATTAAAAATACACTATATAGCATCAATCTGTCAGCATTACATGAGTTGCCAAATGTACATGAACAGCTGAAACAATTCAGGGGACAGTATCAGAACACTATGACAACTATCTTTGTTCAGAACAGACTAAGACTATTCTGTCTGCAGCCAAATTGAGATCCTGGAATTTTTTTAAACAGCAAGCTCAAGAACATATTGGCTCAAGAGACAGAAATAGAACTGGTGTTTTCACTCCGTATTCTAGCACCCAACTATTCACATAACCTGAACAGCAAAACTTGAATGCTACTGCTATTTACTTTGCTGGATTGGAATAACTGACCACACGCTTATCATGCACCTTTGGTCAACTGCCAACACTGTCCACACTAGGGCTTTTACTATTGTATCCTCACCTCCCACAACAGGGTAATATTCAATCCTCATCACTGGTTGAAACCCATGATAAAAAAAAATAAAAAATAGGACTAGTTTTAATTTACCTTTCTTAACAACATTAAAATAATCATAAGGCTGGGTTCACACTGCATGCTCTAGCATTAAATTGCAATAATGAGTAACACATTTTACTACGCATTTCAGTGAAGTAGCAAATTTCTATTATGCTGGTAAACCAGAGTACTCTATGCGGCAGAGCTGCAGTACCTACACAAACTATACAGTTTGCAGAGTCAGCAGTGCGGCTCACGGTATCGTACCCCCGCATATCTAATATTAATGGTGTATCCTAAGGATAGGCCATCAATGTTAGAAACCGGATAACCCCTTTAACCGCATGCAGCTCTGAATGGTGCATTCACACAATACATTTATAAAATGCATCGGAAAAAACTGCATGCAGTTTTGATGCTGCTTTTGGTACAGTTCCTTAATTTTATAAAGGTTAAACATTTAAAATGCTTCACATGTAAATGTAAGAAACTGCACCAACAGGAAAGCAGCAACTGCACCGATGCAATTTTAACAGTGCCCAACTACACCATGTGAATGCACCCCATGCGAGGCTGGGTTTTGCACAAAAATGGACCATGTAAACCCAGCTTAATCAAAATGACAACATGTAAAAGCAGCCTAATTAACCAGGATAGTTTGGCGAAATTTATTACATCAAGGCCATGGTACCTGTTCGGTTGCCATTGAGATTGAGCATCAGAAAGCAAGATACAGTAGAGGCCCTGCAGTAGTACCTTGGGGGTCTAAAAATCACAGTAAATATACGTATGTATATATTATACTTATACATATATATATACACACACACACACACACACATATTTACATACACACACACACACAAAAAAACACATATATAAAACATATAGATTAGAAATCTAAAAAAAAAAAAAAAGTTCCGAGTATCAGAATAAGTGCTTTAAAAGTCAAATAGCCCTACGTCCCATCTGAACCCAAACAGCAGCCTACCCACACATAACTTACGCTTAACCCGGGATAACCAACTTAACAGTTTTAGGAGTGAGAAATTCTTTGAGTGATGTAGTTTATAAAATGGGGTTATTTTAATTTTTTTTTAAATTTCACCTCAGAACCTCTGCAATTTCCCCGCCAATAAAGTGTGACTAATGTGACTAAACTAGGCCTCAAAAGGAGCATAGTGCACTTTTACTTCTGAGACCCTTTATATTTCCAGGCAAAAGATTAGGCCACACATTTACGCTGAAGCCCCATTTGGCGTTTTACAGTCCCTGCAGACATTGTAGAAAAATACCCATAGCGGAGACGCTGCAATTTCCAAAACCGTCACATTTTTGGAAAATCACACCATGTCAATTATACCTACAGCTAGTGGTTTCCATGGGTATAGACCTGGCCACTAGGAGGCTGACACAATAACAAAAGATGTTGGCTGCGCCTCTGGGCTATACCCTCTCCACAGACACTATGCTAGTCAGTCTGTACCACAGCAAGAGAGAGACAAAGAAAGAAAGAAGGATGCAGAACACAGAACCAACAGCCACCAAACATGTCCTGAACACGAAAACGAACCAAAACAGCCCAGAGCAAGAACAACAAGAAAACAGGGTAGGATCTGTGTCCTTAATGAATATAATGAGAAAAGGATTTGACAGAGAATACAAAAATAACATTTTTCTCGCTTATAACTTTGGGGGACACAGCATCATGGGATGTCTTAAAGCAATCCCAGAGGGTGGGAATTACACAGCCATGCAAGCAACCTAGCACACAGCTGCTTGCAGAACCTGACAACTCAAACTGGCATCAGCAGAGGCCACAGAATGGATCTGGTAGAACTAAGTAAATGTGTAGACAGAGGCCCAGGTGACAGCCTTGCAAACCTGGGTAGCGGTAGCCTGATACCCAAACAGCCCAGGAGGCTCCGACAGCTCTCGTGAAGATGGAGAGATCTCTCGCACAAAGGGGGAGCCTGTAGCGCCTCAAGGACAAAGTTGAGGTCCCACGGGAGGGCGAAACACAGTGTGCTAATCCCTGTAGGAGTTTCTTCACCTGACGTCGGAAGACCAGGGTCTTCTGAAAAAGAATGTAAAGGGCAGAAACACTAAGTCCCAGGTCTAGACCAGATTGGATGAAGGACAGAATCCTGAGAAGGGAAAAGGAGTGCAGATGGAAATCATTACTCCTCGCACCACCACACACAGGCCTTCCACGTGCGATGAAAGATCTTAGCAGGTTGGGGCTTTCGGGCCTTGAACATATTCTGAATAACAGGCGCCAAAAACCTGCGACACCTCAGGACCTTGGCTTCAACAGCCACACCATTAAACGCAGCTGAGGTAAAGTGGGGTGGAACAGCAGACCTTGGCACAGGTGGACGACTTGCAAAAAAAAAAAAAAAAAAAAGGGGGGCCAAGGAGCATCCTCCAGCAGGAACATGAGATTGATGTACCAGGGCCTGAGGGGCCAATCTGGAGCCACCAGGATAGCTAGAACCCGAGGAAAGAGAGGAAGAGGAGAAAACAGGTAAAAAAGGTGGAAGTCCGACCAGGGGATCACAACAGCAGTGATGGTCCGAGGGTCCTGGTACCTGGCCACATAGCGAAGGATCTTACGGTTTGAAACAGGTGAAGAGGCTGACATCCAGCATGCCCCACCGGGAGCACAACTGGAGAAAGCTCTGCTGGTGAAGCGACCACTTGCCTGGGTCGATCTTTTCTCGGTTTATGTAGCCTGCCCAATTGTCCATGCCTGGAATGTGGACCGCAGACAGGGCCGGAACAAGACACACTGCCCAAAGAAGAGAACAGGAGGCTTCTTGCATGGCTGCTCAGCTTCTGGTGCCCCCCCTGATGGTTCAAGTAGGTGACCACAGTAGAGCTGTCGGTCTGGACTCTGACCGGAGGGCCCTGGAAGAGAGAGGTCCAATAAGAAAGGGCAAGGATGATGGCTCTCAGTTCCAGGAGGGTAGTATGGAGGGAGTACTCTGATTTAGACCACAGGCCCTGAACAGTCAAGGCACAGACCGCTCCCCAACCAGAAAGACTGGTGTCGGTGGAAATCACCTGCCAACGGAGGGGGAGAAAGTAATTCCCCTGGTAGATCCCAGGGAAGGAGAGCCACTAAAGAAGCTCTTGACAAACCCTGGGAGACAGGAGGATGAGAATGGACAGAGACAGAATCGCCAATTGCAGAGGGAGTGAGTGGAATTGAGCATAAGGTATGGCCTCGAAAGTCGAGACCATCGTGTCCAGGACCCGCAGGCAGAGACAAAGTGAACACGAAAGCGTGACACACTGGATTGGAGGGCAAGGATCTTGGACTCCTGGAGAAGAATCTTGCCCTGGTGAGTATCAAGGATCATACCCAGGAATTCCATGCGCTAGGAAGACATGAGACAGAACTTTTCCTGGTTGATGAGCCAGCCGAACTGATGAAGGAGGTCCAAGGTGATCCGTAGGCTGGTCAGAATGTCCGACTTGGAGGGGGCTTTCACCAGGAGGCTGTCCAAGTATGGAATCATAGCGACTCTTCTGGAGCAGAGGATAGCCATAAGGGACTCCATACCCGGAGGGCAGCCTGAAGGGAAGCGCAACAAACTGAACATAATGCGAACCCTCTGCTAAACAAGGAAAGCGCTGATGGCAAAGTACAATAGGAATGGGGATATAAGCCAGTCTCCAGGGATGCCACCATCGAAACTTGCTGACACGGACCAACCAGTTGTGTCCCTTCAGATCCAGGATGGAGTGAAGGGAGCCGTCCATCTTGGGGATGGTGAACAGGTTGGAATAAAAGCCCTGGAAATGGTCTGAAGGGAGGACTGGGATACTGATGCCCTGCAGTTGCCCTGTTTGCCAAAAAGCTGCCCCCGTTCATCCCCTAGATAGCAACTACAGAGGGTGTGACTAATGTGGCGTACACGTTGAAGACCTCCCTGCACCTGAAATAAAAAGAAAAATGATGCAAGACAAGCCCTGAGTCAGGTCGTGTCTGCCTCCTACGGACACAAGGCTAAAATTTGATAGCATAGTATCTGTGGAGAGGGTATAGCTCAGAAGCATAGCCCACATCTTATTTTATTCCTAGTGTCAGCCTTCTGACACTATCATTGTCCCCCAATGATATAAGCAAGAGATTTAAAATTTCACCTCCATTTCGTTTTAAATCCCATGAAAAGCTTAAGGGGTTGTCTTCCTATATAGTGCTTTGAGGCGTGAAGCTTTGAAAATTGGGCGATTTATGGGGAGGGAGTGATGGGTTGTAATATACAGACCTTTAAAATCTATTTCAGGAAGTAGTCGTCCTTAAAAAATGCGTTTTAGATAACTTATTGAAAATGTGAAAAATTGCTGTTAAGCCTTAAAGAGGACCTTTCATGTCCTCATGCACATGCGGTTTTATATACCGCTAGAAAGCTGACAGTGTGCTGAATTCCCGTTATCTGCCCCGGGGCTGGAGATATCAGTGCCATTAGTTTCGGGACCAAACTCTGCCCACTGTCAGAAGGGCGTTCCTGACAGTCTAGCTGGGCTGTGAGGAACGCCCCCCTGACAGTACTTGTCCATAGCCCTGTACTGTCAGAGGGGGCATTCCTTACTGCCCAGCGATGACACTGAGCTGCGAGGAACACCCCCTCCCCCCAGTACAAGTCTATGGACAAGTACTTTCAGGGGGGCGTTCCTCACAGCACAGCTGGACTGTCAGAAATGCCCTTCTGACAGTGGGCAGAGATTTAACGGAAACTAACGGCACCGATATCTCCAGCCCTGGGGCACTTAACAGAAAAGTCGACAGTACACTGAATTTCTAGCGGTATATAAAACCGCATGTGCATGAGGACATGAAAGGTCCTCTTTAAAGGGGTTTTCCGAGTAAAAAATCTTTTTTTTAAAAAGGTCTGTTAGTGCTATTAATGGGTTAAAAAGTACACCCATATACACCTTCAGCAGTGTTTTGAGCAATTTCTAGGTTTCTCTGGGAGCTCCTGGCATCTTCTGCAGTTGTTTACATGGTGTAGCTTCCTGCTGTTTATCTCCCTCTCACTCGCTCCCCCTCCTCTCTCACTCTACTACACCAACTCCCTGTCTCCCTAGCTATCTCCGCCCAAAACTAGCCCTTCCCAACTAACTAACTCAGCCCACCCCACCCCCACCGCATCATACTTACCTGTCTTGCTCTCTAGGAACGGCTCCTCCTTTTCTTTCACTGTGCGCAGGCTGGAGATGCCTCTCTTCCCCTCTGCTAACGTGTGCACAGACCAGAAGTGCCTCCAGACTGTGCAAGCTCTAGCAGAGAGGAAGAGGGGAGGAGTCGTTCCCAGAAAGGAAGAAAAGGAAATATTGATGGGGTTGGGGGGAGAATAATGGTGACATACCGGATTATTAGAAAGTGTGCCTGGTGCGGTCATAGGAGATTAATTTTTATTTCATCCCAGACAACCCCTTCAACATCCTAAACAATTTAAAAGGGCATATAAAAAAATGCTGCCAATGTAAAGCAGAGATAGGTTAGATAATATTAAGATTATAATAATGCTTTAATAACATTGTATAACTAGACATATGAAATGCAATTTGTCTGGGGACATTGTATACCATAACTTTTTTGTATCTTTTTATTGGTAACATTTTCTGGTATATACAAGTTTTTCATAACTTTTAATTTTTTTTTTTTAATTTATTTTTTTTTTGGGCGGGGGGAAGGTGTCCAATTAAAAAAAGAAAAAAAAACAGACAGTATAATGGACACCCATCCGTTACCCATAGACTTTAATGCTAAAAAATAATGGATGCTTGATGTCCATCAAATAGTTTTTTTTTAAACAAACACAAACGTCCTGCATGTAGGATTTTTTTGTCTGCGAAAACAAACAGACATGTGGCGGATTGAGTGTATAACAGACACAAGATAAAATCCCATTGAAATGAATGAAAATTTTAATGAATTTGTGACAGTTCAGCTAGTGTCCGTTGCTAAAATCTTGTAACGGACAATAGCAACGGACACTACTGACGGTCACCAACGGTAGTGTGAACGCCCTCTAAAACATGTATCTTCAAAACACAAAAAACTTCCACCTCTTATCACATGTCTGTACATGTATTAGTAAATACTTGTATTTGCCATTAGGTAACATTTTTGTAGCATCCTGCCTTAGAGCTCTGCATAAGGCTGAGTTCAAATTTTCTACATGCGCTCCATTCAGAATCCCCAGCTACAAAACTTCCCTGAGTTGAATGGGTGCATACTTACCTGTCCATTTGGCTCAGGATCCAGTGGAAAGTCTCCATTTGGGTCCCTGGTCTTCCTGACCTTTGTCTTAAGCAGAACCATGTCTGCCAATCCGTGACTTAGCAGCAATAATATGTTCATATAAAGCACCAGCACTCAGCCACCGAGAACCCGAACGGAAACTTCTGCTGGATCCCCAGCTGAATGAGCAAGTGAATACACATTATTTTAAGCTTCCCAAAAAGTTAACTGTAACACCCCTTTAACCTCAGAAAATACCCTTAAAGATGCTGCAAATTTTACATGGTAACATTCCAAAACCATGGTCATTACCAATGAAATGAGCAGACAATCTAATGTATAGGGGGGTGCCTTATGCCCAGGGGGACATACTCACATGGCTTTACACATATAAGAATGGTGGTTTTATTGATGAATTATGCTCTATCAAGCTGTATTATAACCATGTCCTCTTTATAAAAATGCATTTAAGTTAAAAATATGGATCTATAGTTTATTTCTATATCATATCCATATTTTATACCTATTTTTCTCTGTATCATAGGAGAAAAGACTAATGAAAACACAAAAATGCTGACAAAGACCTGAACAAATACATAAAAATAGAGTCACATTGTTTTTGTCTTTATTAGACTCTATGATTTTACTATAATCATTATAGGTTCAGTTTATGCGTTACATAAAGTTTCCAATTGTTAAGTTTTATATTTAGTGCTGACTAGTGATACGATTTATTCTTCTTACTAAAGAGAGGAATGACTGCAATGTTTTTAAACAGTTTAGCGGTGGATTCATAGGTCACAGCGTCTAAATCATAGAAGGTCAACGAGCCGTGGATTAGTGTAAGGCAATAGATGGAGCTAAGCGTTAATGCCTAAAGGCATTGGTAGTTTTCAGGCTGCCGTCCAAAAACATTTAAAACACTTTCACCAGAGAGCTAAAAATATATGAAGGAACTTTACATTGGCAAATGTCATTCCACCAGTACAAGCAGACTTTCACAGTGGCTATAAATCAGGGGTAACCAAACACAAGCTATAGTTACAGACTGTGTAATCATTTACATATCTAAGCAGGGACAAATGTAAAGAGCAACTTCTCCTGCAGTTCAGCAAGTTGAATGGCAGAAAACACACTGGTCAACGACACATCATCAATTCATAGGAGCAGATTTAGCAACATAAAGCTATGTGCACAGAACACTGCTTTAAAGGGAACGGTCACCCCAATTATGGCCCACAAACCCGTAATACCATGTAAAAGATGCCTTAAAAACATATCGACATAAACGACTACAGACCCGTAGCATTGATGTCTCACCTGATGAAGATATTAGAGAGATTGGTTCTCACATATCTCCGCCCTCTAGTGAGCCCCACTATGGACCCTCTCCAGTTTGCTTATCGGCCGGGCATTGGGGTAGATGATGCCATCATCCATCTTCTGCACAGGGCTCTGTCTCACCTGGAGAAACCAGGGAACACGGTGAGAATAATGTCCTTTGATTTCTCCAGTGCTTTTAACACCATACAGCCAATGCTACTGAGAGACAAGCTGGGCCTTGCTGGAGTGGACCACCACCTCTCCAACTGGATCCTAGACTACCTCACAAATTGGCCTCAATACGTGAGAGCCCGGGACTGTGTGCCAGATACCGTGATCTGTAATATGGGGGAACCTCAGGGTACGGTTCTCGCCCCTTTCCTATTCACATTGTACACTGCAGATTTTAGGTGCAACTCATCCATCTACTACCTACAGAAGTATTCTGACAACTCTGCAATAGTAGGCCTCATCACAGACGATGATGACAGGGAGTACAGAGAACTGAACCGAGATTTTGTGTATTGGTGCCAGCGGAACCACCTGAAGACCAAGGAGATGGTGGTGGACTTTCGTAAGTGCAGACACCCTCCTAAACCAGTGGACATGCAGGGGACGGGCATTGAGATTGTCAACACCTATAAGTACCTAGGAGTGCTCCTCAATAATAAGCTGGACTGAGCAGATCACCTGGATGTATTGTACAGAAAGGGCCACAGCAGGCTCTACCTGCTTAGGAGGCTGAGAGCCTGTGGAGTCCAGGGGCACTTCTTAGGACCTTTTTCAACTCGGTAGTGGCATCAGCCATCTTCTTTGGAGTGGCCTGCTGGGGGAGCAGTATATCAACCAGGGAGAGGAATAGACTCGACAAGCTGATTAGAAGGGCCAGCTCTGTCCTGGGGAGCCCCCTGGATCCAGTGCAGGTGGTGGGTGACAGAAGGATACTGTCTGTGGTGAGTTCCACGTGGGAGAATAAGTCCCATCCCATGCATGAGACCGTGATAGCGCTGGGCAGGACTGTCAGTGACGACTACTTCACCCTAAGTGTGAGAAGGAGAGCTATCAGAAGTCTTTCCTCCCGACTGCAGTCAGGCTGTACAACCAACTCTGACCTAAGAGGAGATCATTCCACAAAGAGAACTGAAAGATCTTTAAGTTGTGATACCCCCTCTACTACTTTTTTTTACCTGTACCTCTCTATCTGTACCTACTGTCACTGTAATGCCTCTACCTCGGAGCGTATTGTATTGTATCGTATTTCTATTGCATATTTTTGCTGCTGAATTTCCCCATGGTGGGACTATTAAAGGATTATCTTATCTTATATCCAAAGCATATGTTATGTACCTATGCCCCCCATACAAGAAAATGGCGCCCCCACACATTATGTTTTTCCACTCAGTATGTTGATGACCCAAATTGAGCACACTGGGTGTGTCAGCTTCAGCGCTAACCATACCCCCTTTCTGTGACTGACATTTGGAAATTCACGCATGCATGTGTGATGGAGGATTGCTAGCGCAGGATTTCAGTGTAAGAAGAGAATCTAGATGTCAGTCACAAAAGGGGGTGATTAGCACCCAAGCCGTTCTAAAAGCCAGACTCGAGTGTCTGTAGAAACAGCCAGCATACTCAATTCAGGTCATTAACATACAGCGCAAGAAAAGTTTGGGGACTCAGTTTTCAGATATGGGAGTCTAGGCACTACATTACATATGCTTTGGATGTGTTTGTAAGGAATCTTTTACGCTAGGGTCACATCTTTTACGGACCCATGTCCTTAAAGCGTAACTAAACTTTCGGGCAACTTTGGATTTTCTGGCAGTATTTGCATCATTAATAAAGTTTGTAATAAATAAGGTACCAGTGATATCTATATTATATCCCGATATCACTGGTTGAAAACACGGGATTGGGATATTTCTATCATATATATTATGCAGCTGCAAATATTCTAATCCTGAATGTCAACCAGGGATATCTCTTAAAATAATTTAGATAGCACTGCACTTAGAATCTGCTCTTTCATATGACACCAAAAGCAAGTTTCTACGTTTTATAATGCCCAAGATATATCTGTTTGAAGAGATCCTCCCCTACCCTAATTTTCTGTACATTTTACACAACCCCATACTCAGTGAGGGGCAGGAACAGCTCTCAATACTGAAGCAAAGGGAAGAATAGAGAGATGCAGGAATTCATAGAAAGTAGCCACAATGTGTTAATAAAGTATATTACAAAATTTATTAATGACACAAATACTGCCAGAAAATCAAAAGTTGCCGGAATGTTTAGTTGCACTTTAAGAATCAAACTAGGTTGCGTTTTTAACAAGTTAAGATGGGCCATCAACTGAAGATCCGTGGGAGTCCAACACCACTGCTGATGAAACAATTGATGAGATCACCATTTTTGCGTGAGCGCTGTGGGCTCTTCAGAGAAAACCAAGAAAAACTCTGTCAATTTGCATAGCATCTGTGCTTGGTATTGCAGCTCAACTCACTCACTTGAATGGGACAAAGCTGTAATCAGGCCATGTGATTGATAAACATAAAGTCACATAGCCTGTGAAGTGGGAGCTCAGAGAATCCCACTGCTGTGTCAAACAGCTGATCTGCAGTAGTCCCGGGTGTCATACCCTGGCTAATCTTCAGCTGATGACCTATTCTAGGGACAGGTCATCAATTTATAAGTCCTGAAAAACCTCTTTAACATTACTTATACCAGAACACTGGCAAAGGTTTCGGATGTGACCAATTTTGGGACCCACTTGTCTCCAGAATATCGTCCCTGACCCTCAATTCGCAAGCACAGTGCATGGGGTAGATGTGCGAGTTCCATTCATACAGCTGTGGTCAGTCCAGGAAATACAGCTGGCACACAGTCATGTGAATATGCCTTTAACCCCTTAAGGACCGGGCTAATTTTCGTTTCTGCATTTTTGTTTTTCCCTCCCCACATTCCAAGAGCCATAACTTTTTAATTTTTTAGTTCACAGAGTCACATGATGGCTTATTGTTTGCCAAACAAATTGTACTTTGTACAGGATATTGAATGGTGTCATTACAATGTACCGGGAAGCTGGAAAAAAATTCAGAATGAGGTGCAATTGGAGAAAAAAATGCATTTGTGCCAATTTCATATGGGTTTAATTTTTACAGCATTCACTGTGTGATAAAAATGACATGTTACCTGTATTCTGCAGGTCAGTACGATCATGGCGATACCAAATTTATATAGTATTTGTAATGTTTTGATACCTTTTAAAAAAATGAAAACCTTTTGTGAAAAAATTTTGTGTCGCCATATTGTGACACCTGTAACTTTTTCATATTTACATATATGTAGCTGCGTAAGGTCTCTTTTTATGCGAGACAAGATGACGTTTTTACTGATACCATTTGGGGAAAGATCTGATGGTTTGATCACTTTTTATTCAATTTGTTATAGGAGGCAAAAAGTTGATAAAAACGCTATTTTGATTTTTTTTTTCCTCGCCACGCCGTTCACCATATGGGATAAATATTTTAATAATTCGGGCATTTTGGAGCGCAGGGAAAACTAAAGTGTTTATGTTTATTATTGTTTGTTTATTTTTATATCTGATCTAGGGAAAGGGGGGGGATTTGAACTTGAATCGCTCGTACTATTCACTGCAACACTACTGTATTGCAGTGAATAGCAAAAGGCCTACTTCTCTATTACACACTGCCTCTGCAATGACAAGCCTGGGAGCCTTCAATACATCTCCATGCGGCGCAGGACGTACTATTACGCCCTGTTTCGCTAAGGGATTAAAGATGATTTTTTTTTCCAAGAGCAAGATTGCACTTTGACACAAATAAGGTACGTTGACTATGCCACTAAGCATCTGTGCAACAGCTATTAGTGATAGACAGCATATAATGCTAGTTAGAACTTTATCATTTTCAGTAAAGGGGTCTGTTTTTACAAATGCATTTATAATTTCTGCGATGCACAAGTATGGTTTACACCTTGCTTTTCTGCCAAGAGTAAAACTGTCCTATGTTTACCAATAACCTTTAAAATAATCATTATATTTTCTTAAAAGATGGAAATGATATATAGAGTTGCTTTAAATAACCTTCAAGAACGCTTCCATATAAGGAAAACCTCTTGCCACTAACTTCCTTAGTTTGGTTTCGTTCTAAGATACTGCTGTTAAATTAAAAGCATCTTAGAGGAACTTCACGGTATAGATCGCCCTCTAGTGGTCATAAGGCTTGCTTACTGATAGATACATGTGGTCATGTATAGTTAATGTCACTAGGATAGGTTTTTGTGCTATACAAAAGCTATGCAAACTTTCATTGGTGTGACATGCTATGTTGCAGACAGTACTCTAACAAGTAAACATCCGTAACAGTGTTAGTGCATATGCCTGGATTATATTTGTGTTCATTTAGCAAAGACCTTATAAGCCCTTACCATAGTTCAACTTTGAAAGCTGAAACTCAAGTGTCTAATGTTTTGTTGCAGATTATATTTCTTTTTTTTTTGTTAAAAATAAAAAAATAAAAAAAAGACCTTCGAGTGTTTTAAATTTAAACTTACGGCACAGTTTAACATTGCGTTCACTTTATGCATACTAAAGGAAACAGCAGGGGGAATTCATCATTCGCATGGCGTAGAGTGATGATATTGAGGCGTACGTTTGTCACAAGACCCTTTCTTTTGCCAAAAGTGTGCCTTAAGGCTAGTTGCAGACGACAGTGTGTATTTTGCGGTCCGCAAAGTAGTAATTAGTGTTCAGTTTTTGCGGACAGAGAGTCTTCAGTGTGTGTTCAGCATCAGTGAAGTATGTCCGCAAAAACTGACAGAGTGTCTTCAGTGTGCCATCAGTGTGTGATCCTAGTTTGCGGATCCACCATAAAAAACACAGGTGACAACTAATGATATCCCTAACTTGTCCATGAAAACGGTCGGCACACTGATGACACACTGAGTATATCAGTGAGCCGTCCTAGGTTTTTACTCTCCCATAGGCTTCTATGGGCGAGTCCGTTCTGCAAAAACTGAACAGAATAGGACATGTTCTATCTGACGCGGTGCGGAATCACGGCTCGCACACTGATCAGTGAAAAACATGGTCTGGTGCATGTGCCCATAGAAATCAATGGGTCAGTGTGCAATCCGCGAAAAACAAGGATAGCACATAGATCTCGCCCACGGTCGTCTGCAACTGGCCTAAACCCCGATCTGTGCCACACCTTGGCCCAGATGATCCCTACTTACCCAAGATTTCCGTTCAGGTGCAGGGAAAGCAGACAGATTTATGAAGAGGCTGCAGCATGTTCATAAATATCTTGATTTTTGCGCCAGTTGGGCTGTTTATTAAGACTGGCGTATGATACTTTGCCCCACTGTGCTAGAAAATGTGTTTCCACATAGTAATTGTTCGTCAGTCCTTGTCACCCACGGCTATGTAGAAAGTTATACACAAGTTTACTTAACAGGATGTATAGTACCAAAGTAAGAAGGGAAGCATACAATAAGTCTGAGAATATGATTTGTCTTGTCTTTCATATAGAAGCTTGTGAGGTAATCTTTAGGATCTGTGTTTACAAACTTAAGATCACAAAGCATGCACATGCAAAAAGACACTACAGTCATTTGGCATCTGTGCCATTATAATAATTGGAACGGTTTGCAGTTTTAGTAGATGTACAACCTCTGTAAATTATGTACTGATACATGCAGTGAGTACCTGACTAAACAACCAGTGATTTTATATACAGTAACAGGGACCAAAAGAATGCAGCATATGTGACAGATAGAATTACCTGGCTTTCTAATGTCTCCAGTTTTCTCTTTCGCGCATGAAGAGCCTTGCTTGGAAAGGCCCAAAAATAATTGGAAGTTCCTATACGCTCTGAATCTACCATTGCATCATCGACCAGGCTTTGCAGGACATCCTTCACTGACATGGAAGCTGTCACAAATCATTATTCTGTTAGCAACATGCAATACAGTAAGAAATGCTTAAGTAGCTCACTGACTTGTATTTTCCCCATCCACAACATAATGCATTTTATATTTCCATTTTATTCAAATTTCCACCACCGTAAAGAATTCACATGCAAATTCATAAGTAGAAAGTGGAATTTTAACTGGAATATGAATTTGGTTTTATTTTTAGATATCATGTTCTTGTAAATCATTGCTGCTACTTATGTTATGTATGCCATGTGAACATAACCAATGGCATACCGATTTTACCATCCTAAAGATGTAATCACACAACTAAGTCCTGTCCAGGAAACACTGTCCTTATTCGGGCCATATTTCCGGTAATGAACATGGCTGTGTGAATGGAACTCACTGTATCATAGTGAGCTATGATGCACTGAGCTCCCATATGGCCATACTCTTACAGCCACATATCTGCCATGAGGCAAGATGTGAATCTTGCCTAAGGAGGCAGATTTCAGAGTCCCCAAGGAGGGCAGTATCAATGTCTTCAATGTACTTGCCTGTAATTAACAGCAGAAGCAACAACCGACCCATCAAAATTAGAGGTGACTGGCTGCAGGCACTAACTGTATCTGGGGGGCTGCAAATAGCTGCAAAACCAGTAGAATGGTACAGTAAGCTACCACTAAATTCTAAATTGGAATCAGAAGGAACTAAAAGGAGTCTCCCTCAGATAATAATATTCTCTTTGTCCCTAATTAATTATCTCATTCAGACTGTCTATGACTACAATTGAGTCAATATGCTGGGGATAAATTGAATATTTACCTCACATTTGCACACCTATATAATGATATGGTGCATTTAAATGGTTATATCAGAGTAGTACTGTGTTAAAAAGAAATTAGACACCCCCCCTTCATTCCCAGAGATGTTGCTTCGCCATACACTGATGTCCTCAGGGGTGCATGGGGCCGAGTCTGCAAGGAAATCACAGAAAACACCTTTGAGGCCCCACGTTGCAGAAAAGCTGCTTTTTGTTGCAGATTTTGTTGCAGTTTTTTAAGCCAAAGTCAAGAGTGGCTTGAAAAGGAATGGGAAATATAAAGGAAGCTCTTATACTTATCCCTTCTGCTAAAACCACTCCAGGCACTGGCTGAATAAACGGCAGAAAAAACAAAAAAAACAAAAAAAAAAACTGCTTTTCTGCAACTTGTGGCCTCAGCCTACAGGGGTTATCTCAGGAAGACAACCCCTGTTTGTATGTCCTATTAGGTAGATATAACTCATAGCGATAGGAACCCCTGATTCTCATAGAATCAATCTGACCATGAATTACATGATCTTCCATTCATTTGAAAGGTGAGCATGTAATACGGTATTTCCTCTGCGGCAGCCTTTGCAGAAAGAGCAGCTGGCTGGCTGCTGCTTCTTCTGGCAAACTCATCTGTCTACCAGGGTGCCTTGAGCAGGACCCACTATGATTAGCTGAACTGGGTATTCCGCATTCTAAAAAGGTTGACAGTGATTGTACAACCCTTTTAAGTCTGAGGAAATCAGTTGTATTGCAAATACATGCTCTGTGTCCCCTTTTGTTTTGAAATTGGTGCTCTATGCAAAAAAAAAAAAAAAATTCAAAAATACTTCATACTATTGTGCTGCTGTTAACCCGTGTACAGAAAAGGCTCAATGTTCCTTAAAAAATAAATAAATAAATTTTCACAGCTCCGCACATTTCATGCTACCCTTCATTGTGATCTTTCCTTCACATTTGGGATATGTTATTTGGCTTAAAAGCATCACTATCTTTCCTGATCATTATGATGGGAATCCAGGCTATTTTTCCTGAGGTCTTGGCTAAGTTGCTTGGATTTTCCCATTGCATCAAGGGTACAAAAGACACAACATAAAGGTAGGCCCTTAAAGAGGACCTTTCACCAACTCTAAGAGTAGCAGCACACGACTGTGTTTCACCCATGAAACTCAGTCTGTGTGTTAGCCAGATTTAAAGGCTTGAACTTCGTGCTGGGAGCGGGACTCCTAGCATTCTAGTTATCTATGATGCTAGGAGTCCCTGCCTCCCAGCGACATAATGTCCCATACCAATTACACAGTACATGTGCTGCTAACCTAACAAGTCCAGCACCTTACATCATTTAATAGCTGCTGATCCACTGATTCCAGCACAGGTGGAATTTTTTCTTTAAGCCCACCGTTCCTGAGCAATCAATGCTTTTAGTTTTGGTGACTGATATGCTATGGACGCTAGGTTCACACTAGCGTTTGGGTCTCCAGTGTTTGGGTCTGCATGAGGACCCGAAAGACGGGAGACCCTGTTGGCTTAAAAAGCAGTTACCCGTGGACCCCATAGACTATAATGGGTTCACCAGGTTTCCATGCAGGACTTTTCTCTCCACCGGGTTTTGGAGCTCTGAATAACGCCCCTGCCTGACACTGCCCTTCTGACATTAAAGAGTTTAAATAGCACATCAGACATCAAAACTAACTGCACTTGTTGCTCGGGAATGGTGAGGGCTAGAGAAAAAAATTCCAACTGGGCTGGAATCAGTGGAGTGGCGTCTATTAACAGATGCTAAGAACTTGAATTGGTGGAGGTGATGAAAGGTCCTCTTTAAAGAGGTCCTCTTTCACCAACTACAACAACTCAAGCTCCTTGCATCCTTCAATAGGCTCCACTGATTCCAGCATAGCTGAATTGTTTTTCTAGCCCCATCATTATCTAGGGATTCCAGGCAGGTTCCAATCCCAGGTCACATAATTGGAACTAGGACCAGCACCCAGCCCACGGGTCTCTTTCTGCCTCCTCCCTCCTTTCCCATTATCACCACTAGTTACCTGTGTGATGGATGCTGGCTTTACTATAATCTGCCAGCCCCCATAGCACAGATACGTACCTGTGAAAACAGGGGAGGAAAGAGAGGGAGGAGGGACCCTGGGGCCAGTTGCTGGTTCCGATCACATAACCCAGAACTCCTAGGTACAGCATCTATTAAGTATTTATAAAAAAAAAAAAAAAAAAAAAAAAAGACTTCCTTGTTGTTATGTAAATTATACATTAAAAATCATACATGTCTACATGTCTATTTTGGTGTTAATGAAAACAGGATTTGTGAAGTTTTTGCATACCTGTACTAAGTGCAAATTTTTTACCTTTCTTTCAACATAGTGGTAAGATGGCTTGTATTTTCCAGAATGAGTTGAATTTTTAATGGTACTATTTTGGAGTCCATATCACTTATCAATTAACCTTTACTCCACTAATGCTTTTATCTTTTACATTTCAACTGTTCACCAAGCAGAATAAATAAGTCACCTCTATTCTATGGGTCAAGTATGAATACAGCAATGAGAACATAGAATGTGTATAGTTTTATGTTTTACTACTTCTGCACGATAGTACCACATTTTATGGAAACAGATATTTTTATGTCACAACATTCCAAAATGGCATAACTTTATTACTTTTCCATCAAAGTAGCTGGATGTAGGGGTGTTTTATGACATAGGTGGAGTTTAGGTAAACTTTTGGCCTCAGCTGTGAATGAGTCTCAGAATGCATATCATGAATCCTGATTTAATGTTAAACCCGTTATGTTATAATACTAGTGCTTTCTTGTCCTACTGAATCAATTTGCAAAGGTATTAAAATGTGTTCATTGATATAGGTGGTCTCTCACATCTACTTATATTTTTACAAACAGAGAAGAAATAATTGCATGTCACCAAAATCAAGTGTGTGTTCATTGGGTTTTATTCTACTGCCACAAAACATGCATGGTCATGTTACATGTAGTGAGCTTTTTTTTTTTAAATCCATAATACAGTGGGTGCTGTAACCGTCCACAATCCCAGACACCTCAATGTGGATTCTAGCAGCCCCTTCATCATTTACAATCTTTAAAGTATACGGCAGAAAATAAAGTGGAATTCCTTTTTATTTCCCGTCCGCCAACTACCCATCTCGGCTTTCCACTGCTGATGTGAATGTGCCTAATCAGCGGGGAGTCTCATACCGCTGCAAGATAGAGCAGGACGCTGCGATCTCTGCCTGCCAGTGAAAACAATGGGAGGTAGAATCTGGGCGGAGTCTGCCACTGATTCGGGGGTGGAATTCGCCCCCCAAATCAGCGTCAAACTCCTACTTGTAAACTGCCACTAATACTTTGTGATTAACTCTTAACCCTTTAAGGACACAGACTGGTTTGTATGTGAATGCTCTGCGATTTTTTTCATATTTTCCTTACAAGCCTTCCAAAATTCATAACATTTTTATTTTTCTGTTGACATAGCTATGGGAGGGCTTATTCTGACAAGAAACTATTCTGCTTTTTCTGCGTGACGACCTGTACTTTCATTTTGCACCAGTGTTGTACATATTATGTTTTGATTAGCTTTTATTCCCTTACGTCCTACAGCAGCACAATATGGGGTATCTCTGCCCCTGTGTGTTGTCTAGGACAGGTGGAACTTTTAATTAGCACCAAAAACGTGCTTACTAACCTGCCCTATAAGAGGGCACGAGAGACCTCCCTCACCTGTGTTTTTTTCTGTCCTGTGTGGGTCAGTTGGAGGAGGTATCTTGTGACCTCTCTTGCTGTAAGGGTTTTTTTTTTTCTTACAATCTTGAGGTGGTCGGTTTCCTTCTGTTGCCGGCTTGCGTCCGTTCTTTTGCAGCGCTCTTCTGCTGGTAAATTTTCGGCCGGCGGCAGGCTTTGACCTAGCCGGAAGTGACGTTGGGCTTTGCAGCCGGCCAGAACCCTTCTCAGCGTCCGGGTTTCCATGGGGCCGGATTTCGTCGGACTCCATCGCGGCCTACTTCCGTTTTTTTCGGCAGAGCTCAGGAAGGTAAGTAATATTTATTTTTATATTTATTTATTCTTGTTTATATGTGTTATATGAATTATTTATTCATATCGCTGGGCTTGCTCTGCATGGACTTTCTATTTATATTTTCATTGTGTTTAGTAATTGTGTTGGCTCCTCCTCCACTTATGGTTGCCTTTAAAATGTCCCATAGTCCATTTTGGGCTGTGGGCTGTGATTTTTCTGGCTCTCCTCTACTGCTAAGGAGTAGTAATATTCCCTTCTGTGATTCAGAGATTACTCTACTCTACTACTGCGTATACGGTTGCTGCGTTTTTTCGCGATGACCAACCTCCTTAAGGTACCCCTCTTTTTCTGGTTCTGGTTGCGGTTTGTAATATTGGTATTGTTATTGTCTGTGACTTTTTGTGGTCTTTTTAGATGTCTTCTTCTGCTTCTGACTCTGGTGATGGAGATTTTAGGAGGAAGAAATCCTCCAAGCGTAAACATTTAGCCTGTTTAGACTGTAAGACTCCCTTGCCTGACGGCTACGAATTCACCCATTGTCGCCAGTGTCGTGGCCCCCCTGCTGAGGAGCCTTCCATACGTGAGGTTGTGACATGGGTGAAAGAATACATGGAGGATTCTCTCAAAGAAATCCGGAATTCTATCTCCCAGATCGCCAAGAGACCACGTCTTGAAAAACATCCTCTCTTGTGGGTCTCGGACGAAGATTTTCAGGTTGTGGATGAAACTTTGTCCTCTGATGACTCCGCTGAAGATGCCAGCAGACCTCTTTTCCCACTCGAGAAAATTAATAGGCTGCTGAAGTCCATCCGGTCTAAGGACCGTGATGTTGATTCGGGGAAGCCTCCACGTCCACCTATAGAGGGCCTAGAGTCTTCCAAGTGGACGAGACATTAAAAAAATTAATCTCTTCAGAGTGAAAATTTCCAGAGAAACCCTTTGTAATTACTGGTAGGTTTAAGACTTTGTTCCCCATCGCAGAGTCTCAACTGGATCAGTGGGGTCTTCCCCCCTAAAATGGATATAGTGGTAGCCAAGTTCTCGCACTCTAGTAGCATCTGAGGATGGAGCATATTTACAGGATCCTATGGATAGACGCATGGAGAATACTCAAGAAGGCCTACTCAGCAGCCTCTGCCCAGACCTCAGTCGCTGTTGCGTCATGTGAAGTCTCAGCCAAACTACGGGCTGATTTGCTCCAGCTTGAGATGGACATCTATGCTGGTGTCTCCAGAGACGAGCTACTTTCTTTTTTTAAGTTCGACTTCTTTGGCGGAAGAATTTTTAGCTGAGGCCTCCCATTATCAACTAAGGCTGGCATCAAAGTCCTTGGCGCTTTCCACGGCGGTGAGGAGACCCTTATGGTTAAAACCTTGGAGAGCTGATTTTATCTCCAAGTATAACCATTGTGCTTTACCATTTGAGCCAGGAAGAGTCTTTGGCAGTAACCTGGACGAAATTTTAGAGGGCTTGGCTGATAAAAAAGGCAAAACTCTGCCTCAGTCTTTTAGGGGTAGATTTGGCCCTGGCCGTGGCAGAGGTTATCCACCTCAACGTGGTCAGCAGTTATAGAGGGGCTCTAGGTACTACTCTAGAGGCTCTGGACAGAGATTCCCCAAGACTGAGGATAGAAGGAAGCCCAGTTTTTGACATGAGAAGCTGCCTTCCTGTGGCCAAGATTCCTGTCGGGGGTCTTCTCTCCCTTTTCTTCAGCACTTGGCAGGAAAAAATTCATGACCCTTGGGTCTTACAGTTAATTCAGTGAGGATATGCAACCAAGTTTCTCTGTCCTCCCCGAGATCGGTTTGTCCTAACTCGCTGTCTTCCTGCGTCTCAGCAGGGTATTTTGGAACACTCCATTCGAGAGTATATCCACAAAGGAGCTCTAGAAGAAGTTCCTTCTCTAGAAGAAGGTTTGGGGGTTTATTCTCCCGTTTTTCTAGTGCCAAAGCCAGCAGGCAGATGGAGGATGATTATAGATCTGAGGTATCTGAACCGTTTCATCAGAAAAAAAAACGGTTCCGCATGGAAACCATAAACTCAGTTTATTCTTTTCTTATCCAGGGCGACGTTTTTGTCACCCTAGATCTGAAGGATGCTTATTTGCTCGTGCCAATTTACCCTCCGCACAGGAAGTTCCTAAGGATTGCGGTTATAGTTTCCGGCCACAGGAAGCATTATCAGTTCTCGGCCCTCCCTTTCGGAATCTCCTCGGCTCCCCACACCTTTACCAAGGTGGTGGCTCCCATAGTAGCCGCCCTCAGGCTTCAGGGACTCTTTGTGGTCCCTTATCAGATCCCAGCATATCAAACCAGCCATACAAATAGATAAATTAGGGTTATCTGAATCAAACAGTATTGTGAATCGTTGCCTCCACTGCAGAGGTATCGCCTTATTTGTCAGTACTGTATATAAATGAGCTCTTTGGAGCAACAAATATGTTGCCATTGCTCCAAAGAGATGAGTAGCAACTTGCACCAAAGAACTAATTTGCATATTGACAAAAATCTAGTAAGTAATATCTTGCAATGGATCTCTCACCTGGACTTGTCTACATGCAGCTTGCTAATAATCAATCTAGCCAGCCCTCACTTAGCATCTATGGAAGATGCTCAGGAGACAAGCCATGCCATATGGACTCCTGCATATATACAGTAGATGATCTTGTCTGAATTTCAACGTACATGATTATTTGTTTTCAAGGGAGATAAGCTGCCATCAGAGCTTACTGACAGCAGCTTCTTCTTCTGTGCCTACTGAGAACACATTTGTACTTGGCCAAGTCAAGTGTGTATTTGTATGGGGGTGGGGTTTGAAAAGAAGTTGTAAAGCCATTTACTGCATTTACTGTTGCATTAGTCTTCTGCACACTCATATACCCTCTTAAACTCTCCTATTTTTCTATTTGTTTTTAATATAGCTAAGTAGGGATAGACAATCACAACCTAAGTTGCTGTTTTTTATCCTTACTACTGAAATCTGACATTCAGAAAACAGCCATGAAAAGCAAATCTTCATTGCTCACTCCTTATAGGCACCACATACATAAAAACAGTAGACAGTAACTTACTTATTCCCTTCTGCTTTGGGGCAATTTTCTCCAGGTCCTTCAGTTGGAATACATCTTTCTATTATAATAAGCACAAAGGAGAAATTTAGCAACAAACAGCACACTCTCTGAAGTCAGTCTGATTTACAAACACACACTTGGTGGCTTTCTACCACTGAGCTATAGGCTCTCTGTCTGTCATCATAGTGTGTTCATTGTACCTCCATACTATGGTACTGATTCTAGGGGAATCTACATGAATATCACAACATCTAATGTAACATACCACTATTTTTCCTGGATATGAATGAGGCGGCATACAAACTGGAGATGTTATAGATGTCACTACAAATAAAAGGTTCTACAGCGCTATAAGATACAGTCATGTGTATTAAGCATAAGCCCATTTTCTCACACACACACCTTCTTGAAATTCTGAATGACACACATTTTGCTGCATATGAAATCTACAGAAAAAGCATTTGTAAGTTCATGACAGATAAGACATTCTGCTGTTTACAAAACCTGTTACATGTTCTCAAATCAGGAGAGATTTCTTTTTCTGCTGCATGTGATGTGTGTGTAAAACCACTGTGACGTGTACTGTATTGTGCTTTATGTAAACACTTGGCACAGAATAACGCAATGTTCACATCTGCGCCCTTGTGTCGTCTGGTGATTTTTGGTTACAACGTTACAATGACAAAGTCTGCAAACGGATACTACGAAGCAGATGTGAACCCGGCCTTAGCATAACAAACTGCTATGGAGCCCACTCAAGCTATTGCATAAGTTTTTTTTTATTTGTTTTACCCCCCTGCACTCCCCTCCCCAAGAATTATGGTAAGCTCTTGAATGAAAGTAATTTAAAAGATAACTGTATAAAAACTTACAGTTTCAAAGAATATTTCCATCATCTTTGTTCTCTTCTCATCAACACTGAGTCCTCTTTTCTTAGACTAAAAGAAAAAAAAATGTGTGTTATACGGATTTATTAGCAGATTTGTCAGTATACAATATTATACATTACGTATCAGATTTTCACAATCACAATGTTGGTCTCTGCTTAGGGCTACACACTGCCACCCAAAGTGCACTTCTGTATAAGGGGAATTGGGAGACATGCACTTGCCCCTTTGTAAAGCTGCACTGTTTTGTACTTTAAAGCATTACCACATATGTAGATATGTGATGATGTTATACGGTTAAAGGGGTTTTCCCTCCTGTACGCACTTGCCTTCTATGTACAACCTATCACTGCATACAATCTCTTAGACTATAAAATATAACTTTTATTAATATCACTATAATTCCAAATACTCACTAAAACATAGCACATCTAACATGTACACGTGATGGTTACCTCTCTCATGAAAAAAGCGTGTGAGCATTCAGATGGTACAGGTGACATACAGACACAATGCACGGGGGTGATAATCCACAGGAGAATGGGGACAGCAAGTTCTCCAGCGCTCCATATGAATAAAATGGTGGTGCACATGCTTGGCCATTACTGCAATCAGTTCTATGGGACTGCAGGAGATCGCCGTCACAGCAGTCCTACAGGAATGGAGCGGTGGCCATGAATGCACACTACAGCAACAGTCCAGGGAAAATTGTGGGTTTACACAGGATCCCACAGACCTTAGACATGGAAAATATCATAAACAGGAAAACCCGTTTAACACTGTACTGTATTGACATGTACCCACAGAGCCCAGGCAACCTCTGGAGCATACAGTATTAGGCTAGTTGCAGACGACCGTTGGTATTTTTGTGTCCGCAAACTAGGAATCAGTCTTCAGTTTTTGCGGACAGAGAGTCTTCAGTGTTTCTTCAGCATCAGTGAACTAGGTCCGTAAAAACTGGAGTGTCTTCAGTGTGCCATCAGTGTGTGATCCTAGTTTGCAGATCCACCATAAAAAACACAGGTGACATCTAATTATATCCCTAGCTTGTCCACGAAAACGGATAGTACATCCGTGTGCCATCCTAGGTTTTTACTCTCCCATAGGCTTCTATGGGCGAGTCCGTTCTGTAAAAACTGAACAGAATAGGACATGTTCTATCTGACGTGGCGCGGAATCACGGCTCACACAGTGAAAAACATGATCGTTTGCATGTACCCATAGAAATGAATGGGTCAGTGTGCAATCCGCAAAAAACAAGAATAGCACACGGATCTTGCCCATGGTCGTCTGCAACGGGCCTTAGCTGTTAAACTGTTGTCTCAATAGTGTCAGTCCTACAGTGCTGGCCAAAAGTATTGGCACCCCTGCAATTCTGTCAGATAATACTCAATTTCTTCCAGAAAATGACGGCAATCACAAATGCTTTGGTAATAAATGCTTTGGTAATAATATCAATGGAAAACCACAAAAAGAATTGTCAAAAAGCCAAATTGGATATAATTCCACACCAAACATAAAAAAGGGGGTGGACAAAAGTATTGGTACCCTTTGAAAAATCATGTGATGCTTCTCTAATTTGTGTAATTAACAGCACCTGTTACTTACCTGTGGCACATAACAGGTGGTGGCAATAACTAAATCACACTTGCAGCCAGTTGAAATGGATTAAAGTTGACTCAACCTCTGTCCTGTGTCCTTGTGTGCACCACATTGAGCATGGAGAAAAGAAAGAAGACCAAAGAACTGTCGGAGGACTTGAGAAGCAAAATTGTGAGGAAGTATGAGCAATCTCAAGGCTACAAGTCCATCTCCAAAGACCTGAATGTTCCTGTGTCTACCGTGCGCAGTGTCATCAAGAAGTTTAAAGCCCACGGCACTGTGGCTAACCTCCCTAGATGTGGCCGGAAAAGAAAAATTGACGAGAGATTTCAACGAAAGATTGTGCGGATGGTGGCTAAAGAACCTCGACTAACATCCAAACAAGTTCTAGCTGCCCTGCAGTCCAAGGGTACAACAGTGTCAACCCGTACTATCCGTCGGCGTCTGAATGAAAAGGGACTCTATGGTAGGATACCCAGGAAGACCCCACTTCTGACCCAGAGACAGAGTTTGCCAAAGTTTGGAGTTTGCCAAAACTTACCTGAGAAAGCCAAAAACTTTTTGGAAGAATGTTCTCTGGTCAGATGAGACAAAAGTAGAGCTTTTTGGGAAAAGGCATCAACATAGAGTTTACAGGAAAAAAAAAAGAGGCCTTCAAAGAAAAGAACATGGTCCCTACAGTCAAACATGGCGGAGGTTCCCTGATGTTTTGGGGTTGCTTTGCTGCCTCTGGCACTGGACTGCTTGACCGTGTGCATGGCATTATGAAGTCTGAAGACTACCAACAAATTTTGCAGCATAATGTAGGGCCCAGTGTGAGAAAGCTGGGTCTCCCTCAGAGGTCATGGGTCTTCCAGCAGGACAATGACCCAAAACACACTTCAAAAAGCACTAGAAAATGGTTTGAGAGAAAGCACTGGAGACTTCTAAAGTGCCCAGCAATGAGTCCAGACCTGAATCCCATAGAACACCTGTGGAGAAATCTCAAAATGGCAGTTTGGAGAAGGCACCCTTCAAATCTCAGGGACCTGGAGAAATTGGCCAAAGAATGGTCTAAAATTCCAGCAGAGCATTGTAAGAAACTCATTGATGGTTACCGGAAGCGGTTGTTCGCAGTTATTTTGTCTAAAGGTTGTGCTACCAAGTATTAGGCTGAGGATGCCAATACTTTTGTCTGGCCCATTTTTGGAGTTTTGTGTAAAATGATCAATGATTTGACTTTTTTTCCTTCTCTTTTGTGTTTTTTCATTGCAAGCAAAATAAATGAAGATATTATTACCAAAGCATTTGTGATTGCAATAATTTTCTGGAAGAAATTGAGTATTATCTGACAGAATTGCAGGGGTGCCAATACTTTTGGCCAGCACTGTATGTTCCTGGATGCCGTCCTGCAGGTAGTATTAATCTGAAGGGTCCATTTCCTGTTGACCTGTACTGACTTGTATGGTGTGGCACTAGAAGCACTGCACCACCGTGTTTGTAGGTAAGGTTGTGATGAATACTATAAAGAGTGCGCATATTAACAGGATTTTCCTGCCCCCAGGTGGTAGATTTATAACTATACCTATTTCCAGGATAGGTCATCAGTAACCGATTGGTTGGGGTCCAAGACCCATACCACACACTGATGAGCTGATCCAGCTACCTCCCGTCCAATGTATGGTGGCGGTGCAGGAAAACTGCAGCTCCATGCCTAATAACTGAAAAGCTGGTCCTTTTTGCGGCCTAGTGGTCAGTGACCAACTAGGGGAGCCAGGGCAATGCCATACATGCAGGTGGTGCAATGCTGTGTCATTAACACCTATATGGGGCATTTGAGGGCGTGGGTAACCTTTCAGACTCATAGGAGTAGCAGAGTCTACTGAACAGTTATGGGAAGTCTATTAAAGGGGTTGTCCAGGCAAAAATGGTCAACCCTTTTAATGTTTAAATCAGCTGGGGGGCACTGAAACAAATTAAAAATAAATGCATACTCACCTGTCCCCGTTGCGCCGATGTCCTCCCGTGCGTCCCGGTTCTTCTGCTCCGGCAGCGTCTTCCAGAGTTCTGCTGAAGCTGCTGATTGGCGACATCATAGGTTCTCTTCCTGAGGCCTGCTGAATCAGCGGAACGCCAGGAGCGCAGAAGAACCAGGATGCGCTGGAGGACACCGGCGCAACGGGAACAGGTGAGTATGCATTTTTTTTTTATTTTTTGTTTCGCTGCCCCCAGCTGATTTAAACGTTAAAAGGGTCGTCCATTTTTGCCTGGACAACCCCTTTAATTTTGAGGATTAGTTCATTTGTTCATTATTTCTCTGGCTCTGGATACTGCTGAGAACATAGATCGAGCCTGTTATACAAAGTCACTACTACTACTTGGATGAGTTATAGTTCTGTTAGGCTACATTCACACTACTGTTATTAACATCTGTTGCCGTCACCTGCATAGGATAACAGCAATGGACATTAATGGTAGCAGAGTAATGGACAGACTACCTCCGACATTCCCACTGACTCTAATGGAAAGAACATACTGTCTTCTGTCATGCAGGACTTTATCTTCCATCAGAAAAATAGAATACAATACGGAAGAAAGCTTCCATCATGTTTTTTACATTTATTTATTCTGCTTACTTACAGTATATAGCGCTATCATATTTTGCAGCGCTTTACAAACATCTGTCACTGTCCCATACAGAGCTTACAAACTAAAGTCCCTATCAGTATTACATTGGGGTGAATGCAGATGGACACCCAATTGAGGGAACTGCGTCTGCATCTGTCATTTAATGTCTGTTGCTCTCATCCTGTGATGGATGGGAGCAACAGACCGTGAATAACAGTAGAGTGAACCCATCCTAAAAATGATCAAGAGTCTGTATCAAAGGAAAGGACATAGACCTGTCTAAAAATGGACACAGACATACACATTTTAACACTGGAGTGTATGTAACAGAGATGCCTTTTCCATAGCATCCATTTTTTCGACAGGCATTTTTTTTTAACGAATGCATGAACTATATATTAAAAATCCTAAAGCATAAAACAGCAGAAATCCAGCGGATATAGCACACGCTCATTTCTGGAGTGGGAGCCATGTTTAAAGTCCCAAATACATCCGTTGTACATGCACGGCAGATGACGGATAGCGGTTAAACACTGAACCCTTTCTGAATGGATGCCCTTCTATTGTGTATCACATGATGGACACAAATGGTTACACAGTGCATACCACAATCCGTCTTTTTTAAAGGATCCATCAATGGGTATCAGTCAAAAAACTGTTTGTATTATGCTTAGTTCACACTTGTGCCCAGAGTGCGTCCGCCGTGAATCCGACCTAAATGTCAGAAAAAAAGGATTGCCTATCGTCCCATCAGCAGCACAATATTGGGGAATTTTTTTTTTTTCAACTGTTTATTTTAAAAGTTTTTGTCATATAAAAAGAATAACAATATACAAGAAAAATAAGATAACTGAAGGTAACAAACATAGGACAGACGAGGATTAATCAGCATTCTCAATAAATTACAAGGCTTTAAACAAACTGGGCAGAAATGGCCCCAAAAAGGCCAAGGAATCCGACAACAAACAGGGGTAGACAAGACAGGAGGACAGAAGGACATCCAGGAAGTAAGGGGCCACACAGCAGCCGAATCAGAGAGGCCGGGCCGCCCAAAACTCATCCCACGGTTTCCAGATCAGGCAGAACCTCTCCTCCTCATTATTAAGAAGGGCCGTCAGGTACTCCAGGGAGCGCGCATCTTTTATCCTAGCATATAACTCCTCCAGGGCCGGATGCCACCAGTGTTTCGCAATCAGACATCTAGGCCCGCTCTCAGCCAAGGACCCGCTACCAGCCCAGTGAGTCCAAGCGGGTAATTAGGGTGAAGAAGGAAAGCAGTCATGGAGGAACACGAGGAGGAGAGGGGAAAACGGGATACACATGTGCGCCAAATATCTCTCGTGAGTGCCATAGGGCCTAACAGGGCACTCCCGGGGGGGGGGGGGAATGAGGACCAGTCCAAAGGAGGGAATTAGGATGTTGCGGAGCAAGCCATAGCTTCTCGATCTCCATCCACTTAGAGTAAGCCTGGAGGGTGGACTAAGCCGGGACGCTGCGTAGGTGGGCCGCCCAGTAGTATAAAACTAAATTGGGGAGAGAAAGGCCACCTCTCTCCCTAGGGGTCATCATAAGCTGCCTAGAAAGCCTGTGTCTCCCTCCGGCCCAAACAAATCGGAGGATTGAGCCCTGCAGCGCCCGGAGGTCCCTAAGGGGCACAGGGACTGGGAGGGTCTCAAAATAATAAAGCAGCTTAGGCAGGATAGACATCTTCACTGCGTTGATCCGGCCAAAGAGAGACAGAGGCAGTACCAACCACTTAGTAAGGAGGGCCCGAATGTGTCTAAAAAGGGAGGGGAAATTTGCCTGGTATAATTGGGAAAAGGATCCAGTTAAATATATGCCCAAGTATTTTAGCGAGGAGGACTGCCATCTATACCGAAAGGCGGCCTGAAGGCTAGCCAAGCTAGACGGGGGAATTCGAATAGGTAGGGCCTCTGTCTTTGAAGTATTAACCTTATAACCAGACAGACGGCCAAAGCGGGAAAGGAGGCCATGGAGGTTGGGAAGGGATACATGGGGGTTAGTAAGGGTCAGGAGGATATCAGCAGCGAATAGGGAAAGTTTGAATTCTCGATTGCGTACACGGACCCCCGTAATATCGGGACTCAGACGGATGGCCGCCGCCAGTGGCTCAATACAGAGTACAAAAAGAAGAGGAGATAGAGGGCAACCCTGTCTAGTGCCGTTGTGTAGACGAAACGGGGGGAGACGAGGCGTGAGGAAGCTTGACAGTGGCCGACGGGGAGGAGTAAAGACCCTTGATTGCTGTCAAGAAGGGACCCGCAAAGCCAAACGTGGCCAGGGCCTCAAATAATAAGGGCCATCCCAGACGTTCAAACGCCTTTTCCGCGTCCAAGCTGAGTACCAAGAGTTCGGAACCGGAGCGAGATGCCACGTCTATAAGATCGATGGTTCTCCTGGTATTATCACCTCCCTGGCGGCAAGGTACAAAGCCCACCTGATCTTTATGGATCAGGGAGGGGAGGCACATGTTAAGTCTGGACGCCAGAATCTTGGTAAACAGCTTGAGATCCGTATTCAGAAGTGATATGGGCCTGTAATTCCAGCAAACTAGGTGGTCCTTATCAGGTTTCGGGATGAGGGTTAGAAAAGAGTGTGAAATAGAATCAGGGATTGGTTCGCCCGACAAAAAGGCCGTAAATAGGGAAACAAGATGCGGGATCAACTCTGCCCCAAATACCTTGTAGTATAGGTAGGTGAGTCCGTCAGGGCCAGGTGATTTCCCATTAGGGAGTTCTTGGAGAATTTGGGAGACGTCGTCCGTTGTGATAGGTTTGTTAAGAAGAGCAAGGTCTTCCGGGGAAAGAACAGGCAAATTACAGGAAGACAGGAAGTCCTGCAATAATGCTGAGCGCGTCGCAGGATCAGGGGGTAAGTCCGATGGGAGGGAGTACAGGTCTGAGTAAAAGGCATGAAATAGACGCGCAATCTCACTAGGGTCGTAGACAACGGCCCCGTCAGATCGCCGCAGCGCATAAGCCGATCCCCTCTCCGTTCGGTCACGTAGTTGACTAGCCAAAAGCTTATGGGGTTTGTTGGCCCTATCATAGTACCGCTGCCTAGTGTAAAGCAGTAACTTGGTGGTCTTTTGAAGAAGGTTTTGAGGAGGGACCGCGACGGGCTAGACGCCATGCGAGTCTCTGCATATTGTAGACGGAGCCGAAGCTCCTCAAGCCGTGCATTAGCGTCCCGTTTTAGCCGGGTGCCCAAGGCAATACAATGTCCCCTCATCACAGCTTTATGGGCCTCCCACAACGTCGCCACGGAAGATACAGATCCCAGATTAAGTTCGAAAAACGTTTTTAGGTGAGTACGGAGCTCCTCACGAGTCTGCGCCCTCTGAAGGAGACTCTCATTAAGTCGCCAATGGCATATTCTGGTGCGGACCGAGCCAGCACGCAATACTAAGGAGATTGGCGCATGGTCAGACCAAGTGATAGAGCCGATCGAGGCATCCCGAAGAAGGCGCAGAGCCGGAGCATTCCCAAAAAAGTTATCTATTCTGGAATGGGTCTGATGAGGGGCCGAATAGAACGTGTAAGACCGGTCAGTCGGATAGTTAATCCTCCAGAGGTCATAGAGAGAATACCGACGGATTATGCAACGGAAATGAGCTGAAAGTCTACGCCGGGAGAGGCGACGGGAAGTACCTGACAGGGAATGGTAATCCAATATTGGGGAATTTTTAATGAACAACAAATAGTTAACCGTAACCCCTCCCCCTCCTCAATATAAGGAAGGAAGTACCAACCTCCCAGCATGTTTTTTTCTGTCCTGTGTTGGGAGGACAGTTGGAGGGAAGGTTATACCTTCCCTATAGTGAGGTTATTCAGATTTCCGAATGAATTTCCCCTCTCTCTCCTGCTTGAGTTTGTTTTGTCTATCCTCCTGTGAGGACTCATTTCTGCCTTTGGTTCCTGTTGGAACAAAATTCAAAGGTTAAAACTCCTTGTCTGTCTTTCCTGCCTCTGCTGCTTAGTCTGCTTAGCTGCAGTGAAAGGCCTTTTTTCAGCTGTTGCTTATAATGGGCGGCCAGACAGGTCTGCTGCCTTTGAGTGTCCACGTACAGTCATGGCCAAAAGTTTTGAGAATGACACAAATATTATATTTTCACATGATCTGCTGCCCTCTGGTTTTTATGTGTGTTTGTCAGATGTTTTTATCACATACAGAAATATAATTGCATTCATATTATGAGTAACAGAAGCTTATATTGACAGTTAGAATGAGTTAATGCAGCAAGTCAATATTTGCAGTGTTGACCCTTCTTCTTCAGGACCTCTGCAATTCTCCCTGGCATGCTCTCAATCAACTTCTGGACCAAATCCTGACTGATAGCAGTCCATTCTTGCAGAATCAATGCTTTAATTTTGTCTGAATTTGTTGGTTTTTGTTTGTCCACCCGTCTCTTGATGATTGACCACAAGTTCTCAATGGGATTAAGATCTCGGGAGTTTCCAGGCCATGGACCCAAAATCTCTATGTTTTGTTCCCTGAGCCATTTAGTTATCACCTTTGCTTTATGGCAAGGTGCTCCATCATGCTGGAAAAGGCATTGTTGAGCGCCAAACTGCTCTTGGACGGTTGGGAGAAGTTGCTCTTGGAGGACATTCTGGTACCATTCTTTATTCATGGCTGTGTTTTTAGGCAAGACTGTGAGAGAGCCGATTCCCTTGGCTGAGAAGCAACCCCACACATGAATGGTTTCAGGATGCTTTACAGTTGGCATGAGACAAGACTGGTGGTAGCGCTCACCTCTTCTTCTCCGAATAAGCTGTTTTCCAGATGTTCCAAACAATCGAAAAGGGGATTCATCAGAGAAAATGACTTTACCCCAGTCCTCAGCAGTCCACTCCCTGTACCTTTTGCAGAATATCAGTCTGTCCCTGATGTTTTTTCTGGAGAGAAGTGGCTTCTTTGCTGCCCTCCTTGAGACCAGGCCTTGCTCCAAGAGTCTCCGCCTCACAGTGCGTGCAGATGCACTCACACCTGCCTGCTGCCATTCCTCAGCAAGCTCTGCACTGCTGGTAGCCCGATCCCGCAGCTGAAACACTTTTAAGAGACGGTCCTGCCGCTTGCTGGTCTTTCTTGGGCGCCCTGGAGCCTTTTTGGCACCAATGGAACCTCTCTCCTTGAAGTTCTTGATGATGCGATAGATTGTTGACTGAGGTGCAATATTTCTAGCTGCAATACTCTTCCCAGTTAGGCCATTTTTGTGCAGTGCAATGATGACTGCACGTGTTTCTTTAGAGATAACCATGGTTAACAGAAGAGAAACAATGATGGCAAGCACCAGCCTCCTTTTAAAGTGTCCAGTGGTGTCATTCTTACTTAATCATGACAGATTGATCTCCAGCCCTGTCCTCATCAACACCCACACCTGTGTTAATGGAGCAATCACTGAAACGATGTTAGGTGGTCCTTTTAAGGCAGGGCTGCAATGGTGTTGAAATGTGTTTTGGGGGATAAAGTTCATTTTGTAGGCAAATATTGACTTTCCAAGTAATTGCTGTTAAGCTGATCACTCTTTATAACATTCTGGAGTATATGCAAATTGCCATTAGAAAAACTGAAGCAGTAGACTTTGTAAAAATTAATATTTGTATCATTCTCAAAACTTTTGGCCATGACTGTAGAACCCTTTGTGGCTATGTAAGCCTTGCATTACTTGTTTTATTGCGATGCATGGCGTTTCCTGCTACTTCTCTCCAGCTCCTGTGTGTGGGGGCGCCAGAGTCCAGAGTTTGCTGGCTTGCGTGCGTGATGACATCTTTGAACCTCCTTCAGGTTAGCTACTAGGTAATTTTTTTTTTATCTTAACTTCCGCCACTTATTTTATAAAATCTGCGCGGGGTAACTTTTTTTTTCTTCCAAAAAAAAAAAAAAAAAAAAGCTGAAGAGAAATAAAGGACTTTTATTTTCTGTGTAACCAGGTATTGGGAGAGTCTTTGCTCTCCATTTCTTCTATACAAGTCTGCTGCTTCCTTTCCTCTGCCTCTTTGTTGTTTGGCAGAGAGTGTGCATGCTGGGCATTCTAGTTTAACAGACTTGTACTGTTGCGGTTTTTTCTGGCTTTCTTGCTATTTATTCTTACACTTGCGGTAAGATATCTTCCTCTGCGTCTGGTGGTGATGAATCCTCCAGGTAAGTCTGTGTCTAGGCACAAACATCTAAACTGTCGCTCCTGTGAAATTCCCTTGCCTGATGGTTCCAATTTCAATACAGGCCACCATTGCTGCTTGGGCAGCCCAGTGGCTCAGTGGTTGACACTGCAGCCTCACAGCTCTGGAGTCCTAGGTTTGAATCCTGCCAGGGGCGACATCTGCGGGGAGTTTGTGGTTCTCCCTATGTTTGCGTGGGTGTACTCCAGTTTCCTCCCACACTCAAAGGCTTGCTGGTGGGGGTTATGGATTGTGAACCCTATATGGGACAGTGACTGTCTGTGTCTGTGGAGCGCTGTGGAATATGATGGCGCTTCTGTCATATGATCTGATGAGGTATTCAGGATCATAGAGGAATCTAATTCTTCCTCTGAGGATTCAGATACGAATATAGAAAAAACACTTTTCCCTCTGGAGAAAATTCAGAAATTACGGAAGTCCACCAGGTCAAGGGACCATGATGTTGACCTTGGGGAAGCCTCTAGTTCCACCTCTAGGGGGCCTAGGGCCTTCAATGTGGACAACATGCTTAAAAGTGCTATGTCCACTGAGTGAAAACACCCAGAGAAGACCTGCGTGTTATCTAAGATGTTCAAGACACTCTTCCCAATAGCTGAGGACCAGTTGGGACTTGGGTCCACCACATAAGCTTGTCATGGCAGTCGCCAAATTGTCCAGGCGAACACTTGTACCCTCTGAGGACGGGTCTAGCCTTCAGGACCCCATGGACCACTGGGCAGAGTGCTCCCTAAGGAAAGCGTATATGACTTTCTCTGAACAGTGTTTGATTGGTATAGCTACTAGTGAGGTAGCTAAGAAGCTGTGCTCCGGCTTCTCTTAATTAAAAAGAGATATTGATTTGGGGGTCTCCAGGGACGAATTGTTGTCCTCTTTGAAGGGTACAGCCCTTGAGGTGGATTACCTCAATGAAACCTCTTCTCCAGGTGAAGTTAGCTGCCAAGTCTAGGGCCTTGACTTCGGCTGCCCGTCGCCCCCTATGATTAAAACCTCGGAGGGCGGATTATGCCTCAAAATTTTATATTTACGGGCAGAAAATGATACAAGGACTAGTGGGAAAGGAAGGAAAGTCCTTCCACAGTCCTCCTGAGGACAGGGCATACAGCATCATAGAGGACAGTCTCCTCAAAGACCGCCACCTGCAAGAGGTCACGTGTGGACGTTCTAGGTTCCTGAGAGGGAACTCCAACCATCTTTTTTTCCGTGATGACAGGAAAATCAGAAAGCCAAATTTCTGACTATTACCTTCTCCCTCCTCCAAGACATGAAGTTCCTGTGGGGATAACAGATCATGGGTCTTGGAGATAATCAGGTCCGGTTTCGGCATAGTTTTTTCTGTGCCTCCCCAGGACAGTATTATACAGACCTCTCTCCTCCCTGCTGTCCATCACAACGTCAAGGGTCTGGAATTTATTCTTCATTGTTTCTGGTTCCAAAACCTTCACGAGACTTGTTGATGATAATAGACCTACGATACCTCAGCAGAGCTATCTCGGGAAAAATTTCCGTATGGTAACGTCTTTGATATCCATTCTCCAGCAAGGAGATTTCATGGCCACTCTGAACCTAAAGGACGTGCACCTCCACGTTCCTATTCTTCCTGCTCACTGGAAATACCTAAGAATTGCAATGGTTGTACAGGGTCTGCTGAATACATCTCCAATTCACCGCACTTCCAGTCGAGATAACGTCAGCACCCTACGTATTCACCAAGGAGGTATCCACGGAAGCTGAGTCACTGAGAATCCACAGGTTCACGTGTCTTCCTTATCTGGAAGACTGGCTGTTAAAAGTCTCTCAAGAGAAGGCCTACTACAGCATCTATTCATCACGATGAATTTCCTCCAACAATTGGGGTGGATTATAAATTGGAGAAAGTCCCAAATATTACCAGGAACCCAGAAAACATTTCTAGGGTTCAGACTTGATTCAGGCCTAATGGAAATATCTCCTCCTCCCTCCAGAAGGGAAAGAATCATCAAGGGCGCAAAATTCGTGCTGGTTCCTTGGCCAATCACGATCAGGACAGGCATAAAGTTTTGGGATTGATGTTATCAGCTGCAGAAGTAGTCCCTTAGGAAGTCCTGTCGGCCTGGAATTGCAAATCCAGCGGTCTAGACAGCTTTTTCCTGTCTCAGGAAGCCCGCTCGTCCCTCAAGTGGTGGATTCGGCTAAAAAACGGAAAGTCAACGGTCCAGCCTTGCTGGACCCTGTTGACTACAGATGCATCACTCACAGGTTGGGGAGCCCACCTGAACGACTTTCCGGCCCAAGGGCATTAGAATTCCCTCGAGAAGATGATGTCATCCAATTGGAGAGAACTCCGAGCAGTACGACTGGCACTGTTTCACTTCGCCGACCAGTTGAAGGACAAGGCAGTCCGTGTAAGATCAGACAACATGACGACTGTCCTTTACTTAAACAAGCAGGGAGGAACTCTGTCACAACCTCTTCTAAGCAAAGTGGGGAAGATCTTGAGTTGGGCAGAAAAGAACTTAACCATTTTTCTGCCGTACATATCCGAGTGTCACTCAATGTAGTGGCAGATCAATTGAGTCGTGGCATCACTGTTCAAGGAGAATGGTCTCTCCATCCAGAAGTCTTTCAAGCAATCACCCTGAAATGGGGTCATCCAGAGATAGACCTGATGGCAAGCAGACTCAATGCCAAGGTAGAGAAATTCTGCTCTATACAAGGAGGACAATCACTTGGCTGTGGATGCCCTGTCCATCCCTTGGAGGTTCAGGCTGGCATACATATTCCCTCCAATCTCCATGATACCAAGGGGTATTGATGAGAATCAGACAGGACCAAGTCTCTGTAATCGGCATCATTCCATTCTGGCCAAAGAGAGCTTGGTTTTCCCATCTCATTCAAATGAGTCACGTGATATATTGGAGGCTTCCCCCGATTCAGAACCTGGTGTGTCAAGGGCCCAGGCTCTGCCAGGATCTGAAATCCTTCAATCTGACAGCCTGAAGATTGACCTGTCCCTATTACGATCTAAGGGACTCTCAGGAGCCGTCTTAAGCACTTTTTCTCTCTCGCTAGAGCAGAGTCTACAAATAAAAATTACGTCTGGATCCGCATCATCTTCATCTCCTGGGCATCAGGTAGAGGAATTGAGAGCTTGGATCCTTCCCTTCCAAAGATGCTGGAATTCCTTCAGGACGGCTTGGACAAGGGCCTTAGCCCTTTCAATTGAAAGCTTAGGTTACTGCCCTGTCAGCCTGCTTAGATAAGCAGCTATCTGCAGACCCGCTGGTTAAAAGATATTTTAAGGGTGCATTCAGGCTTAGTCCGCCTGTTAACCACCCAATCCCTCAATGGGATTTATCTACTGTTTTAAGGGGTTATGTAATTCCCCCCTTGGAGCCTCTAGAAGAGGTTGAGATTAAATTTCTCACACTAAAGACAGTGTTCCTTTTGGCCATAACCTCAGCTCAGAGAGTTGGTGAGTACAACTAAGATTTATGCCAGGGTTCCTCCCTGAGGTACCCTCATATTCTAAACTAAACCAGGTTATCTCAGTCCGTCATCTCCGGAGGAAGTTAAACTTCACTCCCTGGATGTGGCCAGATACCTTGGAATTTATATTCAGAGATCTCGGCCTTTTAGACGGTCAGGGAATAGTTTTCTACCATTTGCTGGGAAAAATAATGGGCTCAAGGCCTCTAAAGCCTCCTTGTCACAGTGAAGCCATAAAATTGGCTTTCACTTCACAGGGGTTAGACACCCCCAACACCCGAGTTTGTTTGAGCTCATTCTACAAGAGCCATTTCTTCCTTTTGGGTGGAAAGAAGCTCTGTTCCTTGGTGACAAATTTGTTCATCAGCTTCTTGGAGCTCTCTCCATACCTTTGTTAATCATTACAGATTTAACACCCGGGAGGTACGGAGGCCACTTCTTTTGGCCATTCCGTGTTAAAATCAATTCTTCAAGAGGGCCCTCCCTAGGGTTCTTCTTGCTAGATCCCCAATAATGTGCTGCTGGAGGGACGATAGGGAAGTATAGATTATGATGTTAATCTGTTTTCCCTTAGTCCCAACAGCAGCACAAGGCTCCCTCCCTATGTGTTATGTATTTGTCTTTATAATTACACGCTGCGGGGTTGTTACTTCCTTCCTTATACTGAGGAGGGGGAGGGGTTACGGTTAACTATTTGTTGTTCATTAAAAATTCCATTCTGTCCTACCAGCACACAGGGGCAGAAATAACCCAATATTGTGCTGCTGTTGGGACTAAGGGAAAACAGATTAACATCATAATCTATACTTGGGAAAGGTTTGAAACTGTTTGTTTAAAAACCCATTCACTTCAATGGGTTTTTAAAGCAATGCGTAGGTGTCCAATTGCAGCCTCTGCGGCACGAAGCCGTTTTTTTTGGGTCGGACACAAAGTCCTGAATGTCCGACTTTGTTCCTGACAAAAAAAAAACAAAAAAAAAAAACGGCTTTGCAGCGCAGAGGCTGCAATCGGACACCCACGTATTGCTTTAAAAACCCATTGAAGTGAATGGGTTTTTAAACAAACCGTTTCAAATCTTTCCCAATACTTTTTTATGACATTTAGGTCGGATTCACGGCAGATGGACCCCAGGCGCAAGCGTGAACCAACCCTTAGATCCTTTTTTTATTCTCTCCTTTATCTTCATTCTGAGCATGTGCAGAGAAGAATGAAGAGGTGAAAAATGGATTGCAAAATGTACACAAACGGATTACTCTGTTGGTAATCTGTTTGTGTCTGCCATAGACCATAGACCTCAATGTTAAAAAACAAAAAACAAAAAAAAAACAAAAACACACACACACGACTTGTTGCTGTCCGTCATGTGTCCTTATTTTTTGCTGCAAAAGAACAGATACATAGTTGAAATGCTCCAAATTCACACCTGCGGATGGTTTTAAAAACCCAGTGAAAGCAATGGCTTTTTTAAATGACCCGTTCTAATCAGTGTTTATGAACTTTCGATGGATCACAGAAACTGATTAGGTGCGGAGATAACAACGCAGATGTGAGCCCAATCTGACAGTGACAAAAAGTGTTAAGTGTGCCTTTGCCTGAGCCTCCAGCAGTGAGGTGCAGCTCCATATCCCCACCTTTCACTGTTCTTGTCAGGAAGACTTTAGCTGTTTCGTCTGACATTTGTTTAAAAAAAATCCATACACAAATGCCACAACGGCCGTCATTTTTCTGGCAATAAAATATCTGTCATTTTGAAAATAACTGTTGGTCAGCCAAAAATAAATGGTGTTTTGGTAGGATCAGATTAATTGACCAATTATTTACCAATAGGCAAAGACTCTGCATAAATCTTTTATCTTTCTAAACCGCACCCCTTATTCGGCCAGTATAGACCACCAGTGATCGGACACATAATAATGATAAACTTTATTTATATGGCACCAACATATTCCACAGCACTTTACACATCAGAGGACACATGAACAGACAATATGAGACATTACAATGTGACAAAGAAATAAACATATCAAACAATAGGAGTGAGGGCCCTGCTCGCAAGAGCTTACATTCTATGACACATCACAGACAATGTTTATGTGTATGGCCAGCCTAACATGTGAGTAGTCACTGACTGATCATTGTGGCTGGAACCACAGACATGAGAAAACTGTATGTGCTTCTTCCAAACTGCACTGTACAGAATGGTCTCATGGTTACTCTGGCTCCACTGCTCCCTCACTAGACAAGGTACATATATACTGTATATAGTACATTAGAAGCTGCACTGTACATAATGGTCTCATGGTTACTGTGGCTCCACTACTCCCTCACTAGACAAGGTACATACATACTGTATATAGCACATTAGAAGCTGCACTGTAGATAATGCTCTCATGGTTACTGTGGCTCCACTGCTCCCTCACTAGACAAGGTACATATATACTGTATATAGTACATTAGAAGCTGCACTGTACATAATGGTCTCATGGTTACTGTGGCTCCACTGCTCCCTCACTAGACAAGGTACATATATACTGTATATAGTACATTAGAAGCTGCACTGTAGATAATGCTCTCATGGTTACTCTGGCTCCACTGCTCCCTCACTAGACAAGGTACATATATACTGTATATAGTACATTAGAAGCTGCACTATACAGAATGCTCTCATGGTTACTCTGGCTCCACTGCTCCCTCACTAGACAAGGTACATATATACTGTATATAGTACATTAGAAGCTGCACTGTACAGAATGCTCTCATGGTTACTCTGGCTCCACTGCTCCCTCACTAGACAAGGTACATATATACTGTATATAGTACATTAGAAGCTGCACTGTACATAATGGTCTCATGGTTACTGTGGCTCCACTGCTCCCTCACTAGACAAGGTACATATATACTGTATATAGTACATTAGAAGCTGCACTGTACATAATGGTCTCATGGTTACTCTGGCTCCACTGCTCCCTCACTAGACAAGGTACATATATACTGTATATAGTACATTAGAAGCTGCACTATACAGAATGCTCTCATGGTTACTCTGGCTCCACTGCTCCCTCACTAGACAAGGTACATATATACTGTATATAGTACATTAGAAGCTGCACTGTAGATAATGCTCTCATGGTTACTCTGGCTCCACTGCTCCCTCACTAGACAAGGTACATATATACTGTATATAGTACATTAGAAGCTGCACTATACAGAATGCTCTCATGGTTACTCTGGCTCCACTGCTCCCTCACTAGACAAGGTACATATATACTGTATATAGTACATTAGAAGCTGCACTGTACAGAATGCTCTCATGGTTACTCTGGCTCCACTGCTCCCTCACTAGACAAGGTACATATATACTGTATATAGTACATTAGAAGCTGCACTGTACATAATGGTCTCATGGTTACTGTGGCTCCACTGCTCCCTCACTAGACAAGGTACATATATACTGTATATAGTACATTAGAAGCTGCACTGTACATAATGGTCTCATGGTTACTCTGGCTCCACTGCTCCCTCACTAGACAAGGTACATATATACTGTATATAGTACATTAGAAGCTGCACTATACAGAATGCTCTCATGGTTACTCTGGCTCCACTGCTCCCTCACTAGACAAGGTACATATATACTGTATATAGTACATTAGAAGCTGCACTGTAGATAATGCTCTCATGGTTACTCTGGCTCCACTGCTCCCTCACTAGACAAGGTACATATATACTGTATATAGTACATTAGAAGCTGCACTATACAGAATGCTCTCATGGTTACTCTGGCTCCACTGCTCCCTCACTAGACAAGGTACATATATACTGTATATAGTACATTAGAAGCTGCACTGTACAGAATGCTCTCATGGTTACTCTGGCTCCACTGCTCCCTCACTAGACAAGGTACATATATACTGTATATAGTACATTAGAAGCTGCACTGTACATAATGGTCTCATGGTTACTGTGGCTCCACTGCTCCCTCACTAGACAAGGTACATATATACTGTATATAGTACATTAGAAGCTGCACTATACAGAATGCTCTCATGGTTACTCTGGCTCCATTACTCCCTCACTAGACAAGGTACACAGCACATTAGAAGTTGTACGGGGCAGGATAAGCGCGGGACATTGAAATGGTTACCTCTACCATAACACTCACCATGCTGCCAGCAGTCACTTCGTACAGTGGGAATGCCCTGAGAGCTATGAGGAGGAGAAGCCGATCCTATGACTTTACTAATGGAGAGGATCAGCTCGCGGCTCTACTATACTGTACAGCGGGTGCAGAAACACTGATGACGTCGCCGTCACATGACTTGTACCATGTGACCCGCTGTGGGGAGTTTGTAGCTTGAGCGGGCGATTCTGTGCGGCTGTGTGTGACAGGAAGTACATTACACATTACCCCTTCTCTTACATGGCACTGCTCCACCTGTTACACTCCATACTTATGACCAGACCACCAAACGTACAGTACAGCCCTATACTATACAAAAGGGGGAAGCTTAAAGGGGTTGTCCAGGATCATTTTTTTTTTTTAATTAGGACAGGGGAGGTGAAAAGTAAAATAAAAAAAAAAATACTCATCTGTCCCCGATGCTTTGGTGCCTCCCAGTGCGGTCCGTTCCTTCTGCTGTGATGTTTTCTTCTGGCAGAAGTCTCCGCCGTCAATTACGGTGGGTTCACACCTGCATTTGAGTCCGTCCGCTGCCAATCCGAGTGAAAATCTCGGGAAACAGGATAGGCATCGGATACTGACAGGTTAGTGACGCATTGGTTAAAAACCCATTCATTTGAATGGGTTTTTAAAGCAATGTGCAGGTGTGCGCTTACACCCTCTGCGCTGCGAATCCTTTTTTTTCGTCGGAAACAAAGTCGGACATGCATGGGTTTTTAACCAATGCGTCACTAACCTGTCAGTATCCGATGCCTATCCTGTTTCCCGAGATTTTCACTCGGATTGGCAGCGGACGGACTCAAACGCAGGTGTGAACCCACCCTTAGCTGTCTCAGTGAAGAACACGTCATTATCTGTGACGTCCCCGAGCCCTTTCCTGACTGCTGAGGCCAATCAGCAGCCTAAAGGAAAGGGACTCAGGATGTCACAGCGGACAAGGATTTCTGCCGCAAGAAAACATCAGAGGAGCAGGAACGGTCTGCACTGAGAGGCACCAGAGCATAGGGGACAGATGTTTTATAATTATTTTTTACCTTCCACAGACTAATTTTTAAAAAAAAGTTTTATACTGGACAACCTCTTAATATCCCATCTATGCCAGAACACTAGTGTAGATTGTGCAGATGTGGCACATCTATGGATGCAAATGCCTTGCATGACTGCAATTTGGACAATATATTCCTAGCGCATGGGACCTTCCACATCCTGCCAGAATTAAGAGGCCAGGGCCTTTTAACTCTTTGAGAACCAAGCCCATTTTCATTTGTATGTTTTTGAATTATGCTCACCACCTTCCAAAACCCACAACTGTTTTATTTTTTTCACTATGATGAGAAGAGGGGAAAAAAATCAGAATGGAATGTGGTAAAACAGCAGTTTAGTGTATTCACTGCCTGGTAAAAGTGACAGGTTACCTGCATTCTGTGGGTCAGAAGGGAATCCATTCACATAGGGTTTAATGTTTAACCACTTCCCAGCATCCACTACACATGTACAAATTTAAACATGGCACCTCAGGAGCTGAGTAGGTGCCATCCCCGCCAGGCAATGCCCACGATCTTAGACCTGTCTGATTGTGGGCATTAACTGTTCAGATGCCTCCGTCAAATGCGACCAAGGCATCTGAAGAACAGCAGAGTGGGCGCCACCTTATTGACTCAGATCAGCTATCAGTTATTGTTATGTTTTAATATCTTTCATCACCTCCAACAAGTTCAGATCTTTAAATGAATTAACAAGAGCTGCTCTACTCATTGTGGTACAGTTGGAATTTTTTCTCTAGCCCCCACCATTCTCGAGCAATCAGTGCAGTTAGTTTTGGTGTCTGATATGCTATTTAGGTCCTGTACTGTCAGGAGGGAAGTGTGATTCTGAGCTCTGACACTGGCTGTGAATCACACCCCTGCCTGACACTGTCCTTCTGACATTATAGAGCCTAAATAGCACATCAGGCACAAAAATTAACTGCACTTGTTGCTTGGTGAACTGAGCAAAAATTCCAACTGTCAGTTGAAAGACAGCACCTATTAACAGATATTAAGAACTTGAATTGGTGGAGATGGTAAAAGGTCTTCTTTAAAAAACTTTAAAACTTTTTTTTTTTTAATTCTTTCTATCTCCTTAACGCTTGGTTTACATCTGCGTTTAGGTTTCTGTTCTTCGCGTCTGCTTGGGGACCAGAAAAACCCAATCCACTTAAAAAGCGTTTCCCCGCAGAATCCCGTGGACCCCATAGACTATAATGGGGTCCACTAGGTTTTCCCTCAGCATTTTTCAACGGAATGGGGGATGGAATCCCCGATCAGGCAACGAGCACAGATGTGAACACAGCCTTAGTCTGACATTCTATTCACTTTTTATTATAATATCACTTTTTATGATAATTTTGGGGGGAGGTAAAAAATAAAAAAAACAGTGATTTGGCCATTCTGATTATTTTTCCCACTACCACATTCACTGTGTGGGCTTGAACTAGCAATGACTAGATAATTACACAATGGTCTGCAGTACTACAGTATTGCAATCTATGGAAAATTGTCTATGTTACTGTTCACTCCTGCCATTTTTTTTAAAACCCTATCCTGACTTTGACAGATGTATTAGTGTTGTAAGTGGGTTAATCATTGAGATGCATTTTGTGTCAGTGAGGGGAATGGATTAAGACTGGTGTAGAAAATGCCAGTCTTAATAAAATCCTGCTTCGGCCCACCCAGATTCATGCCCTGCGCTGTCCATTGTCTAAAATGGGCAGTGTACAGCAATTTGTATTTGTCCATACATGCTTTGCTAAGAATTCTGGGAAAAGAATATGCAAATAAATCCTCCTTGGTGAGAAAGAGGGAATTTACTCTAGCACCACCTTTTGGACTACTGGAATAATCTGTAGTAGTGTGTCCATTTCCTCCACCTACAAAAGGACATAGATTAATAGGTGCAAAGACGGCTACAAAAATGGTACAGGGTTTGAAGCATAATATAAGGGCAGACTAGATGGACCATGTGGTCTTTTTCAGCTATTAATCTGCTATGTTAGCTTACTATAGAGCAATGCCTGGTTTTCCTAGAAGTCTAGCCAAGCCTGAACATCTCCAGAATCCTTAGAAGAGCATGTATGGTTTAATAAATCTCTGTACCCTAGAAGGCAGCCTGAAAAGACATAGAACCCCTTCTGACTTACATCTATGACAGTACCCTTATGAGTGGCAATAACCTCAAAACAGCTGTCTACAGATGAGTCACTTTTCCTTTTGGAGGAGATATTCTGACTTGGCTCTATTCCCAGATCATGCCACTGGGTTTCAGAAAAAACCCGGCCGGCCGTGCTGTTATATTAAGCGCTCTAAATTATACAGGCAGTTTGCATACATTTATGGTGTATTCTGCTTTGCCCTTATGCATGTGCCTCTGATGAGCTGGTATAGTTCAGCAGAAAGGCGCATCAGGCAGGATGGGAGTTAGGGCAAATACTCCTTTTTTAACATTTGTGGTGTTTGTGTGTTTGTGGTATTAGGCAGTCAATTGTGGGAGTGTAATGTAAGCTCTCTAGGTAGTGGCTAGTCAGACAATTTGGTCGGTCTTTTACTGACCTCTAGCCAACTGGTGTATATGTGTGTGTGTGTTATACCTTAGTTGATTTATCCTTTACTTTTCCCCTTCAGTGAATTGATATCTAAATATTGGGAATTGCAATTTATAACTGAGGGGTGTTTGTGAAGTGATACAGGTATCACCATACTATCCTCTTATTTTGAGGTAGGCTACCTTTACCCTTTATATGACCCCATTATAGTATGGCATCTCTTTATCAGGTGCTTTCTTTTATATATAGATTTACATACTTTTAGTGGATATTAATAAAAGTTAGTTTTTAAGTGTACTTATTTCTTTATTGGGGATTACCTCTCGTTTAATGAAAGAAACACCCACAATGGTCGCAGAAATAACTTGAATCTAACAAAAGTAATAATATATAAAAATTCTATGAAAATGAACAAATGAAAGTCAGACATTGCTTTTCAACCATGCTTCAACAGAATTTTTAAAAAAAGAAAACTCATGAAACAGGCCTGGACAGAAATGATGGTTCCCTTAACTTAATATTTTGTTGCACAACCTTTTGAGGCAATCCCTGCAATCAAACGATTCCTGTAACTGTCAATGAGACTTCTGCACCTCTCAACAGGTATTTTGGCCACTCCTTATGAGCAAACTGCTCCAGTTGTCTCGGATTTGAAAGGTGCCTTTTCCAAACAGAATGTTTCAGCTCCTTCCAAAGATGCTCAATAGGATTTAGGTCAGGGCTCATAGAAGGCCACTTCAGAATAATCCAATGTTTTCCTCTTAGCCATTCTTGGGTGTTTTTAGCTGTGTTTTTTGAGTCATTATCCTGTTGCAAGACCCATGACCTGCGACTGAGACCAAGCTTTCTGACACTGGGCAGCACATTTCTCTCTAGAATCCCTTGATAGTCTTGAGATTTCATTGTACCCTGCATAGATTCAAGACACTCTGTGCCAGATGCAGCAAAGCAGCCCCAGAACATAACAGAGCCTCCCCCATGTTTCACAGTAGGGACAGTGTTCTTTTCAAGATATGCTTCATTTTTCCATCTGTGAACAGAGCTGATGTGCCTCGCCAAAAATTTCGATTTTTGTCTCATCTGTCCATAGGACATTCTCCCAGAAGCTTTGTGGCTTGTCAACATGTAGTTTGGCAAATTACTTTTATCAGATTCAAGTTATTTCTGCGACTGTTGTGGGTTTTTCTTTCATTAAACGAGGGGTACCAACAATTTTGTCCGTGTGTGTATATACATTAGTCCAAGGGTTCTCAAATTTTTTTCAATTCCAGCCTCACCAATGGTGGACACTGATGCGTTAAAGCATAACTAAACTTTCTGACTACTTTTGATTTTCCAGCAGTATTTGGGTCATTAATACATTTTGTAATATACTTTACAAATTTTGGCTCATTTCTATGAAATCCTGCATCTATTAATTCTTGCTTGCTTTTGATAGCTGCTCCTCTTCCTCACTGAATGTTATAGTGAATGGAGTAGGGGCTTGGAGAACGGGACTGTGTCAAATGTAGAGAAAATGAGGGTGTGGCAGGGTCACTTTAAACAGTTATATCTCAGACATATTTATGATATAAATATCCTAATCCCGACTTTGTTTTCAACCAGCAATATCTCTGGAAATAATGTAGATAACATTGCACTTACTCTCACGTGAAGAGAATCTCCTCTTTCATATGATACCAAAAGCAAGTTTGTACATTTAGTAGTTGCCTTTATTTTGATGTTTTTTTTTTATAAAAACTCCCCTCATGGAAAAATTCACCCTAATGCGTTGATCATATTATTTTAGTCAGTGCTTCTTGGTTTTCGGAGAACATAGGCAGAATTTTTTTCTTTTATTTGTTTTTATTTCATTCACCCAAAAGAACACTCTGAAAATGTGAAATTAAGATTTCGAAGGGCATTGGTGGTAGAGTGAGAGATAGTCTTTACAAAAGGCCAAGACACTCATAAACATAAAATAATACACAGCATACAGAAACGTTTAGGTACAATCCAAATATTTATTGACTGGTTGTGTTATTATACAGGAATTTCAGAAGTAACTTACACATTTGTGTTATGAAATGGAAAGTTGTGTAGTTTGATGAAGCCATGGGAAATACAGACAGAACTATGAAAAGCAAAATTATATATATGTGTATGTAAATTTACGCTCAGTGTTGTATGTGGCCCATTTTCATCTAGTATAAGTATGTTGATGGAACTAACCTATTATGTGTAAAAACTAAAGCCTAAACATACATATGTTTTTACCCTCTAACCTAGAGCTTAACATCAGCCTTAACCCTTTTGTGACTTACGTCATTATCTCATACATTTTTTCTAGCATTATGTACTGTACTTTTTAGCAAGCATACCCAAACATAACAATTTTGCTGTATATAATGTACATACAACTGCTTCCTCCGGCCACAATAAGATCATGACAGATTTTCTGACCTTAGAAAGGTCTTGCATTCATGGTCGTATCCAATGGCAACTGATCTAGACAACAGACTATCACCACAAGATATTTAGAGAAAATCTTTAAAACTCTGATAAATTTTTAATTACTTATATTTGCAAAAATGTTTAACTTTTAATTATCTACAAATTTATAAATGGTTATGTTCGTGGGAATACCCCTTTAAGAAATCAAAATAGATTGACTAGAAGAGGTTAATGATTTGATATATACAGGGTGGGCCATAAGTATGGATACACCCAGATAAAATGGAAGTGGTTGCTGATATCACCTTACCGTTTGTGGCATATTAGTACATGGGAGGGGGGTCATGTGACACATCAAACACATGGAGAATTGCACAAGAAAAACAATGGTATCTGGGTGTATCCATATGTTGCAAACCTAATGAGTTGACACTGGTGTGGTTGGGGGGGTTATATTCTTTATTTAACATTCATCTACAATAATAAGAGACATGCATCAGACATGGAGATTAGAACCTCCCTTCTTGTTATCTGAGGTGCAGTACAATAAGTGTCCTCCCAGAAACACTCCCCTGAGATAGATGGTCCCACTCTAGTGTCATATTACAGGACCTGTATACTGCTATTCTGACACTTGTCAACATTAAACTTTATGGGGTGGATCATTCTCTGTACATATCTCACACATACTTATGGCCCACCCGGGTGTATCCATACTTATGGCCCACCCTGTATATATTAAATCATTAACCTCTTCTAGTCAATCTATTTTGATTTCTTAAAGGGGTATTCCTACGAACATAACTTTTAATTATCTACAAATATATAAATGGTTAAACATTTTTGCAAATATAAGTAATTAAAAATTTAGCAGTGTTTTAAAAATTTTCTCTAAATATCTTGTGGTGACAGTCTGTTGTCTAGATCAGTTGCCATTGGATATGACCATGAATGCAGGACCTTTCTAAGGTCAGAAAATCAGCCATGATTTTCTTATTGTGGCCGGGATATCTTTTCATACATGTAGTGTCCCTGCCTAATAACACAGCCATGATAAGTTCCAGACCATAGAAAGTTTCTGCATTTGTGGTCTTATCCAATTGCAACCGATCTAGACAACAGATTGTCAGCACTAAGATGGTTAGAGAAAATCTTTGAAACTGTGCAGAATTTTTAACTACTTATATTTGCAAAAATGTTTAACTATCTACAAATATGGATAAGAACCAAGCAAATTTCTTTTGTCATTGTTGCATTTTAAGAGCCATAACTTATTTATTATTGTTGCTTTATGGTGATTTTTTTTATTATTATTATTATTATTATTATTATTAAAGGTGTTTTCCAGGCTTTTGATATTAACAATCTATTCTAAGAATAGGTCATCAATATTAGATCAGTAGCAGTCCAGCATCCAGAAGCCCCACTAATATGCTGTTGTCAGCTGGTACCAGAAATATACCGTGGATGGAGCCAAAAGCAGACAGCTTTGTCTACTGTCTGGTGGCTGTGCTGGGTTTCTGCAGTTCACATTCTGTTCACTTGAATGGATGCTGATCTGCAGTAACCCAGCACAGCCCTTTATACAGTGGACTAAGCCACCTTCTTTCAGCTCTGCCCACTGTGTAGTATTTATTCCGACAGCCGCTGAGAACAGCAAATCAGTGGGATGGGGGTGTCAGGTTATGACCTATCCTAATGATAGGTCATCAATATCAAAATCCCTCCAAGCTAATTTACCATAATGTTAGCTATCGCAACAGTCTCTAGACAGACATATCTAATGTGGTATGTAGAGGAGCAAAACAGTAGGAAATAATGTACTGTACAGACAATTTATACAGTATATCTTTTCCTTCACAATCAGTCTCCTCCCAAACGCCTCCCATTCATTTCAATGGGAGTCATTACCGGTTTGACTGACCTATTGACATGACCTATCTTGAAATCAATGGGAGGAGAAAATAATGCAATGCAGTTTTTTATGTGTTCTTTGACACGATCTTTGCAAAAATCGCATCAAAAACCAATAGCTTTTTTTTTTTTTTTTTTTTTTTTTTAAGTGAAGTTTCCAGGTCCATACAGTGTGCTGGAGTAAATAAAAAAGTAAAAAAAAAAATGCATCAAAAAACGTTTCCTAATTCCTGTAGCAGATTTTTTCAGCTTGCAAAAAAAACTCTGTATGAACATACCCTAAGCTAACTGACCGCGATGTGAAGGAGGCAAAAATGTTATGGAATGATAAGTTATAATAGTATACAAAAACATTTACTGCCTATTCTTTTATTATACATTTAGAAAAACATTTTTTGCTGAAAGGATCACATAGCCAAAATGTATCCACGATGCTATGCCTTGTGCAGGGCCTGAGGGGTGCTAGACATGGATTTCCTCAGACCCTCACTAGGAATAACACAGTAAAAAGTGTAAATCAATAAATGATAAAAGGTTGCACTGGGAGTCCAACCTTAGGGAGTTCATCACTAAAATATTGTTAGGCTCAGGCCACATGTGTGGCCTAGCCTTAAAGATGTGTTCCAAAACCCCTAAGATGTTGACGGCCTATATTTAGGACAAATCATCTTTATCAAATATGTGGGGGTCCAACATCTGCCCCTGCTGATCAGTTGTTTGAAAAGGCCACAGCGTTGCGGCATCTTCACTGCATAACAAGCACAGCACTATAAAGTGTGTAGTTTCTACACTTGGTATTGCAGCACAATCACATTTACTTAAAGAATCATTCCAGCAAAAACTTTTTTTCCATTTCTACACCCCTCACCTGATTGTCTATCATTCTTCAGGATTCTTTTAGGTTTACTACACACACACCCCTACAATCCAACTGCTGTGCAGCTCCTGTATAGACACCGTCTTGGCTTTTAGATTTCTCTTTGGTCTGCTTTCAATCCCATGATACTTCAGCACAGCATCACATTAACAGCTAAAGACTGTACCATCTCTACCTGCTGTGAAGAAGTGCTCTTATCCTTCTGTCTATATTCCAGTGGCATAGCTCCAACTCACAGACTGAAAGTTATGCTACCAATAAGCATTTCCAAAATTACAAAGAAGTGCAGATTGGTCCACAATAGAAAACCTGGACCTATGCAGAGGAAAGGTAGGAATGCACACAAATGTCATGGATAGAAAATGGATGATGTCCATGTGCCTCCATGGACCTATTGATTTCCTGCAGTGACCATGGGTCGGGAACAAATACATCATGTAATATAACCGATGCTGACGTATTGGAGGAAGGGTGATTAATTGTTACAGTATGTATTTGACACTAGAGGTGTACAAAAAGGGTTTTGAACTGTGTCTGTGCATCCACATATAAACATGTATTTTTATGCGAGTACAATCTTAATCGATCTTTGTAAATGTATGTGTATACATGCATATTTGTGTATGCATGTGTGTTGTGTGTGTCTTTGCACTATGTGTATACATATGCACATAGGTATCGGTATGTGTTAAAGTATTTGCATGTTTCGCTGTATGCATGTCTTTTTTTGTTTTGTGTATATTCAGTATGACTATGTGTAGATACCTCTTACCTTTGTACATCTGTGTATTTGTGTGAATTGTTTCTTTTGTATATAAAGTACATCCCCCTGTTGTGTCATCAATTCTTACAATTATCTGTTAGCAAGGCAGGGTTCACATTGCCGTTGGATTCCGTTACGAAGGTGTCCGTTAACAAAAACAAAAAAAACGGACACCTATCATAACAGACATTAACTGATTTTAATGTGTCCGTTTTTTTAACTGATCAAAATGGATCAGTTAAAAAAACGGACAAATTAGCATCAGTTAGTGTCCGTTTTTTTTAACACTGTCCGTTTAATACTGTCTGTTTTTTGTTTCTACTTTCTGAGCATGCACAGGAAAAAAACGGACATAAAATAACGGACAATAACTGATGGCTATCAGTTATTGTCTGCTATAAGTCCGTTACCCATAGACTTCAATGTTAAAAAAATAACGGACACTTGCTGTCCGTCAAGAATCAGTTTTTCCAAATGGACAAAAACGTCCTGCATGTAGGATTTTTTGTCCACGGAAAAAAACGGACTTCTGACGGATTGGGTGTAGATGGACACAATATAAACCCCCATTGAAATAAATGGAAATTTTAATGGATTTCTGACGGTTCAGCTAGTGTCTGATGCTAAAATCTGGTAATGGACAATAGCAATGGACACTACTGACAGTCACCAACGGTAGTGTGAACGCCCCCTAAGAAGAAATACTTTTTCTGTAATTTTTTGCATTCTAACATAGGACATATTAAAGTGCAGTTTAATATAATTTCAAAATTTTGCATTGTTTATTATTATATTTTTTTTTAAGAGAACCAGGGCTTTACAATATATAAGAAAGACACAGTTATATCTTTGGGGCTGTAAAGCATCGGGAAATATGTTATACTCCAAATATTTTGTGCAATGTATGCCCCAAATAAGGGCTATGGCATTATGGTGCAACCTTGTTGTGTGTGAGTGTGTGTATATATATATTTTATTTATTTTTTTCCCCATTACAGTTACCCATGTTTAACTGTCCATTTTCTGGATATAACGCCCAAGTTCCCACAGAACTAAATTTTCAGCTCTGTATGGTGATACCTATTGTGCTGTAAATTCTTTTCAGTAAAATGTTAAGGGGTATGTTTACACGTTCACAAATTTGAAGGTGAATTTTTCAGCTTGCCGAAATTCTGTTGTGGAATAAGGAAAGATAAGGAATCTGTCACATGAAAATGCAGTGCAAGCTGAAGGAAGCCTTTTATGGAGCAGGAGTAAATGAACAGATTGATACATAGTTTCGTGGGGGAAAAAAATCAGAAGAACTTGGAATTTATTCATTGACATCACTGCTTTTTATATGCTTAGAAACAGCCATCTAAATCATGGAGGTGGTCCTATCAGTGGACCACCCCTATGACTAGAAGAAAAGACAGAGATATAAAAGTGACACTCTTTCTCTACAACATTATATATCAATTTTCTCATCTCCTTCAACTGTACAACATCCTGCGAACTGTGGGGGCCACAGATCCACTGGAAGAGGAGGTCACAGCATTCAGGTGAGCACTACACCTCTACACTGAATACGGAGCACAGCGCTATACATTGCGTAGTGGCTGTGCTTGATATTGCAGCTCAGCTCCACTCACTTGAATAGCACTGAGTTGTTGCTGTACCACATGACTGATGAACATGACCTCATTGGCACAGGGAAGAGGTCACAGCAGCCTCTTTAAATGTGCCCCGGGGAGTTGGATCCCTGCTAATCACATATTGATGACCTGTCCTAAAGATACAAGTCATGGAAAACCCCTTTAAGTGAAAGGAATTTAACACATTCTGGCCAAATCATGAAAGCAAATTTCTAGTTTTGTGTTGCATATAAAAACCTCAATGGCAGTATCACATACAGATAGATGGTCTAGATACGTTTCTTGAAGCCACTTCTGTATGAGAAAATAGCCTGCACATCACACTTTTCAAGACAGTATAATCCCTAAGTGAAAGAAGAAACAGGCAATATCGATGATCTAGGGTGCAGAATGATGTAGCCCTCCATTTAACCCTTCATATGACCTCTATATAACCCTGATACTCTGGTGATCTCATGCTATCTTATTCCAATTACTTTACACTGCGATACTCAATCCACAGTCAAATCTTATTATGTCTTGTATACTACTAAAAATTGTCTCACAGGATTTAACAGTGGGACTTACTGTACAATAAATGTAGTGCATCTTTAGACACTTGTCAGAATATACACCTCTTATGGTTAACTTACTTCACTTCAAACTTTTGATGCATAATGATGCATTTAGGTCAAGCCCATTAAGCTCATTAAGCAAAACTGCTTTGTTGAAAAAGACACAAAAAAAAAATTTTTTAATTTTCCTTCTTTAGGGGGAGTTCACACCGTTACTAATGTCTGTTGCCATCTTCCATCATAGGATGACAGCAACGGACATTATCTGTCACAGAGAACGATCACAGACTAATTCGAGTCCATTCCCATTGACACTAATGTAAACATTAGCTTCACTAGCTAAAGTCATGCATACAGGACTTTATCTTCCGTTACTAAAGTAAACAAACATGACGGAAGCTAGCTTCCATCATGTTGTATACATTAGTGTCAACGGGAGCGGACACAGAATCAGTCTGTGACCATTCTCTGTGACAGCTAATGTCCGGTGCAGTCATCCTATAACGGAAGACAGCAATGAACATTACAAATGGTAGTGTGAACTCCCTCTTAGAGCAAAAAGTGAAAAGATATATTCAGGGTCTAGGGATTACTATGGGTAATACATGTCCCCTCCCATTTTTTGGCTTACCTGCCTGACACATTCAGGTTCTGAATACCGAACCTTTAATATATCTTTTCACTTTCCTCTAACAGAGCTCATATTGGAATATTTCTGTCAGAAGACTTATGGACCAGGGATAATTTGACTATGTTCATAGTATGGGTAAGACTGCTTCTTGCTATTTGTTTCTAACAGCATTCATTTGTGTCATTTAGTGGCCCTTTTCTGGACTTTTTTGCATTTTGTTGTGTTTCATTTTTCATATATAGTGGCACTTTTGTTTATTGTTACTATTACTTTTATATGCGTATATATTAAAAGAGAAGTTTTAGGCATATACATTTGGACTGATGATTATTATTATTCACATGATACATAGACCATTCCTGTCCTGAGTGAACCCAGTCTATCAAATATTTTAGCAAATGTTTACAAAACAATTTTTATATACAATCACTCATTACCGTATTTTTGTTGTTTTTGGTTCATGCCAATTGTTTCATTAGTACAAACAGATTTATGGCTATTAATCCCGTACAAGTCTTCACTTTGCCGTTTTACTTCCCACTTATTGGAGTAAGAGTCTCCAATGAGTCTAAGTAAGACTTACACTGGGATAAACGTATGCAATGTTTTCATAGTGAATTTTTGGTATTTTATGGGCATCTGTCAATATGGGATAGCTCCACTGCCAATTATGTGATATTCGTCTCCTCGTGTGATAGACAATTGTTAATTAACATTCATTCAAATTGTATATTTTCTATTTTGTATACAAAAAATGGAAAAAGATGCATGAAATGAAACAGCATATACTTCATAATGCTTTATCAATGTACCACAGGATAAATAGAAGTGCACATAAAGTGTAAATGGCCATGTAGAGAAGACTTAGGGCATTATTACAAATGTGACAACAGTTTGTAAAGTTTTTGAATACACGTGTACATTTAATATGTTACATTAATATTATTTAAGACCAAAATTTTTTCCTATGTTTAAATACAATACCTACCAGGATACACAGAGCTAGAAGACTTCTGCATTTCAGTGCTGGGCAAATGAAGTATGACAACAACTGATTATACAATGTGGAAGCTCCACTGAGGAGCATCATGTCCATGAGTTCATTCTCTAAAAGGTCCAAGACCTACAGTAAGTGCACAAGATGAGCGTTTCTATATTTGTGTTTCCAAGTCTTCCAGTAACATGTTAATGGCATCCTATTTTACACTGGTAAGTTCAGTGGGTAGCGATGAAGCACTCTGCCACAGACACGAGCCATCGCTAAGACGTAAACATGATCACATGGAGATTAAATAAGATAAAGTCATTTGGAGATCTTTTTCTTCCATCTTGCAAGATGTTCCATTGGTTCATATTGAGTGCAGTTAATTCCAAAAAATGGTGGCCGTTCAGCTATTGTAAGTACCGGTAAACTTTAAAACAGTGATTTCCAGAGTCTGCTACAACAACATGGCCATCTGAAGTCAAAGCCAGTCCTTGTGGACCATACAGTGGGTCAGCAGAAGTGTTGATGTACGACAAAAATGATCCACTTCCATCAAAAACCTAAAGTAAAAAAAAAAAAATTACTGTTAGATAAAGTAACTTGTAAATATCTGCATATATTAAAATATTACATAGATTTAACACTCATTTACAAAAAAAATAAATGTGCTGTCCTAGCTATGATTTCCCACTGGGATCTATATATAAATATATAAATTGCATTGAGAGTTATATGTAGTGGAAGAGTGAAGAAATCAGGCGATACCTTTTAAAGGCTAAAGTGAGTGTATTTGATAGTGAGCTTTCGAGAGTACTAGCCCTCTTCTTCAGACATGGTGTTATACAAGAAACTGAAAATTCACAGACTTTTTTACACAAAAGACAAGGACCTTCAAAGGATCTTAGAATCTTTAAAAGTAACAAAATGCAATATAAAAGTAGAGAAGTTATTTACAGTAGGTCAAAAAATAAAATCTGGAAACTTGTGGAGCGTGACAGAAGGATCAGTAATTCTTGCTGTTATCTGTTTGCTATCAGGTGGTGATTTATTTTATTTATTTATTATGCTTACTTGTATAGCACCATCATATTCTGCAGCGCTTTACAGTCATTGACAGTCACTGTCCCATATAGGGCTCACAATCTACATTCCCTATCAGTATGTCTTTGGAGTGTGGGAGGAAACCGAAGTACCCGGAGGAAACCCATGCAAACACGGGGAAAACATACAAACTCCTTGCAGATGTTGTCCTTGGCAGGATTCGAACCCAGGTCTCCAGCACTGCAAGGCTGCAGTGCTCACCACTGAGCCACCGTTCTGCCCCTCACAGTTCATACATAGTGTGACATGAAACTGGCATGAATATTAAGTCCAAATTGCAGAATTTGAAATTTTTGCATTAACTTATGTGTAATACTATATTTAGTTCTTTGCTGCCACCTAGTGGTGTTTGTTATATTTGGTTGCAGTAAGTTTCCTACGGATGTAATTACTTATGCTTTTGTCACTAACTATTCCTCTCTGTGACACCACATCCTGTTCCTGTAGCCTTTGCTTGTCTCATATGCATCACAGAGCTGGAGGGAGGATTTTCCTTTGATGTCTATGTTACTATTTCTTGAGGTAAAGTTAATAAATTCATCTAAAAGCACATCCATTGTAAACTTCCTCACAGTGTTGCTGAGAGAAATGAATATATAGCGAGTTTACTATCTTCCATTGCTTGTGCAAGAGATTGCAACTCACACTCATTAGAGATGTCTCACACGCACATCGGTGGCAGAATAATAAATAAATAACAAGAAGGAATTGAACAAAATATTGTGTGTGTGAATATAATGATGAGATTATATATAAATATTAGAGCTAAAGTAGTTTTGGGGAGAAAAACTATGCAATTTAAGTGAAACTCTAATACAACATGAGATACAGTTGGGCATCAAAGCATACAGGTTCCATATGGAATTCTGCTGCACATTTGCTTACAGATATTACAGCTGGACCTCGTAGGCTCCCCAATCTGGTGTCCCAACTTGTCCCATAAATGCTTGATTGGCAATAAATTGGAAAACCTTGCTGTGTGTAGAAGAGAATTATTCTTCTGACTAATGCCCTGCCACAAAAGGCAAAACATGTGACCGTAGGATGTCCTGCACATATTGCTGAACCAGGGGTGATGGACTGTTGTATGCAATAGCTTCCCAGATCATCACACCACCAATTGGAGCAGTGTGTCACTCCACATCAAAGGCAGGATTGAAGCGCTCACCATGAAGCCTCCATACTTGAACCAGACTGTTGTCATACCCCAAACAGAACCATCGATTCGTCACCAAAGACTATACAGTTCAGTTCGTAGAAGTCCAGGTTTCTCAGTCACGACTGCAAACAAAGGCAAATGGTGGCTTCTCTTGGTCCAATGATACGCCCCTTCTCAAAGAATTTGAACTGGGCAAATTGAATTTGAGTGCATCATAGAGGCATGTCTAGCAGTCAACCACCTCTTACCATGAATGGTAAGTTTTATTTTCTGCTTCAGAGGCCCTTTAATCTTATACAAGCAGAATTTTAATCTACAAATACTATTGAAGCCAGTAGCATTACTCTGAGAATTAGAAATGGGCTGGTTGTAAAAAGTTACATTCTGTACACCAGTCTTAATCAGTTTTCCCACTGGTGCTAGCTACGTCTGAATTATTAACAGGCTCCAACCTCTTAATATTTCAGGCACACTTCAGTGCGCCAGAATTGAAATTTGTGCCAGTAAGCAGTAAGTATCTGGCATAGATTTCCTAAATGACTCATGCCAGTTCTCTGCTGTGAATTATAGAAAATTTATCAGGCTGTGGTGTTCTCACTCCAGTCTGCCAATATATGGTACATTATTCTGTGTGTGTGTGGGGGGGGGGGGGGGGGGGGGTGTAAAGGGGACATTATACTGTGTGTGGGCACCAGTAAAACCCTGGAAGTCCCAGTCTTTCCCAGTTACACCTCTGTGTCAGCTCTTGGTTGGTGCAGTACATCAGAGTTTCCCTGCTCCTTACGAAATCTAACAGAATACATAGGATCAATTCTGTACTGCTGTATGCTTCTGATTTCATATGAACCTCTAGTAGTGACCCAATAAGGCTCTGTACTAAACAGACATAATACAGCTCTGTACTTGAGGTCTAGCTAGTGTTAGAAGTTTGTGAGGTGTCTATGTTCAGCCATTAGCTGCACAACAGTAGATGATTTCAGAAAAAGGCACATTGTTATGGAGACCTTTCCTGTAAAGCCCATTAAAAAGGAGCCATATTGTTTCACATGTGTTGTTAAAGGGGGCCTTTCATCACGCCCACCATCTCCAACTGTTTACATCATTTAATAGATGCTGCACAGTTGGAATTTTTCTCTTTCCCCACTATTCCCAAGCAATAAATAGTTTTGGTGCCCAATAAACTATTTAGACTCTGTACTGTCAGGTGGGCAGAGTCAGGCAGGAGCAGACAAGGGGTGTGATTCTGAGCTCTGACACTATCTCTAACTGGAGCTCTGAATCATGCCCCTTGTATGCTCCTGCCCAACAATGTGGACAGAACCTAATGGCATTTAAGGCTCCAAAACTATGTGCACTGATTGTTTAGGAATGGTGGGGGCTAGAGATTAAAATTCAAACTGTGCCAGAATCAGTGGAGTTGCACCTACTGAAGGATACAAGGAACTTGAGTTGGTGAAGGCTCCTCTTTAGATACCAACAGAGAAGAACTTTAGAAATCTGAATTTGGGGCACTGTAGTAAAATAATGAAAGGGCCATATAAAATATAAGGACCAGTTAGCTCCATCTTACAAATCAGTTCCAGTACTGGTGTTTTTTTTTTTTTTTTTAAACTGGTTCCAATGTATGCAGCAACAAGTAATGATCTTTCCTATGGTGCCCCTCACTAAAGTTTCTGTTGCTGAAAAGTCACATTATAAGCTTTTATGCAAATTTCTGCCCTTACACAAGGAAGAATAGTCTGATGACAGTTCCAGTTTCAAACCTATATACAACCAACCTCCTGCTCAGCTCCTCCTGATCTAGAACATGATGAAGTCTACTGACTGCATGGCATTTTCCTGGTAACAGGTTCCCTGGTAACCCCTTCCCTTACATGGACGTAACATTACATTCTACTTGCAGTGTTCTTACTGCACTATACAAATGATCTCTGATTCTAGCCCCCTAATAGGACCAAAAAATAAAAAAGGGGAGAAAAAAAAAAAACATTTTTAAAGTGACAGTTTTGTGTTAACATGTAATTCTTAAAGATCGATTATATCCTGGATTTCCCTTCTATACTGTTCCCCTAGAGCGGCACTGTCCATTAATGGCGCGTTGTCTTCCTGCTTTCCTTTGGGTAGGGGTACAAGACAAGGATGTCCATTGTCACCGCTACTGTTTGCTCTGGCGGTGGAACCCTTGGCAATACTGCTTCGGAATGACCCCATATATAAAGGCATAGTGATAGGCACCCGGGAGGAGAGAACAGCACTATATGCCGATGACTTACTCCTGTTTATGAGCGACCCCTCCCGGTCTCTGCCCAGAGCCATGGCTATAATTGATGAATTTGGTAATTATTCTGGCCTACGGACCAATTGGGCTAAGTCCTCATACATGCATATTGGCCGTGCGTCAAGTGTAGCTGAGGGGAATGTGGTATGTGGATTGACTACAGTCTCAACCTGCAAATATCTGGGCATCTTTATATCTAGGGACCATAGGTGTTTTTTGGAACAGAACATCTTTCCGCTCATCTCGCACTTTAGGGTTAAGTTTAATCTTTGGGCTACACTGCCTTTGTCGGTGGCTGGTAGAATCAACCTAGTTAAAATGATAGTACTACCCAAATGTCTATATGCTATAAGCCATTCTGCTGTGTCCGTGCCCCTTAGATTTTTTAAACAAATGGACTCCCTCATTATCTCCTTTATATGGGGAAACTCTAGATCTAAGCTTAGGTTGTCATCTCTACAACGACCGAAGCAGCTCGGGGGCACATCACTCCCTGATCTGTTTCTTTACTACCTAGCAGGACAGCTCCGTTTTATTAGGAAGTGGCTCTCATCTGATTCCCTACCGGGGTCCGAGGCACATCTGGCTCACCACCTGGGTCTGCATAATCTGTGGCCGGTGTTGGAACACCCGGCCTTGTTTAGGGGGAAATTGTTGCCCATCCATGCCCTGGCGGGACAGGTCTGGCGTCAGGCGAAAAAGGTGTCCACTTATTCTGATATACCTGCGGAGACCCCGCTTTGGCACAACCCTGGTCTGCCGACGTTATTTGCCCTGCCTGGCGCCCGGGCCTGGTCGCAGTATGGCGTGTCCTCTCTTAGTGACCTGTACATACAAGGGGTTTTTAAAACGTTTGACTCGCTAAGCTCCTCCTATGGCATCCCTAGAACGCAGTTCTTTAGATATCTACAGATTAGACATGCACTTTCTTCTCAGTTCCCGGATCGATTGGACAATATATCTGAGTATCCGCTTATCGGCATACTTCGCTCACAGGGCCCTGGGGGTTTGATATCTACTTTATATGCACATCTGATACAGGCCAAGGTGTCCTCTTTGGACGCCCCGGCCTTGACGCGATGGAGCATAAATATCCCAACTCTCACAGATGAGATGTTTCAAGATATCCTTGAATCTCCTCAACATGTGTCACCTTCAGCTAACAACAAACTGATTCAAACGTATATTCTACACCAATGTTACTTGACACCTTCCCGTCTATACAAAATGGGACGTCTGCCCAACCCCGGATGCCTTAGGTGTCTTTGTCCACAGGCAGACTTTTGGCATATGATTTGGGAATGTCCGATCATACAATGTTTTTGGAAAGGGGTCGTGGATCTCCTGGCGGAAGTTCTGGCTAAACCTATACCATTAACCCCAGAGATATGCCTTTTCGGCGTATTAGATGAAGAAATATGGCAACACCATGTTAGAATCCTTTTGAGGGAGTCTTTATTTTATGCTAGGAAAGCTATCGCACTGCGATGGATGGCTCCGAAACCCCCATCAGTATCTCAGTGGAAGAAACTTGTTAATACTGTTCTTCCTTATAACCAGATTGTGTATAAAGGGAGAGGGTGCCCTCAGAAATTCCATAAGGTGTGGGGAACATGGTGCAATTCTCCGGTAACCCAATATACGGCTCCCTCATTGCGCTCTGCCATTAATTTACTCATGCCGTGAGGGGCGCGAGACACCAGGAGTATCCACGACCTCTCATTTTGGAGTGTATCCTTGTTGTTACCCTTGACTTATTGACTGCATGTTTTGTACATGATAACTGATGTATACAGTATTACGCATGTCCTGATTATATTCTTTCTGTACCGAGTCTACGTTATATGGTCCGGATGGGACGAGGACCTGGCGAGGTGGGATGTGGTGCGTTGAGTGAATTTACATTGAAATTCTCGTTTTTTGGTGCGCAACATGTTATGTATTTGTTTTGATTTCTTTTCCTTTGTCTGATACGCAATTTTCAATAAAACGAGTTTAAAAAAAAAGATCGATTATATAGTTTTAATGGTTAGTTTGTAGTCAGATTGAAATTTTATACACCTAACTAGTTAGGTGTATTCTTCTAACACACTAGTAACATGAGTTCTTACTTGTATTCTACTATTTCCCCAGTCAGCAACTATTATATTTCCATTGGAATCCACAGCCACTCCAGTTGGTGCATTAAACTGACCATTGCCTTCTCCATTTGATCCAAACTTCAAAATGAACTCACCATCTTGATTAAATACCTGCACATGGATATAACAAGAAATCTGCATGAAGCCACATTTCCAAGTGGATAAACTTAAAAAAAAACAAAAACAAAAAAAAAAGACTAAGGCTAAGGGAACACATGAAATGCAGATAAAAATGTTGTGGTTAAAAATGCCATGAAAAAAAAAAAAAAAAACCCACAAACACTGCAAAAATGCTTGTAATTCTTCTACAGATTTTCTGCTGTGTGTCACATTTTTGTCCCCCCCCCCATAAATGTCTATAGGTAAAATGCATCGTTTTCCCAGATAAAATTAACATGCTGTATTTTTTATGCATTAATTTTTCTGCAGCTTTTTTTTCTGCAATATGCCAATGAGATTAAATAAAATCTCATTTACTTTGCTGGGACAATAAAACGCTGCATTTTTTTTCCACTGCATTGTGTGGCCTCAGCCTAAAAGTAAACTTAGATTTTAAAAAGCCATTGAATTGTTGCAAGATCACTATATCTTGTGTACAGACAGCTAGACAGGATAACCATACCCACTTTCCCACCCACATTTCAAAAGTAGAATAGCTGTTACAAAAAAATGTCACAAAAAGTTTGCACAAATAAGTTCAATCGCAAATCCATACTTTGAGTAGAATTGTATCATAATGCACAAGAAGTCACATTCAGATTTTCTACTAAAATCCTGATAGAATCCGCAGCATCTGTAAAACACTTGTTGCAACATAATTTAATATTCTATTAACAGTAATAGGTAAAGATATACCTTAACTGAATGGTTATGGAAGTCAGTTACAATAATTTCATTATTGCTATTTACAGCTGCAAAGTGGGGTCCTAAAAAAAATGAAGAAATATACATACATTTAGTGTTTGTGAGTAACATTAACACTTCAAGGAATTAACATACAAGACTTACCACTTGTTCTAGGATAACAAGTCATATTGGACTACATGCAATTTTATGTCTAGAAATTAATATTTCACACTAAAGCATGTGAAGAAAAGCAAAGGAAATTCACACTAAAGCATGTTAGTATATTCCATCCCTTCAACGATGGTGGTCACTGCTAAGACTTCCATTATCTTTCATTGAGGGAACTGCAGCATTTGTTAAAAACTGTGGTTACCTCACAGGCTTTCCCCTTATTTGTCCCTTATTTTTTAGGAATGCCAGGGGGTCTCAGGAGTTGGACTGCCACTGATCAAACTATTATGCCATACTGTAACAATATGCCATAACATTATCAAATGGACAGATCCTTTTAACAACAAACTATAAACTGGAAATCGGCCATATGAAAGTGTACAGCGGTTTGCTTAGCTACAGTCATATGAAAAAGTTTGGGCACCCCTATTAATCTTAATCATTTTTAGTTCTAAATATTTGGGTGTTTGCAACAGCCATTTCAATTTGATATATATAATAACTGATGGACACAGTAATATTTCAGAATTGAAATGAGGTTTATTGTACTAACAGAAAATGTGCAATATGCATTAAACCAAAATTTGACCGGTGCAAAAGTATGGGCACCTCAACAGAAAAGTGACATTAATATTTAGTAGATCCTCCTTTTGCAAAAATAACAGCCTCTAGTCGCTTCCTGTAGCTTTTAATCAGTTCCTGGATCCTGGATGAAGGTATTTTTGACCATTCCTCTTTACAAAACAATTCCAGTTCAGTTAAGTTTGATGGTCGCTGAGCATGGACAGCCCGCTTCAAATTATCCCACAGATGTTCAATGATATTCAGGTCTGGGGACTGGGATGGCCATTCCAGAACATTGTAATTGTTCCTCTGCATGAATGCCTGAGTAGATTTGGAGCTGTGTTTTGGATCATTGTCTTGCTGAAATATCCATCCCCGGCGTAACTTCAAATTCGTCACTGATTCTTGTACATTATTCTCAAGAATCTGCTGATACTGAGTTGAATCCATGCGACCCTCAACTTTAACAAGATTCCCGGTGCCGGCATTGGCCACACAGCCCCAAAGCATGATGGAACCTCCACCAAATTTTAACGTGGGTAGCAAGTGTTTTTCTTGGAATGCTGTGTTTTTTGGACGCCATGCATAACGCCTTTTTGTATGACCAAACAACTCAATCTTTGTTTCATCAGTCCACAGGACCTTCTTCCAAAATGAAGCTGGCTTGTCCAAATGTGCTTTTGCATACCTCAGGCGACTCTGTTTGTGGCGTGCTTTCAGAAACGGCTTCTTTCGCATCACTCTCCCATACAGCTTCTCCTTGTGCAAAGTGTGCTGTATTGTTGACCGATGCACAGTGACACCATCTGCAGCAAGATGATGCTGCAGCTCTTTGGAGGTGGTCTGTGGATTGTCCTTGACTGTTCTCACCATTCTTCTTCTCTGCCTTTCTGATATTTTTCTTGGCCTGCCACTTCTGGGCTTAACAAGAACTGTCCCTGTGGTCTTCCATTTCCTTACTATGTTCCTCACAGTGGAAACTGACAGGTTAAATCTCTGAGACAACTTTTTGTATCCTTCCCCTGAACAACTATGTTGAACAATCTTTGTTTTCAGATCATTTGAGAGTTGTTTTGAGGAGCCCATGATGCCACTCTTCAGAGGAGATTCAAATAGGAGAACAACTTGCAATTGGCCACCTTAAATACCTTTTCTCATGATTGGATACACCTGGCTATGAAGTTCAAAGCTCAGTGAGGTTACAAAACCAATTTTGTGCTTCAGTAAGTCAGTAAAAAGTAGTTAGGAGTATTCAAATCAATAAAATGATAAGGGTACCCAAATTTTTGCACCGGTCAAATTTTGGTTTAATGCATATTGCACATTTTCTGTTAGTACAATAAACCTCATTTCAATCCTGAAATATTACTGTGTCCATCAGTTATTAGATATATCAAATTGAAATGGCTGTTGCAAACACCCAAATATTTAGAACTAAAAATGATTAAGATTAATAGGGGTGCCCAAACTTTTTCATATGACTGTATATGTCCAAGAGAAAGTGATGCACATGTTACATCAACTGTACCTGCAAACTGCTTGTCCCCATTTCCTCGACTTCCAAACCTGGTTACGATTTTACCATTGGGCTGGAAGATGAACACGCAGCATGCCTTGTTGTCTACCACTATTATATGTCCGTTGCGATCAACTGATACACCTTTGGGACCCATCAATTTTCCTGATCCAATTTTTGTCTGTTAAGTAAATACATATCCATGAATATAAGAAAACAATAGTTCCTGCTTCTTCATAAGAGACCAGTGTCTTTAAAGAGTCGTGGCTCCACCGATCCTGGCACAGTTGGACTTTTTTCTCTACCCCCCCCCCCCCTTCCCATTTCCAAGAAATCATTTCAGTTATTTTCAGCACAATTATGTTCTCTACTGTCAAGTGGGCAGTCCTGGACTTGAGCAGACAGTCTAGGACAGCCTACATGACAGCAGAGAAAATAATTGTGTTGAAAGTACCAGAAATGGTTGCTCAAGAACGGTGGGGGCTAGAGAGAATTTCCAACTGTGCTGGAATAAATGGAGCAGAACCTATTAAAGAATGCAAAAAGTTGGTGGAGGTAGTGAAAGGTCCTCTTTAACAGCTTATTTACATATCAATTCCCCACCAGCTGGGTACAACTGACATGATGTGTGATGCTCCCATCATGTATGTCATTGAAATGAATTGCCTTGCAGATAAAAAACGGAGCCTGGCAGTCAGAGATAAGCAAATTTATTGAGGAAGAGATTGAAATTAGAAAAACTTTGCTGCTTTATTCAAGAAACAGTGCCATTCTAGTCTAGTGGCTGTGTCTGGTATTGTGGCATACTACAATCTATCCGCAGAAGGATGAGATACAGTACTACACCTTGCCAAAAAGTTTGACATGGTTTCTGAAAGAAAAATTTTTTCCTTGCTTTATACAATTCTTAAAAAATAAAAAAATAAAAAAATAATAATAAATCTATTTTAAAGTCTATGACAGATTCAGGAAAAAGGAATACAATTATTTAAAAATACAAAGAACCATTTTATGATCAACAGAACATAACCATAACTTGGAGCATGATCATCTTTTTCATAATTCCAGGAAAGAATGATTCCAGACAATATTTTTTTGGTATTTACTGAAGAATATGCAAACATTAAGCCAAAAATACATTAAACCTAAAAACATCAAAGTCATATCGAAGAGATATATGTGCTCCATTCTGTCAATTCAAAATTGGCTTTCATCGTCAAAGACAAAAATCTGTCAATTCCATATTAATGTTCTTCAAATTAAAGGGGTTGAGCCAAGTTTGCAATTTGTCTCTAAAATGAGGACTGACCACTGGGAACACAACGAGAAAAAGCATTCCTTGTACCACCACCTGTCACTCTGTTCATCTCTATGGGGCTTTCAGAGATAGCTGAGAATTGCGTTTGGCTTCCCTACTACATGATCGCTGCTCTATTCAGATAAGGTTATAAAGGACCCTTTTTTGTGATTGGTGAGGGTCCCAATGGTCAGATCCCTATCGATCAGGCATCACATTTCCTATGGATAGAGGATAGCTGCTAACTTGGCACATCCATGTTAAGAAAAAGTAGTGTACAGATGAAGCATTTATTAACATGACACATTTTATTAGTGTGATATTTTGCCCCAGTTATGTGCTAGATGTCTCTTTATTCTCTCCTCGCTCCTTACTTGCCTTTCTCCCTCTTTCTTACTCCTCCATTCTTCTTCTGTTTTATTGTTCATATGGTCTATTTGCTGCCTTAGAAGTTTCTCCAGGCGGCCAGTGGATTGTATGGTTTATATACAATTGTCTTTATTGTTTCTTTTGCATGTCTATGCTTGTTTGTTTTTGTCGTTCGAAAATTAATAAAACTTTTTGAATTGAAAAAATAAATTATATATATATATATATATATATATATATATATATACATATATATATATATATATATATATATATATATATATATATATATATACATATATATATATATATACACATACATACACACACACACACACACACACACACATATATTTATGCACACATACACACACACTTTTTTTTTTTTTCATACTTTCGCAGAGTATTAGTAAGAGAAGTAAATATGTTGTTTCTAATACTATAGAAACAGTTCACCTTGAATTTGCCATCATTGGAGAATATGCTGACCCACTTATTGTCATAGTCTGCAATAATGATGTCACCACTTGGGTGCACTGCCACCCCTGTTGGTCTCTGCAGCTGTCCTGGCGACCTTCCTCGAATACCAAAACGACTTTTAAATTGGCCATCATTTGAAAATATCTGCAATACACGTAATATAAAAAAAAATTGTATCAAGGCATTTATAACAAACACTTATCTATTACTACAGTGATTCCCTACTTGATTTACATATGTGTCATATATCCTGAATCTCTACCTTTTTATTTATTTACAAAACACTGTAGAAACAGTGTCCCCATGTACATTGTCCTTAAACCCTTAATGAATGCCTCCAATTATAAAATTATTTGGCACAACTGAATAGTACAAATGAATCGAAGAAACTTTGTAAGGGTGGGTTCACACCTGCGCTTGCTATCCGTCCGTTGCCAATCCAGTAAAAATCTCGGCGAACTGGATTGGCATCGGATACAGACCGGTCAGCAACGCATTGGTTAAAAACCCATTCATTTGAATGGGTTTTTAAAGCAATGCGAGGGTGTGCGCTTACACCCTCTGCGCTGCGAATCCTTTTTTTTTCGTCGGAAACAAAGTCGAACACGCAGGACTTAGTGTCCGACGAAAAAAAACGGCTTTGCAGCGCAGAGGGTGTAAGCGCACACCCGCGCATTGCTTTAAAAACCCATTCAAATGAATGGGTTTTTAACCAATGCGTCGCTGACCGGTCTGTATCCGATGCCAATCCAGTTCACCGAGATTTTCACTGGATTGGCAACGGACGGACTGGAACGCAGGTGTGAACCCACCCTTATATACCTTTTTCATAAGATAAATGCTTCACTCTCCAGTTCTCAGGGTGAGACACACATACTGCAGCTACTTTGCCCTACTACACTTAGCAACTAAGACAGCTCTTCTGACTATACTATATCTAGTTAGACAGGGCTCTATCATTCTACAGAACGAGGAAATAAATCAATTACTAGCTGGCAGCAATATGCGAGAAGGGAAAAAGGAGGAAAACAGCCCGATAAGTGGAGAACTAAACATTATTTTTATATATTATATAAGATATATTACAAAGTTGTATATATCCATCTGTTTTATAGTTGGTAGGTCTTCGATAACAGATAGTGGGGGTCTGACCCCTGACCAGTCAGCTGCCTTGGCTGCCAGATATTGAAGCTCAGCTACCATTTATGTGAATGGTAGTAAACATTAGTAAAGAATCAATTTTTCAAGCATAAACTATTTTTGACAAAAGCAGCCCCACTTGTGTATGTATCATTAACGACTTTTTTCATGACTATTGTTCATGAATAGATCATCATATATGCATGTGTCATCAGTATATTGCATTGGTATGTGTGTATACAAGTAATGTGGGGGGGGGGGGGGCAGGGTTGAAGTAACACTTTCTTTTTGCCATCGTGAGAACAGATCTACTCCTAAGGCAGGTTTATTGCTTTACAATTTCTTGGGCAGTCAAGCATAAGAGAGGGGGAATTGTGACCAGTCAGCAACCTGAGCCATGGGTAGAGTATTCCTTTTTCCAAACCGCGGATAAAACCAACTATTTCCCAGCTTTCCAAGATGTGGAAAGGGGGAGCAGGGGGTCACTCTGTCAGGAGGCATGGCTAGGCACAAGCCAGGAGCTTCGGTATTACAAAGGACTGGAAATACCTTGGTGCTTTGTCACACTTTTGGAAGCCAGTGAACAAGCTGAGTGTCGGCCATATTTCTTCTCCAAACTCCATAGAAACACAAGGTCTTTAAGTTATAAGGTTCTTCTGTCTTTTCTCCTTTTCATTTTTAAAACCTGTTGTGCTTGTTTGTTATCTTTTATTTGTCTTCCATATATAACACAGAACCCTTTGGGTATTAAATTGCCCAATTGGTACTTTGTGTCTGCCATATGAACCCATTAAAGTGTGTTTGCGTTTGACTGTTAGACAGACACATGCATATGTGAGTGAGGTTTCTTCTTAGTCTAGTAAGTCAATACTGGTGGCAGATGTATTTGGTATATTTATGCTCAATTTGAAGTCTGAGTGAAGGGAGTGCAAGTTTGCGTAAGTGGAGTGAATTAACCCCTAACAGCCACACCCACAACATGTGCTAGTAATGTCTGTATGTGAAACTATTCTTTTAATTTGAATATCTTAAAATAGAAAGTATATAGACATCCACTATGATCTGGTGTTTATTTTGATACCTGGAATTATTTTAATTTCACTTATATGTTTTTACAATACATATTCCACGGTAACTAGGGCTCTTATATATGCCCCAGATACAAGGGAAAACTGCCCTGATAATGTGAAAGTGATCAATATTAGCTTGGTGATTTAGCAGTGACGCTGACAGAGGTGAAAAAAAACATTTCTGCCTTCTCCATTTGCCGCTTGTTATCATACAATTCTCCTTGCAGCCACTATGCTGAAGTACCACATTTAATGGCTCTGCAGAATAAATCCCCTTATGGCTTAGACCCCACGTTCTGAAATGCAGCTTAAAAAAATGTTTTTGGCATGACGTTTTTGCTATGTTTTACTCTGTTTTTTTCTTCCCCTATTAAATCTATTGGAAAAAGCGCTGACGATTCCGCAGCCAAAATAAGCATGCTCCATCCATATTGCATTTTGATTTTCTTTAAAGATTCTAAGACCCTTTCAAGATCCAGGTCTTGTGTGTATAAAGTGTGTGTGAATTTTCAGTTTCTTGTATGTCTGAAGAAGAGAGCTAGACTCTCGAAAGCTGACTATCAAATATACTCAGTTAGCCTCTAAAAGGTATCGCCTGATTTCTTCACTCTTCCACTACTTTCTATGGCTAACAGGGTACAACATTATACTACATAATATAGTGAATAACAGTATATAACAGACACTAATTTCAGTATAATGCGGTTAGAAATACATTCAGAATTATACTATTAATCCTGAATAAACAATCCGCAGGAAGTAATGCACCAAAATGATTTATGGCATTTAAATCCAAACCATTCCTCTGTGTCAGCAGGCAAATGAACACAGTGGAAATTTCCACTCAGTGCTCTGAGATCAGAATCTGAAATGAGTTCATATCCTGTAGTATGAAAGCAGAGCTGCATCTACAATCATGGGTAAACACAGTATGTTATGAAGCCCATTAAATGAGCAGCTGGATAGGCTTTAAAGACAATGGAAAGACTAACAAGCCGATAACATTCTCATACAGTTTTAATCACTTATTGGACACAGCTCTAGGATGAAGCACAGGCTGTGGAATGAAACTAGGAGCAGTTAAAATGGGAAGTCCATTCAGAATGATAGTCAGATTATCAGATACAAGCGAGATTATCATTTTGGTAAAGTCCAAGATATACTTTATGTGCTTGATTAAACCCTTTTAGAATTGCTGAGAAACTAAAACATTCATTCACTAAATATAACACATTGTCATCATTTAAATGACCAGATTTCGGGAGGGAGGGGAGAGATAACTCCCATAGCATTTTGCAGGCCATCCACTTTGCAACCTCCTGTAAGCAGCCTCTGGTCCTCCTAGGTATCGATGCTGAGAAGGCTTTTGACAGGGTCTGTTGGAGCTTCATGCGGAGAGTGCTTGCTCACTTTGGTGTCCCTCCTGGGTTTATTGAAGCAGTTTTTACCATGTACTTCCAACCTTCCGCTAAATTGAAGGTAAATGGGACTTTCTCCCCTTCCTTCAACATTAAAAATGGCACTCGGCAAGGTTGTCCCCGTCCCCTACCCTGTTCATCCTAGTGGTCGAAACCTTGCTGCAGAGTATTAGACAAGACGACAAAATTCAGGGTCTTCAGATAGCAATTTTAAGATCAACTTTAGGAAATCGGAGATATTGAATATTACTTTACCACAATCTGTAGTTTCCAGGTTGATGCCCCTCACTCCCTTTGCGTTGACCACCGGGCCACTGAAATATCTTGGTATCTCAGTCCCATCCAAGTTATCTGCCCTTTACCACACTAATTACTCCCCCCTTCTCGAGTCGGTTGGGAAATTGCTAGAGGATTATGATATTCCTATTCTTTCATGGACGGGTCGCATTAATCTGCTCAAAACATATATTATGCCTAAATTTCTCTATACGATGAATATGGTACCCATTCTATTACCCACAAGTTTCTTCCGGGAGGTCCGCTCTCTCTTCTCTCGCTATGTTTGGAAGCGTAAGAGGCTGAGGTTAGCCCACTCCCTTTTGGTAAGGGAGAAGCACAGGGGGGGGAATGGGTCTACCGGATGTACAAGCGTACTACAAGGCAATCCAACTTACACGCTGGCTGGAACTGGCCAATCCCATCAGAAATGTGGCGGTCTCTCTCTTCCTGAGAGCCGCCTTAGGCCCGAATTTTCTTTGGGATCTATGGCTTCGTGGGCATCCACCCAGATGTAGCAGAGGAACCAGTCCAATGTTGATGGGCCCGACTCATGTTTGGGCACGACTCCAATCCTCTCTGGCCCCCTTCCCATCTTGAACCATGCCGGTGTCTCTGATCCCGGAGGTCCTCTCAATGCCTGGCCCGAGGGACCTCTGGGCCACGTTGGATGACAAGACCCTCTCGTCTCTAGCACAATATAATCATCCACTAACAGATCAACAATGTAGGGATCTTACTGGGCTTCCGAAACTCACCCCACTTCACTCTACGCATCTCACTCGCTTATGCTCACTCTTCAAGACGAAGCATCAGATCAGGGTTGAGTCCATGGATCTTGAAAAGTTGCTGTTGGCCCCTCTTCCGAAACTTAGGAAAGTCTCCCATGTCTATCATACTTTTATTGTACAACAGGAGCTCATGAGACCGGCCTTTTGCACTCTTGGGAGAAGGAACTTGGTTGGTATCTCTCTGACAGACGACCAGGTTAAGACTGTCCTGTCCAACTCACATGGTTTTTCTAACTGTGTTAGAATCCAAGAAAACCATTACAAATTGTTGACTCGGTGGTATAAAACACCAGAATGGCTATGCGCTTATAACTTATCAGATACCAACCAATGCTGGCGCTGCAACCAGGCTGTCGGCTCCCTTTCCCACATATGATGGTCCTGCTCGGTTTTAGCCTTGTACTGGAAAGCAGTTGAATCCACGATACAGAAGATCTCTTCCTCTAAGTTTCAAATATCGCTTACTCAGATTGCGCTGGCGTTGCCTGATACGGTTTTTAAACCGTCCAAACAAGACCTTACCACTCATCTGCTCGCAGCTGCTAAGTTCTTGATTCCCCAGAAGTGGCTGCAGACTGAGCCTCCTACTCATGCACAGTGGCTGGCTAGGGTTAATCAAATCTGTAGATTTGAGGAACTCTCTAGTTGGGCCACAGGCTCCCGTAGCAGGTTTCTGAAGATGTGGACTCCTTGGCTCAGACTCACAGGTTGTATATAAGCTTTCTCTCTCATCTAGTGTTCTGGGTGCCCTGTGGTGAGCTCCTGTTCCAGATACTTATGTTCACACCATATTAAATCTGTGTTCATTTATGTTGAATCTATGCTTTGTCTACCTGACTACTTGTACCTCCCTAGGAACCAGTGTACTGAGGACTGTTGCTGCTATACGCTGATACGCTGTTATGAGCCATGTTTGGCAAATTTCTACCTTTCTGGGTCTTAGAGATGCAGATGTACCCCCCCCCCCCCTTCACTGTCGCTTCTTCTCGCTCTCCCCTGAGTTACTGATGTTATCTTTACCTACATGTCCTTTCCCTCCCCCCCCCCCCAACGCCCCATCCCCTCTTGCCTTACCCCTCCCACCTTAAAATTGAAAATACGTTTATGTTGCTGTTTCATGCTGCCGCATGCGAGTTGGCGGCGTGCTATCTGTAAGCTTCGATTATAAGCTGTTTCTTTCTGTTAATGTACCTGCCATTTATACGTTAAATAAAGATTTGATAAAAATAAATAAATAAATAAATGACCAGATTTCCAGTAGTAGTGCCAAAGGGATTTCACCCCCTTAAAGACATCCATCATATATGTATTGTGGATGTGTGCCCAGGGTAGATTATAGCTTTTCTGTTACCTGAAAATTAAAGTAATGCCCCCCCCCCTCCCCAGATAACAGGTTCAGGGTCCGATTTGCCATGAGGAGAGATGAGTATCTTTCCTCAAGCAGCAGTCTGCAGAGTCCCTGAGGAAGCGGCACTGGCACCTCCACTTTCCCTGGCACCAGTACAAGAAGGAGTGGCCACCTCCTACTGCCTCTACAGTCACTTAGTTCAGTAGTGGCCTGCGCCAGGTCAATCACTCTCACTTTCTGTGAAGTAGGACTCAAGAGTGCCGGCTTTCCTTTCCTGGCCAGTTTCCTGCTACACCAGCAAATTTGTAAGATGAAGTGGATGCTCCTGTGTCCTGCTCCTCAGACAGTGTCACAGTGAGTGTAAGTGACCTGAAGCAATCTGCCTCTCCCTCTCTCTCCTCCAGCGCCTGATGTCCACCACAACTCCACGCCATATCATGAATGATTCTGTTCTGTATCTATGAACAGCAAATACATCAGTGCTCTGTCATCATGTCTGTCTGTACCAGAACAGTTGTCATGAATGAATGATGATTGTCCACCTGTCTGCAGACAGACGGACAATCATGTGTGACAGAACACAAGCAAATTCAGATCACAAATGCAGTGCAAAACAGAATTATACATATGGTGCGGTGGATAGGAAGCGGCACTTTTGGAGGGGAGAAAGGGAGAGACAGGCTGTGCCAGGTCACTCACACAGGAGCAGCAGCTCCAGATCACCGCCTTCCCCTGCTGACCACAACTTACAACTTTGCCGATGCAGCCAGGGAAAGTGGAGGCGCCAGTGCTGACCCCTCAGCAACTCTACAATCTTCTCATTAAAATGCTCAATCTCGCTTCATAGCAGATGCGGCCTTGTGTGTACAGAACCTGAACCTGCTCCATATGAAGCAGCTGCCAGTTCTGTTATACAGCTGTTTAACCCCTTAAATGGGGTTGCCGAATAGTTGTCATGGCACCCTGGCCTAATAAACATTCAACAGGCTTGCTATCTTAGTACTCCTGCTTAGGCAAGGTTTAGTAGGATAACACTGAGAAGCACGATACACTGAAATACAGGCATATTACAGTGTATTATACCAAGAACCCCTCTTTTCCCCATTTATCACATAAAAATATATAAAACAGTAAAAAAAATAATTTTTATCACTGCATCTATAAAAGTCTGAACCATTAAAATAATTAAAATATCATATTATTTATTGTGCACAATGAGCAACACTTTTTGGTCACCTGAATTTTCCAACAAAATGGAAGAATCAAGAGGTGAAAGAGTTGTCTGTACAACAAAGGTTAACAATAAAAATCTAAAGATTGCCCAACAAAAAAGGCCTCAAAAAAAATAATAATATACAACCTGAAAGGCAAAAACTGACTGCAGCGCGAAAGGATCAAGCAATCTATGGCGACCATTCATTTTGGTAGATCACAGACATCATCAATATGATCTTCTGACACGTATAACTTGTAAGAATATCATTCTGACTGAACTTCCCCTTTAAGCCTTATTCACACACTGGTTGACAGGAACAATAGTTGTGTAATTGACAACTGCACCAATTAAAATTAATGACATAAAATACTAAAGACAAATCATAACTGCTAAAATAAATGTATAATTAAGAAGTATTGGCAGACATGTTTCTCCGAGCAGGAGCTACGTCCTGTCAAGCCATATTACTGTCTATCTTCATAATCTCTTGATCTCATCGTCAGAAGCCTGCCTGTATGTAACGCTTCTCCTACCACAGCCACCTGCAAACTGACTCTCCTCTTTCCATCTTACTTCTTAGCCCACTCAATGAATTTAAGCTCCTTTTTACTTTGCATTAACATGCTCGCTTAAATCTGTACACAATTTAAAGTGGACATATACTTCCTGTAATCTCTACAGAGTACAGTCTTCCATTATCTCAGTACTATGGACAAGCCCAAAATGTGTACAAGATACCGCTGCTCTTATAAAGAAAACAAACATACCTGGACACATTGGTTGTTGCTATCCGCAATCAATATTTTTCCATTGGTGGATGCAGCTACTCCTTGAAGATTAGTAAATTCACCTTTATTTCTTCCTTTTGTACCTAAAAATAATAAAGGAAACTAAATTTGCTGCAGCAACTGTGGGTCAGGCGGGGTACAAAATCTCCTTGTGGAGACTGTCATATAGGCATAGGAAGAATTTAATGGAGTCTGTCACCAGAACTCAGCACATCAACCCAGCCCTAGTGATAGATAGGTTAGGATCACCTGACTCAAACGGTGTTTTCCCCCTTGTGAATCGCTGCCTCCATTGTTGATACTGCCTTTTTATCAATATGCAGATTACCTTTTTGGAGCAATACACTTTGGTTACCCTTTCCATTTTAACAGCACTGGGGAGGACTTGTCTCTCAGTTTCCTCTGGTGACCCTACTCTACTCCTGCTGCTGGTACACGAAGTAGTGCCGCGTCGGTCACACATGACCAAGAGTCGGAGCATCAGCAGAGGAGGAACAGAGGGAAGACTTCTGGCTCCCCGCAGTGCTATGAAAGTGTAAGATACAGTGCAGTGGGGGTCTAGGGTGTATTTTACCAAGTTTGCTCTTATGCTGCAGTGAGTACGCTGCCCAAAAATATTATTTCCCAAATAACCCTTTTAAATCATAATCAACCCTTTCTTTACTCTATTCCCTTACAGAGAATAGACAGCATATGAACAATGGTCTGTGTGCCAGTATATTAAAGGGGTTTTCCAAGCTTATAAAATTGATGACCGATCCTCTGGCAGGGATTTCAGGTATTTGAAGAGACTGCATTAGGACAAGCATTGCAGCTTTTCACTGAAAGCCAAGCACAGTGCCGTACATGGTATATTGGCTTTATTTATTTATTTATTTAATTTTGCTTACTTGTATAGCACCAACATATTCTGCAGTACATATACTGTCAAAACTGTCCCATATAGGGCTCACAATCTAAACTCCCTATCATTATGTTTTTGGAGGGTGGGAGGAAACCCAAGCAGACATGGGGAGAATATACAAGCTCCATGTAGATGTTGTCCTTGGTTGGAATTGAACCCAGCACTGCAGTGCTGCAAGGCAACAGTGCTAACCACTGAGCCATCATGGTATGACAACTCTACCCCATTAACTTGAATGGGACTGAGTTACGAACAGAGCATGTGATATAAAATCAAATACCCTTCAAAGAACTGATCCTGGGTGTTTGCCCTCAGTGATCTACGATTGATGACCTATCCAAAGATTCAATGTAAGTCCAGAAAACCCCTTTAATAACTACATAGAAAGGTAAGACTATACATGTCAGCTATTTGTGGCAGAGAGGCAGATACCTATTTAGTGCTGAAATGCACAAAAATGAAGTGATCTCAACACACACAGTCATTTGGAGTTTCTTTATTGACAACACTAGTGTACCCAGTTCTCATTTTCCAAAATCTATCCTTTTCCTTTGGCAAGAGATCTGCAGCGTTGCTCATGTGTTGTGGCTGCACTTAGTGTATATGTATATTCCTCAGATTTTGGAATCAGAATGTGATATTTTATATATTAATATTATTTACAGACGTAATTAGGAAATACAAATGATATTATATAGAATAATTACTATTTTTGTAGATGTTTATATACTGTATATAATATATACTAATGTTTTTAGGTATCCAGCTTTGATTAAATAAGAGCACTTTGCTTTGTGACTTAGTGTATTGCAGTGTTGCTTTTGTAGAATAGTGTTGCTCTTTTTGTAAATTCATCAGATTCTTCTTTTTTTTCATTTTGTTTTATGGAGAGGAGTAGCAAACACTGCATTTTATTCTGCTTTCCGTTTTCTCAAGATATGTTACTTTTTTCCTTGAGTTACCACATCATCTGTTTACCATTATAGAATGAACCTATTAAAGGTTAAATCCAAAGTCAGATTCTGTTCCATCCTTTGTTATTTTTTGATGTTAGATACTTGAAAATTTAATAAAATCTGATTAAACCTAAATCCAAAGTCAGAGAAATACACATTTTTATTTTATGAAGGAAACCCCTTTAGAAGTTACTAGAGGATACAGAATTGAGCATTGCATGTTGTATGCATTTGGTGTTTATTTAAAGTTTAAGGCAGGGTTCACACTACCATTGATGTCCGTTCTGATAGTATCCGTTTAAAAAAAACAAAAAAAACAAAACACGGACACCTATCGTGACAGACATTAACGGACACTAACTGATGTTAATGTGTCCATTTTTTTAACTGATCCAATTAATGGATTAGTTAAAAAGAAAACGGACACATTAACATCAGTTAACATCAGTTAGTGTCCGTTTTTTAACACGGCCCGTTTTTTTTTTTTTTTTTTTTTCTGCTTTCTGAGCATGCACAGGAAAAAAAACGGACATAAAAATGGCTATCAGTTACTGTCCGTTATAAGTCCATTACCCATAGACGTCAATGTTAAAAAAATAACGGACACTTGCTGTCCGTCAAGAATCCGTTTCTCCAAATGGACAAAAACGTCCTGCATGTAGGATTTTTTGTCCATGGAAAAAAACAGACTTCTGACGGATTGGGTGTAAATGGACACAATATAAACCCTCATTGAAATGAATGGAAATTTTAACGGATTTCTGACGGTTCAGCTAGTGTCTGATGCTAAAATCTTGTAACAGACAATAGCAACGGACACTACTGACAGTCACCAACGGTAGTGTGAATGCCCCTTAACAGGCCTTAATCCTTTACTTTGTTAGTAATGAATTAGGTGTTCATGAAATTGCTCTCATTTTGCATTAGTAAAACTATTTTTTTCATGAAAATGTACAAGAAGTTTCCGCTTTCCCCTATGCTTGTCAACAACATCAGTAAATAGCAAAATGCCCTTTTATAAGATTCTGAGCTATAAAATAGTATACATTTTACAGAATAGCTCCACGAAAACAATAATTTTGTCAACTATGATATACCCTCCTATTTTGTTTACATGGGATCTGGTAACCTAGAACGGATGGACATGGGGTTTGGGGTATGCCTAAGTCACTAGCTTCTAAGAAGGTTGCAGTTTCAGCCAAACAGTGACATAGAACAGAGTTATCACTTTATACCCTTATCATTGCTTTGGGGAATCATACAATCATCGTAACCCTTGAAACAATAAAACATTTTATTGAACAAGTATTATTTGTAAGAGTATAGAAATGTAATTATAATACAGATGTCACTTACCTACTCTAAATATCAAATCATCCTCTATTGGATTTTCTTTCCTTTTTCCTGTACTGTACATACTTGCTGGCCTCTTCACAGCCTTCTGTTTGACGTGTCCACTTCCAGGAGACTTCACTCTCCTCTTGACCCCCTCTGTTGTAGGGGACACATCAGCAGACTTCACCACCTTCAATTTAAAGGGGCTCCCTTTAATGTGCTGCTCGTATAGTCTCAGACATAGAGTAAAGTCCCCCTCCTTTGGGATCGTAAACAAATATTCATAAGTGCCATTTTTATTATCTAGAATTTCTCCATCTGTCACACTACCATCAGGCGTAAACAGCTCAGCTGAAATATAGGCACTCCCAGTTTTGCACAGTTCACCGTCTTTGTCCTTTGTAGTAATTGTAACAGACATAGGCTGACCAACAACACTCTGTCTTAACCCTTCACCAGTGGCCACAGTTTCAGAAGCTACAGCATTTGTGGTCAGTATAGTTCCAAGATTGTGAATAGACTTTTTCAACCCTTCAGTTTCCACAATGAAGTCCAATTGGTCATTCTCATGAGGATGTAATGGGAAATCCTGCTCCGCCAATTCGTTCAGCTTATCACTCATCTGTTTCTTCACTAACAAGACCTCTGTTTCCGTCCCATGGTTAAGTGCTTGTGCTGTAAAAGTGCTGCAACTTTTGATACTATCCTGTCCTTCAATTAACGTGTCTAACTGGGCTTGGAGGACCTAAGACCAAAGTACAGAATGCAGTAGTTAATTATTTATCTAGCAAGAAACGCCCTTCCCTAGATATACAACCCACAGGCTAAACACAAGTTTGGCTACTACTAGATAAGTCTTTTAATAGACTAGATTCTACATACAAAACTTGGAAATGTAAACCAAGTAACTGAATATATAACTATGCTTTCTATAATCTCCTGCATATGTATGAACTTTGTTATTTTACCAAAATAAGAAACTTACTTTATGTTTCAGGCCATAGTTGACTTCCAGTTCCATGAGTAACACACTCTTCCGAACATTTAATGTTTTCTGTAGGTCTTCAAAAGTTGAATGAATTTCATCAACGATGCTGGACTTCTGTGCAGCTAGCTGGTTGATGATTTCAGATACAACCTGTAACGCAGAGTCTATTTCTGGTAATCTGAAAAGATACAAAGAAAGTGTAGTGGTGAAGTCATACATATATCTATTAAAACAATGAACATGATAGTACAACAAACATACATATACAGTAAATAACGCAGTGGAAGTATTTTGCAGCATACATCTACTTATTGCAAAACTATAGTCTACTCTAGAGTAAGCTGTTGGCAAGAGAGTTACATTATGCATCAGATCCAGTTATTTACTATGTAATGGTAATTGCTTATGGTAATAAACACATTTACTTATGGCAAACAACCAAGACACAATGTCCAATTAATCATGACATGCTGCAGAGCACTACATAAAAAAGCAGGCCTGCTCTGAAAGAAACAGATACCTCTTCTTGACGGCATCCAGCTGAGCCTGTAGCGCTGCCTTATGTTGCTCCACCACATCTTTGAGTGGCACAGTGGGGTGCTCGGCATGCTCCCCGCCAGTACAGTCTTGGCACATAGCAGTCTCACATGACTGGCAGTAAAATTCCATCACCTGCAGCCAGAAAACCCAAAAGACAAAATATAAATTGTTCTTCACCATAAATTATATAAAAACTTAATTTTGAGAACAATATATTACCACTAGCAAATGTATATAGTACAGCAATTTATGTAATTGATAATGGAATTTTAACAAATCCCTGTTTTACTACAATATAAAATTCTAATAGTATATTTTAACGTGTGCAAGAACTAAAACGATACCAATCACCTACAGCAACTAAAATAGTGCCATGCTGTTCATCAGCTTATGTCTGGTATTGCAGCTGAGCCCCTTTCACTTCAAAGCGCTAAGCTGCGATACCAGACACCTCATCAACTAGTGGTTTCTTTTATTATGGGATCACAGAGTCTGCCACCATGATAGTTAAAGTCAGACTAAAAGCATAACAAAAAATAACTAACTATAACACATCATATTACACCCTTTTTTGACCCCCCACACAGTAAATTGCCCCCTTTTTTTTGCCCCACAAAGTATATTGGTCCCTGCACAGTCACGTCACAGCCTGACGTTCTTCAGCATCGTGACGTTCTGTTCAGGGCACCATGGAAGCCAAAGCGGAAGCGGGCTTGGACAGGAGTGGGTTGTGTAAAATAATGGCTGTTACCTGTTAGAATAATACAATAGGTAGCAGTCAATGGGCCCCACACAATTGCGTGGGTTGTGTTACGGACAAACTTGCCCATAAGCACATGGCAACTGAGGCCAGGGATTGGCTACAGCTGTCATGTTAATATTTAGTTATCAGGGACCTATTATTACATACGTGGAACACTGCTTTCAATACTACCTCCAATACATACTGCATGTGTGATATTGATTTTTCTGTGTATCCTCACAGGTCATGCTGTTTCCTTTCCAGTGTCCTAAATTTGTCTTCTGTAAATATTCCACACCTGTCATGTCTGCTTCTCTGTATATACACATTATTTATTTTTTATACATGAAACAGAATATTTTATTCTATATGGTGGGAATTTGTTGTTTCGGTGTCGTTTTTTATGGTGTATTTTACTATGTCTCCCTATTTGTACTATGACTGATTTTTGTGTTTATATTTACATCAACTTTTTGTGATTTTATAGGTCATGATCAAGGTCCAGGTGGGGCCAAAACATTTGCCATGTTTATTTCTCACATGCAGAATTAATAAATAATTGTTGTCACTGCATCATATATGGAGTGCCGTGGATTTCTTACCAAGTTCTCAGGAAAACATGTCACAGAATAGGATGTTATAACGAGCTAAAAATTAGACATGTCCTTGTGCTTAGTATAATGCTTAATTCTGTCCAGCAAATTTCTAGAGCTGCTGGGGCCAGGCCAAGACTAATCATGATGTACTAAGGAATTACCATTTAGAATTAATGGTCAAAAGGATTAGGTGGGTTCAAGTAACAAGATTGTACACATGACAAGCAGAATTACTTGTGATCCTATTTACTCAGCTCCTTTCACTCCCTTCTGCTCATTGTCCATTCACCTGACACTACAGATAGGAATCCAGTCACACAGAACAAGAGCTATAGTTCACACAATCCATTGAAGGTTAACAACTACTAAGGTAATAATATCTGCATACTTTCATATTTAAAATAGTATGAAATTAGGTAGAAAACGTTATTCTATTACTACCATCAAGTCAGCCAATGAGCACAATACATAGATTACAACTGTGCAGGTTATAGGGGTTTGCACTTCAGAGGCTGAAAACCCCTACAGACCTAATAGACTTACAGCTGAGAGGTGAACACAGCTGTATCCAATCTAGACAATCCTCTGTGAGCTAAACAAAATGATACACTGAACCTAAGCAAATGCAATGTAAACTAGGGCAGGAGAGGGCTTGTGCTGCTGATACATTCAGAAAGTATTGTCTACACTAGAAATACTTACCTTTGGCAAGTGGACAAATCTTCTGCTGCTGGAGGTACTGTAGACGTGAATCAGAGACCTATTATTAATTTAATTGCCAGACTCACCTCCACTAACCCTTGTAGTGAGCTCATCACTGATATCTTGCTCCTGATGGGACAAATCCACTGTGCGTCCCCAAGCTATCAGCATCTACACATTTTGTTTTACACAGAACCCGGTGAAATTATGGAGCTATTGTGGTTGAACAGAGGGAGGTTCTGAGTAGTACACTCCACCCTTAATGTCCATGTACCCTACACAGCATATAGACAGGGGTCATCCTAATGGCACAAACCCTTTAAAGGTTAAGAACACACAAGACGGGTTTGCTGCAGGATGTCGATGGCGATCATCCCGTAGTAAACCTACCTGTGGCAAAAAAACTGCTGAAATCAGCTGTTTTTCAGTGCCACAGCCAGACACAATTCCCAGGTGGTAGGCCTGGTCTTAACTTTTGCATTGTAAAGGATGAAACCCACGTCCAACACTGAGCAATAATTCACACTTTGCATATTCAAAACCTGCAGCACAAGACTTGGGATTTCTTTCAATCTCACCCACTACATTGCTACTCTACATCACAGTGGCTTAGACACGGATTTTGCAGCAACTTGTGCACTGTGAGTACTCCCCATTTGTCCCCAGGCTTGAATAGGATTGGTCACCACTCCTGTCACGTTGGTTTTAGTAAATAGTTGTGTTCCCATGACATAACAGATCTTTCAGTGTACAGGAGCCGACGCGCCAGATCATTATTCTCAAAAAGAAAGGTATATCATATGACTCTGCCTTCTCTTTTGGGCTTGGTCCACACCTAAAGCATGTGAGGACTGCATGTAGTTCTGGAATGCCAGGAGGGCATCGTTGGTTCAGACAGACAACACAAACAACCACTCTTACACATTATACTTGTAAAAATTCAGTAAACCCCATGATACATAAATTTCTTACATTTCCATCATGATTAGGACATGACAAAGGTTTTCCAGCAGCAACAGCATTCACTGTCTCCAGAATGGAGGACTCTTCTATACCATTATCTGGACTCCGCTGCAGCACGTCCATCAGGTTAGTAATGAAGAAGTTATTCTGTAGCGCGCACACACCCTTCTCGGGTAGAATTGAGGTCTGGCGGCAGACTGGGCAAGACAGGGTCAAGCTGTGAGCTGGAATGTAATTCTGCAAACACCTGAAATGTCACAGAAAGGATACCGCAATAGTTACACATTGTCCAGAATCACTGCAAATACAGAATGCCTCACCTGAACTTGTCACTACATTATCTCCAGGTAGCTTCATAGCAGAGTTCACTTTATCAACATAAGGCTTATAGTAATAAACCAGGGAATAATTACATTCAGGATAAACTTGCAAAGGAAAATAAATCATGGATTATCAGCTTGGCTGGTTACATGAATATGGGTTATAAAAAAAGGTCAGTGTCTCATATTGACCTTAATAAGACAAACAATAGCATAATTCTTATATATCGCTTTATCAGGAATACTTTTGTCATTATTAGACAGCATTTAAGACTCATTATACACCGCCTGAAATTGTTTGTATATGCTCTGATGGAGGCTTGTGACAGATACCAAACAGTGACATCAAAACCCATAAGGATCCACTGGGGAAAAAAAAAAAAAAAAAGTATACATCATGGTAGGTGTTTTTCTTTTGTGGTGGCCCTCTGTATAGTAAAGTGCTACACTTTCCAGTTGGAAAAATGATATAGCAACACTCTTGAATATGAAAACATATTCCAACAGTTATCTTATGTGTATTGGCAGCCTAAGTCTTCCAAACATTTGCTACTTTTCATCAGAATCATATCAGCAGCCAACTCAATGGGATTTCATAATGTTCACTATCATTTTTGGATGGTGCGATCTGAGCATATAGACTCCCTCCAGTGGGCTGGAAAGGTCCCAGGTACTAGATAGAGGGTCAGACCTTTTTAACTAGGTCATTCCCATAATTTGACAGAGTTTAACAACAATATATCACTGTTTATTTGGAACCATCATTCCACTAAAATGAATGGATTTCCATGTTTAGCAGAAAGCTGGTTGTACTCTGATTCGACTCTTTATCAAATGGGTAGACACGTTCAGAATACGTGAAAATGAAGAATCCATACAATAAAGTTATATATACTGTATACAAACTACAGAGGTAGTGGTGAATACTGCACAGACTGTCTTAATAAATAACTAATGAGTTGTTTTACTAGCATTGAAACAGATTAATATGTAACCAAAATAAATTTAATTCAATACCTATACCTCTATGGTTGAACAGTAAGCACATGTTATGCACACAGGTATGTCAGAGTCAGCAGCATTCATAGTCCAGGCTAGTTTAATATTATAAAGGACAAGGTTTAAGGATATCACTTGTGTCATCAACAAAGACTGACCAATAACAGAATACATGGAGGACCACTTGGAGGTCTACTATATAGAGAAGAGAAGGAGCTGTGCCATAAGATACCCAATGTTCTCTGGCTCAGCTGGCATTTTGACTACTGGGGTTCATAAAGATTACACAAGTCTAAATACTAAATATGAATAACAAATATACTATCCACATTAATGTTCGATCCCCCAGTATCACACACATTCAGCTCTATGAACTTGCATGTTAGTTCTTTTGGTGAGAGATGTAAAAAATGTTAGATTTTAACTGTCTCATATTTATGGGCATCGTAAATCTATCTTACTACTGTTGTAACACGATATAGCAGATGCTTAGAGCGACATTCCATGTTCAGTACGCAACATTACTTTTATATATTAGTATCTTTTTTATTCTAATATGAAGCTTTGACAGAAGGAGAAGTTGACAATACCCAGACTGCACTACCAGGAAATGCAGAATCTTCTAATAATAACAGTTTTTATTTTCTCTTTAAAATACATTTATATAAATTTTTACTGTACTAATATTAATTGATACCATTTATGAATTCTAAATATATTAATTATTCTATTTAAAAAGGAGAATTTTTTTTTATTCATTAAGAGATGAATTGTATCACTGATCTAGTACCGCCATTTTTGTGCTATTTTGCAGCTATTTGTGTAAATTGTCGTATTATCTTTGTTTATTGTTGCATAAAAGGGTAAAATGTGTTATATTTGTTCAGGAAATTAAGACTATATTATAATAATTTGCTAATTTCTAAAACTGTGCGTAAAGGGGTTTTCCAGGTTATGGATATTGATTACCTATGGGCAGGGTATCAATATCAGATCAGTGGGAGTCCAACACCCAGCACCCTCACTGACCACCTGTTTTCAGCAGCTGTCAGTGCTAGAACAAACACAGATGGAGCTGGAAAGACAGGTTTTTTTCTGTTTAGTGGCTGTGCTGAGTTACTGCAACTCAGCTACTACTCACTTGAATGGGAGCTGAGCTGCAATAACCCAGAACATCCGCTAAACAGAGAATGGAGCTGTGCTTCTGGCTACATTCTCTGTCTTAGTCCTAGGGCCCATGGCTGCTGAGAACAGCAGTTCAGTGGGGAGCACAAGATTTCATACCCCCCCCCACTGATCTGATATGCACAATTTATCCTAAAGATAGATCATCAATGTCCATAACTCAAAAAAATTCCTCTGATTTCTCATCTTTGCCTCAAACTAATCTGTCCTGGTGTCTCTATCTGTTCCCAGTTTATTATATGAGCACATGGGCTGGTTCAGATGAGATGCTGTAAGCAGTCCTTTTGTATTTAGTATAGTAAGTGTACTGTGCTGTGCACCACTTGTGCAGAAGATGGAGGAATTGGGGGTTCATCCTGGCTCAGGGGCCCACTTCCCAGCGGTGGCCAGCAGAGGATTCACCTGCTCCCCTGTGGGCCAGTCTAAGTGTCACTGGACCACCTATTCCAACAATGTCTGGGCTCTGCAACACCCACTTACACAACAGTGTGAAAGGTGTTTTGTCATCTGCACAACCAAAAGGTGAGTATTTAAGCTAGTGCTCTCTGACATCAGCCTACTTTTTAGTTTCAATAATTTTTATTCAAATTTTCAAGGTACAAAAGTAAAGAACATTATGGATAGACATTGCGATATACAGTTAATATGCATTATAATATATTCTCAAGATACATTCTTTAAACCGCATATCTTTGAAACAAAAGATAAAGATTACTTATAGAGTAAACATTAATAATAACATTTAGGCACATTTATTGGGCTGTTGAGGTCTGTGTCTAGGGTGGTTTTTCCATGAACAGCTTTCCCTTCTTCATGTTATGCAAAAGACATTCGACACGTACCCGCAGTGTTGACTACCCTCCCCAACTCCCCCTTCGACTGGGTTGGCGAGTCCCATATCCATCCTCATATCTGCTACAGCCACCTCGACTGAGTTTCATATACCATTCCAGTTCCCTCTACGTGAGAAATCTAGAGTGTATCCACGCATCCCAAATTATTTCAAATCTATGAAAAGAGTTGTTTCCCATTGCGAGTATCCTTTCATAGGAGTATGTGTTATTAATGGCTAGTAACAGGGCTGACATAGGCGGGGAGACCACTGACTTCCATCTCTGTACCAACATTAATTTAGCTATAGTTAAAATTTTACAAATAAGTTGTTTATGCTTATTCAGCTCTCCGGGAATTCCAAGTAGCAAAATAGCCATATGTGCAGTAGGGGGGAGATGTAGATCAAACAGTTCTGAGAGCATGTTAAAGACACTATCCCAGTAACCACGAATTATAGGGCAGGTTCCCAGAATGTGAAGAAGGGTTCCTCTGTCTCCGCATCCCCTCCAGCAATACCCAGACACGGAGGGATACGCTAACTGTAAAGTAGACGGGGTTTTATACCACCGTAAAATTATTTTCATTGCCGTCTCTATGTGGGTGCTACATTTTAAAGACAGATGGATCAGTCTAATCGTTTGTTGCCATTCATCTAAAGTAATGACCATTCCTAAGTCTCTCTCCCAACAACGGAATGGAGTAGATCTAGTAAAAGTCAAGATTCCATCCATTTTATCATATAGAAATCGTAGTCCCCTCACAGTGGTCGACAACCAAATGAAAAGTGAATTATTATGAGGCAAGGTCGTCACAGGGTGTTTAGATATGAAATGCCATATTTGAAAATATTTAAGGAAATCGCCTACATGAATTCCGTATTTTTGTCTCAGATCTACAAACGGTATAGGTTGTTTAGAGTCAGAGTATAGTTGAGAAATCTGCGTGATCCCCCAATTCCCAACCCGAGACCTCTACGCCATCAATCACCCAGGCCATCAATGACAGAGGCATTTCTGCAATGTGAAAATGCTTCATTGGGTTTGCTTTCCCATGGATTAGCTTCCATGCCATTAACGAGGCACACATGATCGGGGAGAAAGATCCCGGAGCAGGAATGTTCCAAAAGGGCAACCACAGCGCATCCTCCAGCTTTAGGGGAGATATAAACGCCTGCTCTATATGTAGCCATGGAACCGAGGTATCCATTGACTTCCACCTTGCGCACTGAGTGACCAGTGATGCTATATAGTAATTGCTCACAACTGGTACTCCCAGCCCTCCTGCCTCTCGTTGCTTAAATAGAAAGCTTTTATTGATTCTAGGTCTCCTACCGTTCCATATATTTTTTGAAATCACCCTTTGTGCCGTCTCAAAAAAGGAAACAGGAATGGATATTGGGAGCGTGCGGAACAAGTACAAGAGTCTAGGCAATAGCAACATCTTAAAAGCAGCTACCCGTCCTATCCAGGAAATATCTGTTTTGGACAGTTTCTCAGTCTCTTCTTGCAATATTTTTAACATTGGGATATAGTTATATTTGTAGAGGGTTCCTAGTGATGCTGTCACCTGTATCCCCAAATATTGAACGCTGTCCTTCCTCCAATCAAAATCATAAGTCGATTGTAGATGTTGGAGCAAGGGTGGAGGGACATTGAAAGGCAATGCCTGCGATTTGGCCATGTTTAATTTGTAAAACGATAATTGCCCAAAAGTACTAATAATATTTATAAGATGAGGAATAGATGTTCGCGGTTTGGACAAAGTGAGAATAATATCATCAGCATATAATGATATAAGATGAGATTTATCTCCTATGTCAATGCCTCCCACTCTCGGATCTAGTCTAAGTATCTGGGCTAAAGGTTCTATAGAAAGAACAAATATCAGGGGCGATAGGGGGCACCCCTGTCTGGTCCCGTTTGTAATGAGGAATGGATCTGCTACTACTCCGTTGGTGAACACTCTCGCAGAAGGTGCCGAGTATAACGCTTCAATCGCTCTCAAAATAGCTCCAGAAAACCCCATATTTCTGAGCACCGAAAAGGCGTACGACCAGCAAATGCGATCGAACGCCTTCTCTGCGTCTAGTGCAAGGATCACCGCAGTTTCCTTCCTAGAGTCAACATGGTGTATTATATTTAAAATACGTCTAGTATTATCATATGATTGTCTCCCTTTAACAAACCCCACTTGATCATGGTTTATTAAACTTGGGAGACAGACTGCCAATCTACTTGCTATTAATTTGGCATAGATTTTTAAGTCTGTGTTCAATAGCGATATTGGTCTGAAGTTCTGGGGGCTGGTTGCGGGTTTTCCAGGCTTTGGCAGCGTAACTATCAGGTCTTCTTGATTTTCTTTTGGGATGATCCCAGAATCCACCACGGCCATCAAAAATGACAATAGTGGGCTCATCAGGGCTGGGAAGAAACATTTATAATATTCATTAGTAAGGCCGTCAGGGCCCGGAGACTTGTGTGACGGCAGTGATTTAATGTTGGATAATAACTCTGCTGAGGTAATAGGTGCATTCAAGGAGTCCAGCTGTGACTTACTGAGTGCGGGTAATTGAGCCGCCTTAAGGAATTGTTCAATATCATAGGTTGTCGGGGGGACCATCGAAGAGTTTTCTGCTATGTTGTAGAGACCCTCATAGAAATGTTTAAAGGCGTTGGCGATGCCATTTGGGTCATAAATTTTGTATGTACCATCCTTGCTGTGCATAATTGGGATCCTAGATTTTGCATGCTTTTGTTTAAGCTTGGATGCTAGGAGTTTGCCCGCTTTATTAGATTGGGAGTAATACGTAGCTCTAACCCTTTTCAGGTTTTTCTCATATTTGTGCAATAAACAAGCGGTCAACTGCTGACGTAATGTTATTAATTTCGTTGCATGTAAGGGAGATGGAGATTTTTTGTTGCTGGTGTCCATGGTTCTTATCTGACGGAGCAGGCGATCTATTTCTGCCATCCTGTTTTTCTTTTCGATATGCCCTAGGCGAATAAACGTTCCTCTAATAAAGGCCTTATGAGAATTCCACAGTATCTCAGGGCCAGGAGCAGAGGGGGCATTAATCTGAAAGAATTCCTTCAAATCATTCTCTAATGTTGCTTTTAACTTTGGCTGTGACATTAAAAAGTCATTACACCTCCACACATATGCTCTAGCAGATTCATATTTTTCAGCTATGGACAAGGTTATCGCTGCATGGTCTGACCAAGTTATTTGAGATATCTCGGACTGCGTAGCAAGGGGAATGCTAGCTTGCTCGATTAGGAACAAATCAATTCGGGAATAGCTATTATGTACAGTCGAATGATACGTATAATCTCTTTCAGTGTTATGCAGGATACGCCAGACATCAAATAGTTCATAGCGCCATATAGCCTGCAAGAAGGAGGGGTGACGTGTTAGTATGCCAGAAGTGGTATCTACTAGCGGGACCGGGGCCATATTAAAGTCTCCCATTAATATTAGACATTCCTGCTTCCTCTTTCCTACCGCCCTCACAAGTCTCCCTAGGAACGCCACCTGTTTCCTGTTCGGGGCGTAAACTGATACCAGCATATAAGTGACAGTGTTAATAATACACACTAGTATAACAAATCGCCCTCCCGGGTCAGCGTATTGAGATAACAGTTGAAACGCTACCGAGTCCCTAATCCCAATCAATGTGCCCCTACGCTTTGAGGAGTAGTGAGCATGAAACACATGTGGGTATGCTGGGTGATTAATGCGAAAAGCATCTGCCCTTAAAAGATGTGTCTCTTGTAATGCAAGAATGTCACAGTTATGACCTCGGGCCTCACGCCATAAATTGGCTCTTTTTTGAGGGGGAGTTCAAACCTCTGACATTCATGGACACAATTTTAAGTACCATAATATACAGTTAGAAATGCTTTAAGAGTCCTACCACAACTACTTATACCAGGAGGTGTCAATGTTGGTATGAAGAGAAGCTGTCTCCACCCTTCGTATTCACTACGCCCAATGTGCCAGAACCAAAGAAAAAACAAACCATGCAAACTACATAACCAATGAATAAACCATCGTGGCAGAACCAAACAAAAAGGAAAAAAAAAAAGATTGTGGTACAGCGGACCAGCGGCTGTCATAATCCTGGGGGGATAAGTTCAACGACAGTGGACATACAAAATCCAAGAAAAGGTGAGTCTCTAGCTTTGTAGCCCTTTGCGTGGACGTCTCTGGGCCCTCACTTGTTGCCAACCATCCGACACAGGACCAGGTGGTTGTTTGGGTGGTATCTCGACAATCGGAATGTTCCAATTATGAAGCAGACGTTTTCCTTCCTCCAGAGTTTTGATGACATGCACCATATTGTCTCGGGTAATGATCACGCGGACCGGAAATCCCCATTTGTACAAAATGTGGTGCTGGCGTAAGGCTGCGGTAATACGGATGAATTGTCGCCTCAATTGCAATGTCGTGGCTGATAAATCTGAGTAAATGGATATTTTGTGATATGGTTCAGGTAGGTGATCTACCTTTCGGGAAGTCATCAAAACCAGATCTTTAGTGCGATAGAAGTGAATTTTAGCTAGAACATCTCTAGGTATAGCTTCATCTAGATGTGATGGTCTGGGGACTCTATGCGCTCTATCAATAGTTAAATCCATCGCCGTAAGATTCGGCAGGAGTGATCGGATCAGATCTTGGAGGAACGCCGTTAAATTACTCGTGGAAACTGACTCCGGAATCCCTCTAAATTTCAGATTATTTCTTCTTGAGCGATCTTCCAAATCGGCTATTTTGGCTTTCAAAAACGACACATCCGTCTCCATCTCATAGTGAGCATCTATTAGCGCATTGTGTGATGTCGCAAATTCCGCCATTTTGGATTCAACATGAACGGTACGGTTTTTTAGTTCCTGAAGATCTCTATCTAGCGGTTTTACCATGAGAGACATGTCTGTTTTTAGTGATTTGCAGAAGGCCATGAGCATATTTTTCATGGAGGCCTCAGTAAGTGGGTTCTCCGTCTCTGGGATATCTGCAAAAAAAATCGGTGGGTGGAGGAGTAGGCTGCACAGTGTCGCTCACCTCGTCATCCTGGGAGTCACTGCTCTGGAGCCTGGGTCTCTGCTTCACCGGGCTAGCGGTGGGGGACTGGTGTGTCTCCAGGCTGGATATGCCTGTAAACCCCAAAGCGCCATGCTGCGGAGGCCCGTTTCCAATGCAGGCCCCGGCCTGCCGGGGAGAAGGCCCAGGTGACTCTGCAACCGCGCCGTCCAGCAGCTGCGGTAGGGATGGATCAGCCTACTTTTTAATCAGTGAAGACATATTAACCTATGAAGCATCTCTCCTCGTCTTTCCCTCTCAAGTACTTTCTTAATATGAAGCATAGTCTAAAATGTCGGGAATGTTAAAGTTCATAGAACAAACAATAAGTAACTCACCTCTCACAAAATGTATGAAGACAGGGAAGTACTTTTGGATTTTTGTATCGGTCGAGGCATATACTGCAGATTAGAAACTGCTTGTCAATCTGGCGCACCACAGGGCTAGGGATATTGGAACCTTCACTGGCCATCCTAGACCACTGACATGTGGGTTACGTTCCCTTCCACCTTGCACACTAAGGGAAAAAAAAAAAAAAAAACACAACACAACAAGGTTAAATAAAACTAAATATGATATCTAAATATGATATTTAGACAGAACTATGTCAATGGAAATGAGGAAAATAAGTAATATAAGTACAAACATGTTTTTACAGTATAGATAGTATTTTAAAACTCAGGTACAAAGGTTATTCTGCTGTTAATAAAACCACTTAGCTGTCATCACTTTACACCATTAAGCCCAGTAGCTCGAACATGCCCATTTAATGGTTTATTGGAAATATAGGTAGATTATGTCTATGGCCAGAGTGAGAGATGCCCATACGCATATACAACAGGGTTAAGCTACCTTCGGCACTCCAGCTGCTGTGAAACTACAACTCCCAGCATGCTCCATTCACTTCCATAGGAGTTCCAAAAACAGCAGAGCAAGTATGCATACTGGAGTTGTAGTTTTACAACAGCTGTAGTGCTGAAGGTTGTCTACCCCTGTACTACAGTATCTGCATAGGGAATCTTGTGATGCAGAAAAAACTGCTCTAGATCACTTTATTCCAAACAGAAGTTCCTGCATTTTCAATTACAGATATTTATGGCATATATTTTTAATATACCATAACTGTCGGAGCAGAATGATGGTTGAATCGACTGGTCTCATATATTCATGAGCAGCTAAAGTGTTAAAACAAGGATACAACAAATTGCACTGTTGGTCTCGCTCTTGAAATGTTCTGAAAACAGTAAAGCATGACATATTCATAATGCAAATCACCACACATGCAAAATAAGCACACTCTCTGTGTTAACAAATCACACCATGTTTATTTATGACTGTACTGCTTATTTTTAGTGCATATTTGCATCAAACAGGGGCACATTATCATACAGCCTGTCTGACCCAAGAGATTCTACAGAGTAAGCAATCTTAACATCAAGGTATACAAAAAAAAAAAAAAATTAAGATAATGCAAAATCTATTAAAAGAGCCAAGTATAATATCATAGATCTGCAACTTCCTCCCTGCCAGCTGCATTGATCACACAGATGGAAATGTTCAGACACCTTGGTCACCTTTTTTACACCATCAATAATTCCTCAGTGATTTGTGGTTTGTAAATTGGTCTTAAAATACACTGTCCTACATTTACTAATAGTCAGCCAGTGTAAACTTAAGCAGGCAGTCTGAAAATGCTGGATGCTGATGCTGGATGATATACCTGGTGCACCTTTTGACTGTCTAGACTACGCTTATACCACAAATTAGTTGGCTTAATTTAAGCCATGCCCCCTTTTTAGCTAAGTCATGCCCCCTTTTTAGCTAAACCACTCCCCTTGTTGAGCTAGTCACAAAATTTTTTTTTTTTATCTAAAACTAGATGTACTAAAAATTGCACCTACTATTTAGGTCAGAATTCAGGCTTAGCCATCATAGTAAATTTTCTCCATTGTTTGAATTGTGTCATTTTTTTCCCCCCCTTGGGGCATTGAATTGTTGCCCTATTGATAAAAACACTAAAATGCACACAAATCACACACACAAAAAAAGGTGTCACTCTGGACTACAAAAAAATAAGGTGCACTATACATAAAACAGAAACAAAAGGGTCTTTACTTTTTGTATTGTTGCGACTATATACTGTCAATATATTTTAGTATACTTGCTACAACCCAGTTTAGTTTCATATCTTGTTATTGTTGAACCTGTCATTCCCTCAGCCTAATTATTAATACAGGAATGAGCATGAGTAGACATAAGTATAAAAATATAAACTGGATATTTGGTTTGGTAAATAAACACAATCACAAGTTTTTCCTCCATAGTCATCCCTTCCAGTTTTACTAGTTGTTCTTTCATTTGCACACGTGTCAAAATTTCCAGGCACTGTAGCTATGGAACGTTTATTATGCTTTTGTATATTGGATAGAATCAAGCTCAGATTAGACCACAGGCGAACATGTGACTATATAGCTGTATAGTGGGCCCTCAGAATGAATTTTACTAGTTCTCCCTAGGCATCCCAGTGCAACATTGGGTAGAACACAATCTCTCAGCTCAGCTGGCTATACCATCGCAGTGCTCGAAGATCACTCTCAAGAAAAACTACCACAGAAATCCCTCTAAAAGCCTGTATACACCCAAACTGACTTGTAAAGATCAAATGGCATTTCCATGGTAACACCCTTGAGAAACAATGATGTAAAAAATAGAACAAAAATCTACATTGTTGTCCAAATACCAATTTCTACAGATAAATGAAAGTCATACAGCAAATATTTTCATGTACAATGATAATGAAACCAAGCACTAAAACTATTCTACATTAATGACAAGCCAGGAATCGGTGATGGATCAGTCATCCGACACATCCACGCTGTAATGCCTTATCCACATGTCAGTGTTTTGCATTAGTGATTGTATATGGAGACTACACAGAGACTAGATATACGGTTTTCAACCTGCTTTGGTTTTGGCACACAATCATTGATGCAAAACACTGACATGTGAATAAGGCCTTACACATTGAGATCCATCCAAATTTCTTTCAATATGAAGACAAGAATACTTCTGTATGCTGTGCTATTTTTTTATGTCAAATGCGGCAGAACCCACAATAGAGACTGTGAATAGTAGTGTGATCAGAGCCTAAATGGCCCCTATACACAAAGACATTATTGTACCAGTTATGGTGAAGAACCATTACTAGGAATGGTTGTTCCTGATAGTTGGCCCGTGTAAGGTTGCTGCTACACAATGTACCACGTGGCACTGTAGGAAGGGGTCGCGGGGGCTTTCACTTACAGAAGTGAAATCACTAATTGATTAGCAGCTTTTCCTCATTACAGACCACACGGTTTTGCAGGTTACCATGCCATCAGTCATAAGGGAAAACCATATCAATTTGTGTTCACACTGAAGTGAAAGCACCAGATGGCCAGTCCTGGAGTGTGGCTATAACGCCACACGATGCATTGTGTGGCAGTGCCTTAAACGCGCAAAAGATCACCAGATGAATGACCAAATGCTTGTTTGTCAGGTGATGACATATTTTATGAATCGTAAAAGTCACTAGAACGTCATTACCCTATTTAAACAGGGTGACATGCTCCAAACAAATGCAAACCACATGGAGATACATTAATATAGGTTAATATAACACCACATGCACAGTAGTGTAGAAGTATTTCTCTATGGCCTGTCACATAGCCACAACACTCACAATCACAAAAACATTTGTTCAGCAAAATCTCATGACCCATACATACCAGTCATGCAGTCAAATAGAAAAAGGAGATTGCGGGACCATTCTTTAGCGATTACCTACTTCTGTGACAAGTATGCAGACAGAACACTCCAAATAACAATGCACAGATTCTATGTCCATCTACAACATTAAATGTCTGGATACGTCATCTGTATACTGGACATGGTTGCATTATGAATAAACTGAGATGATGTTCCATCCACTCACTTCAGGAAAACTCAGATGGTTTCTCTTAAATAGATTCTACCATCTTTATAAGTAAAACGAGCTCTTATGGGTTTCCCCCTACCTGCATTTTAATAGACATCAATACATCTAGATATAACTGCATGAATAGAAGGGTTACTATAAGGATTTCCTAATAAACATATTTAACAGTTTCACGAAATACCTGGAAACACAAAAAAGTACAAAAAGAAAGAACCTCTGGAAATGAGCAAAAAGCAGTACTCCCACGGTTCACAGCCTCTCTTGTAAAAGAAAGAACACATAAAAAGTCTAAAAGTCCTATAGAAGATGAAAGCAAAGGAGAAATTTGTATTCAGAAGGGGTTCCTTGGGCGCTCTAAATTCACTTAGGAATAAAAAGGCAGCACAGTGGCTATTTAGTCATGGTAAGACTGGAATCTGGCTGCTGAAATACTGCTCATGAGCTCACATTTATACCTTAGAAGATTATTCCTTAAATGAATAGTGAAAATCTTCTTACATTAGCAAATTAAAGGGAGTATTATTACATATATCAGAATACTAGGTCATTCTTACAAGATAACTCCACACAAAATATTAAACTGTCCTTATTATTTGGTTAATGTATTCGTAGTTCATCTGTGCAACCACATGTGTTCATCGGCTATAAATATATGTAGGATCTGCTGATACCATCCCCCAATCCCTAATACTTTTCTATTGTTCCTTAGAAAAAATGTAAATGGAATTTTTTGGGTTGCTATGGGCAACTACTGCAGGATTTATCTGCACTCTTCTTAAACAACTAATAAACCACACTTCAGTATTGGGGACCAAAGGTAATCTTCCTTTAGGTTCATGTGGGGGAGGGTTAAAGGTGTTCTCTAGTGAATGACACATCTGGCTCCCCATAGGAGTTTGGAGATCACAGCGCACAGCCAGTAGCACCTGTTGCTTAGCAACCAAGCAAACTTATTTGAGCTCTTCTGAGCAAGCATGACATTTGCAAAATATAATCATGAGGGGTCTGAAGTGCTTCATAAGCCTGAGCTCACGTTAAAACGTACAGTACAATGCAACTGAATGGGGCTTTAAAGCTTATTAACTTGTAGAGTAAATATCCTGAGTGGACTCTAGATATTGAGCACATTTGGGTTATATCAAGGATTTACAGGACGATTCAAGAGCATAGTATTTGATATGCCAAGTAGCCCTAAGGAATAAATACAATAAGGAGTTTATGGGAGTTTTTTTGATGGGCACCATATGCCATGTTTTACTGACATGGGGAGTATGAGATGAATACAATATATTAGTATTGTACATTGTGCCCATCCTAGATAAAGAATGTTTAACTGGAAGGTTATATAGCTACCGAGTGATTTACTAGCATGGTTTCCTAGGATATATAATCCAAAGGAATAACTCACTATCCCTCTGGAACTGGTCAAGGCACATAAATATGTACAATAAGAGAATACTAATATGCAAGTTTGAAGGGTTTGGCTCACGACAAGAAACACCTATCCATATGCTCCACTAGGGTATAAGGGAATCATAGAGGGGTTCCCTTTTTGGACACTTAGATATGAGTCAGAATAAAGAGCCACGCTGTATAACTGGCTCCTGTTCTGACAAACGCATGCTCTCCTTGTATTACTTATCTTTTAAATACTCTGTAATACTACATGTAGCTTCAGCAGAGGAAATGCCTGGGTTGGAATAGGTCTCCTCAGCAAAATCAGCTGTTTTTTGGGAATGAGAACCCAGTGAACGACTGATCACCCCAGCAGAAGCCACACTCTGACGAGACAACCCCTTTAAAATAAACTTTAAAAAAAAAACAAAAAAAAAAAAAAAAAAACACGTTTTGTCAACCTAATCCAAATGTCTGACCAACACTTTCACTATTAGCATACTATACCAGGATATTTATCAATGTATATAGCTATGACCCCCACACAGCAGTATACACTGTCACAGAATATACTAATAGTGTATCCTAAACAGATTGTTCTGCACAAGTCAGGGATAAATGCAAAAGATGCACAAATTGCTTTTGTTGGTGTCCACCCACAGATAAAATAGAACTCTGCCAAAGATTCACTGGATGAAAGAGAAGAGATCTAATTTTATGAATTACTCAGACCCATCTGTCACACATGCTGGGGTCATTTAAAGGTGCATCTCCATCTGGCATTAGAAGTGCATGAAGCTGATCTATGTGCATACGTTCATATATTTTCAATTTATTCATTTACAAAAATCAGTCTCTGATCTTTGCTGAGCAAATAGTTCACTATCATAGTGTTATACATTCTACACTACACTGCAGCTTACATATTACAGGTGATCAAGGTTTAACTTTTATAAGGTGTACAGAAGCAATTGGGATCATACAAGAACATTACATTTGCTTTTTACGAGGTTGCGTACAGCTAGTGCGACATTTACTGCATAGCAAAGAATTTAATGGTAAAAAAACCCAATGTATAACAACATTTAACTGGCTAGAACATGAAATACGTGACCAAGTTCCATGTTTTACAGATTTGTAAAAGCTGCAAAAAAGCTGAGAAACAAGCACTTAGGCCTTATTCACACGTCTGCTTTTTGCGTGCATGTTTTGTACATATTTTATAGGCAGAATCAGGGCATTTATAAATTGGCGCACATTTGGTGTAAGGCTCTTTCTTGCACAAAATATGCACCACATGTGTGATGTGGATAGAATGGGGTGGGCTGGCGCAGGGACACCTCAGCCCGACATATATGTTATAACTTACACCAGTTTTCTGATGTAGATTTCCATTCTGGCACACAGGAGTGCACCTTAAACATAAAGAGGCCAGAGTCTTTTGATAGATTAGGTGTGCCTTGCACTTGTTGGGCCTTTTATGAAGACTGGAGTGTCAAAATGCCAGTCTTATGAAATCTGCCCTATTGATTTTAATGTATTTACTAACATCCATTTATATTTACAGACTATGAGTCCATAAAAATAAAAACAAAATACATGCTCTATTTTGGTCCAATTTACAGATCATGGACACCCACTGGGTTAATAAATGGCATGGCCGGCGCATGAATGTCATCCGTGTGCCGCCCGTGCATCCGTGGCCCCATTCATTCAATGAATAGAAGCCGCGGAAGCACGGGCGCAAAATCGGACAGGAATAGGACCTATTCCATATTTTGTAGCCCGGACTGTTGGCCCGCACACGGGACCGTGTAATTCACGGTCATGTGCACAGGCCCACAGAAACGAATGGGTCGTGTGCAAGGGGCTTAAGAAACCGTGAAAAAAAGAAAATGGACAGCAAATGGATGTCAAACTCACAATGATGTGAAAAATGTAAGAACCACTGACACAACACAACCGGTAAAACAAAACATCAGAACTTTCTGTGGAAAACACTGACAGCACATGTAAAAAAAAAAAAATAATTAAATGTGACTAAGGCCTCAATGACAGGGTTCGCAGATTCATGCAATTTATACCCTATCCACAGAAAAGGGAATAAGATTAGGAGGTAACCACTGGGACCCAAACGATCATGAAAACAGGCGTGCCTTGCACCCCAGTGGTTGGGCAGACATGCTGTTGCTCCATTCATTTCTATAGGACCACCAGAAAGCAATGCGTTATTCCACAGCGCTGTACAGAGATCGTCATCCCTTACATCAGCAACTGTCCTCATTGGGAATCACAATATAAATTCCAAAATATGTTACAAATTTATTTTTGTGGTGCATGAGGAAAAACATTGAGGGGATACCAGCACAACTACAAAATCCATCCAGATGTTGTCGGATAACCATTAAGTCCTACAGAGTCAGTAGTCATGACTGGAAGATCATGGGAGAAACTATGACTTTTACAAGGCCTAAAAAGCAGGTTTTCAACCTAAGTAAATATATACCGTATTACAATATTTAACAAAAAACACATTACATCTCATTTATTAAAACTTTTGAAGGCTAAAGGCCACATGGGTCCTTCAGCAGACCCACCCAAAAAAAAAAAAAAAAAAAAAAAAAAATCAGCTGTGGCCTCTTCATAAATATGTCAGACAACCCATTGCCAAAATGGAAATCTACGTCAGATAGGAACTGGCATAGATTTCTGGTGAAGATTTTCCATTTTAGTATATCAGTTGGGTCGAGGTGTCCCCGCCCCACACCATCCACATTTGGAAAATGTGGCGGGTGAGGCGCAGATTTGGCTTGAGGTACATGTTTGGTGCAAGAAAGGTCCTTGCAACAAACATGCGCCTCAATATCATCCTTATACATCAGTTTTCTGCAGCCTCTTAATTTTACCTGCGGAAACACAAAAGTTTCAGCATTTTTTAGCTACATTTTGCTATGTGTGGCCTTAGCCTTAGAATGCAATATTCTCAAAAGGTAAAAAAATTTTCTGGACATAAAAGCCAAAAACACACCCGGTTATGAAACGGTTAAAAGCCACACATATAGATGACTAGATAGGTATACAACATGAGAATTTCAGACTATAGTTGTTTTACAAATCCTATTAAACCTTATTAATGCAACATCAATAAAAATATTATGTAATATCAACATAATGTGTACCCAAAGAAATTCCACCGGCTTCCCAGGGAATGCAATGGAGCTGCCAAAAGCTTGTAATTTGTGCCATGCCAGCTGCTTCCCACCCAAGCACATCACTGACTCAGGCTACCAAGGTCAGGGGCTTGCTATCTCCATTCATTTACCAGGCTATTGTGAAGGAGGCTTCCAACAATCCCTTGTGCCTCCAGATTCAAGACAGGCAATTAAAAGAGGGAGGGGTGGCAGTTCCCAGAGAAAGCTGCTTTTTGTTAGCAATGCTTAAAATATGTACCATAATGTATCACAATATATTACTATATTCAATCTACTCATTTCTATACCAGTCTATTATATGCCCTGGTTGAGCCTTCTACATCACCCCCTCCTATCTACACACAGCTGTATTAGACCAGACAGGCAGGTGCACCTACAAAAATCCCATTATCTAGCAAAATTGCAATGTCACCCAAACAGCAACAACCTACCCATCGTCGTAGACAAATACAGAGAGTCAGCAATAAGCCAGTGCAGCAATTGTGTCGCAGATAGAATGTAGAAAAATTCCCACTGGATTCAGCATAACTATTGTTGCTCCAAAAGATTCCCAAACGCACAGATGGGAGAGGCAGTGAAAGCGAATCACAGTATTAAAGCCATTTCCATAAAGGGGGCTGCATTAATGAGAGGGGCTGTGTTCCTGGTACAGGAGTGACGTACAAGGAAAACGAAGCAGCTAGAAGAGTGGCAGCAGATGTGTCGTCATCAGGTGAGGAGGAAAAAAAAAAATCAGTTCTGGGTCATCGATTACATTGGAGTCCCCGATAGGATTCATCAGTCTGGATTCATCTTTTTCCTTCAGAAGCTGGTACAGAAAGACTGCAGCAGCCTATGCAAAGCATTGTGGGATAGGGATGCAGCAGTGATCAGCAAAGAGATTCGTTGTTGTTTCCCACCCTTACAGCATCAATCAGCTGAGTGAGAGAGAAGAGTGGGCTAGTGAGGCGCAGCAGGAGGAGGAGGGGGCTATTACAGGATTAACAGAAGGAGCTGAGTCAAGGAACAATAACCACACAAGTTCACCTAAAGGAACAGAGGCAAATAGGTAGAAGCTGCGTGCCACACAAAGAAATCCTGAAATCACCCAGCAGCAACAGATCATTCATGTCATTCTTTAAACCAGTGACAATTTTTGTTACAAGCAAACAAGCGTTCTAGATTAGGCGATTGATCATTAAAAAGACATTCATTGTAACAATGCACTAGTCTAGCCCTTTAAATGTCTAGTCTATGACAAGTCATTTTATCTCACAGCAAATTATCGATCATGACTCAAGAATATACGCCTCAGAATATGAAAAGTGGATTATAAATCACTAATGTGGTTGCAAAAAATTCAAAAAAGCTCTAAAAATTATATATACAGTATAAACACACTGCACTACATGTTGTACTATATTCTCCCCTAGATACAATACTTCTTGAAGGGATTGTATCTGTAATACAGAATATGATGGAATATACCATACCATATTTACCTATATATTCAGTCAGGGGGTTGTGCTATGTTTTGCCATATGGTGAAGAGCCACATGGCATAAAGAGGTGTACTGTTTAACCATTAATTGCTGGGTTTCAAGGTTTCATTGAGCCTTAGGTATTAGTGACACATATGCATTTTGCGGTCACGAGATGTCCGTGATAATCACAGGCAGCATACAATCCTGTTTATTTTAGGGTTGTAAAAAGTGCAACTGTACTGAAAAAGACAGCAAATCTGCCTGTTTAACTGCTCTGTGTGAATACACCCTTAGGGGGCGTTCACACTACCGTTGGTGACCATCAGTAGTGTCCGCTGCTATTGTCTGTTACAAGATTTTAGCATCAGACACTAGCTGAACCGTCAGAAATCCGTTAAAATTTCCATTCATTTCAATGGGGTTTTATATTGTGTCCGTTTGTGTCCATTTACACCCAATCCGTCAGAAGTCCGTTTTTTTTTTTCGCAGACAAAAAATCCTACATGCAGGACTTTTTTGTCCGTTTGAAATAACGGATTCTTGACGGACAGCAAGTGTCCGTTATTTTTTTAACATTGAAGTCTATGGGTAACGAACTTATAACGGACAGTAACTGATAGCCATCAGTTATTGTCCGTTATTTTATGTCCGTTTTATTCCTGCGCATGCTCAGAAAGCAAAAAAAAAAAAAAAACGGACAGTGTTAAAAAATGGACACTAACTGATGCTAATGTGTCCGTTTTTTTTAACTAATCCATTAATTTTTTTTTTTTTTTTAACGAACACTATCAAAACGGACATCAACGGTAGTGTGAACTCTGCCTTAAGGTAAAACACACACAGAAAAAAACGCATAGGAACATTCGTCAAGATTTTCACCGCAGCAAAAAACACCCACAGACTGAGGCCACAGGTTGCAGAAAATCTGCTTTTTTGTCGCAGATTTTGCTGCGTAATTTTGAGCCAAACCCAGGAGTGGCTACAAAAGGAATGGAAAATATAAAGAAAGCACTTATACTTGTCCTTTCTGCTAAATTCTGCAACATTTGGCCTCAGCCTAAAATCATCAGCATGTGGATGTTTCACACCTAATGTTACTGAATACAGTTATGCTGAATTACTGTAGGCAAGGGTATAACTAGACGGGGTGCAGTTACACCCTGGACCAGAAACCTTGGCAGGCCCATAATGTGCCTTTTCTCAATATCAGGAAACCAGTACTATAAGTGATACATTAAAGTTTGGGAGTCTGGTACAGATTTTGCACTGGGGTCCAGGCAGTGGCGTAACTAGTAATGGCTGGGCCCCAAGGCGAACATTTGACATGCCCCCCCCCCTGCCCACACCAGCAAGTAATGGCCTATTAAAAAAAAAAAAAAAAACCATCAGGGGCCCGCCAGGCCCCCTAATGTCCCAGGCCCTGTGGAAGCTGCTCCCGCCGCTACCCCGGTATTTACTCCACTGGGTCCAGGAGTTCATGTTACACCTCTGACATCAGGGTTGGTTTTCTAATGACTGTTGATACTCAGATGAATCAGGTTGTTTCTGCAATATCTGGTTATATTTCTGAATGAGAACTTACCAAATTCATGGACCTTCAGAGTGCCACAGCAAAAATAAAATCATTTACAAAATCCTCAAGAGGGAAAAAAAAAAGCATGAACTTGAATTCTGTTTGTAGTGAATAATTCCAAAGCAATAGTTTATGCTTAAAGAAAAAGCTAAAGTGTAAAGTTGGTTTCATGACTTATTCATGAACTATCCACTTACTGTCCATCCTTTTAATAAAATTGTTGCAGTAATTTTACAGAACAGAATTCACCTATCAAATAAAATCAGACATCCACAATAATGTGTACCGAATGACTAAATTAATAATGAAAAGACATCAGAGGTGGGTTAAATCTTTCTTATGAGCACAGCATGGTTAAAGCTGACCATACACTTTAGATATTGGGAAACATACTCATTTCACCTACATGAGCTTATAGGACATCCTATTCTAAACCCATAGGCATTAATATGAAGTTGGTCCTCCTTTGCAGCTGAAACAGCTTCTACTCTTCTGGGATTTTGTAGTGTGTCTGTGGGATTTTTTGCCCATTCGTCCCGAAGAGCATTTACGTTAGATGAGAGGGTTTGGCATGCAATCTCTGTTCAAGTTCATTGCAAAGTTAAATGATGGGATTGAGGTCAGGGCTCTCTATGGTCACTCAAGTTCTTCCACACCAAACTCATTCAACAATGTTTTTTATGGGCCTTGCTTTCTGCACTGGGGCACAGTCACACAGTTTTTTGTTTGTTTGTTTTATACCTGACTGATTTTATTTTTATTCAAAGAAGTTGTTTCCAAAATGCAACTTGCTCTGGGCATGAAATTTATAGACTTCTCTATAGGGAAAATATGCATGTCAAAAGATATGTGACCAAAAAAATGCTTCTAATAAAAAGGTATGAAGTTCACACCATTTTTTTTTACAAGCCCAAGGCCCCATGTCACAAAAATGAGATGAAAATAAATTCCTCAAGTTTTAGAAACACAGTTCATTCAATGTACAGAGACACTGCCATGATCCTGAGAAACAAAATGTTATTTGTGATGTGAAATTTCACAGTCTAAATAGGTCGCATGTACTTTTTTAATTGGCAACAAAGAAGAAAAATCCCATACAAATTCCAAGCCTTGAAGAGATTCTTAGGAAGTTATACTGTGTAATGCTTCATTATTTATTGACATAGTACTTGCAAAATTTATGATACCAATTTGCTTTCGTTTCTAGAAGATAAGTACAAGAAGGAATATCAGCACATTACTGATAAGCAGACAACAGAAGGAATGTCCTCATACTGACCTTTATTAGCATAAAGCTAGGTTCACATCTGCGCTCAGGTTTACGTTCGGAGGGTCTGCTTGGGGACCCCCCCGAACGGAAACCTAATCCGCATAAAAAAAAGCGGTTACCTTAGGAAACCCAAGGACCCCATAGACTATAATGGGGTCCGCATGGTTTCCTGCCAGAAAAGGGTGAAAAATGCAGACAGAAAAATGCTGCTTGCAGCGCTTTTCTCTCCGCATTTTTCATGCAGAGAGGGGAACGGAATCCCTGTACGGAGTACAAACGCAGATGTGAACAGAGCCTTACTATTGAAAACTATGCCTTGTGCAGCTGCAGATCACATATGTGAAAGATCCTCAGTGCGCCAACACCGCTTTGGCCCACACCTGAGACTTCTTTACTAAAAACCACACTCACCGCCAGTGAGTGCTGGGTCCACAAGATAAATACAAGACAAGCTTTCTAAATTTTATATATTTATTAACACCTAAATGGGTCGGTATGAACATCTAACACATGCAGTTCAGAACAGATATGCAGATGTATGCAAGCATTAACAGTTACTAGTTACAATATACAGCACTTAAAATAAAAAGGGAATAAAAGTGAAATAATTACTTTACCACAAATATCCTTGATGTGGCTCTATAGTCCAACACTCACACATAACATGTGGAGATAACCAGTGGAGGCTCCTAGCAGCAGCATCACAGCATTCCAGCCTGCCTGCTCATCACAGTATATCCTCAGTAGTCTCTTCACAGTATTCTCTCTCACTGACCTCTTACCTCATCTTTTATGCCCTTGATTACACCACCCAGAATGAGGTCACCGGCGACGGCAAGTCTGATTGATTAACACTCTCAAGTCAAGATTCTTTGTAAGGAGATGGGACCAAGTGGAATGACACAATGCCGTCTATATGTTATCAACCAGGTCGGATCAACAGCCCAGGCCAAACAATACATGTGTATTTGATTACCCAGGGCTATGTAGGAATTCAATGGAGCCATTCTGGGATAAGTACAAAGCCCTATTGTTACATTGTTGCCACTACTGACAACATACACCTAGGATTAGAGCTACGCACAGTTAAATTAAATAGAATTAAGAGGGAGATACGATACCCAGAGCTCAAAATACATCTTTGAGTTATAGCCATATTTAAGTGGAATCATCACAACATAATAGGAACCTGATGGCTTATCTGTGTTACTTGGCCATAAGCAACAATGGGGTGTCTCTTTAAGGTTAAGGCCCCACGTAGCGAAACACAGCTAAAACAGTGTGGAAAAAAAAAAATGCAGCCAACGTGGGGCCATAGCCTAAGTAACCATGTGGAGGTTCTACAGTCCTTCCTTTGCAGTAGGATTCTACATCTCTAGTCCTTTTACATCTTCAATGGGCTGACTTCCCACCCACATTTCATCACTTATGATGCGAACAATGAACAAAGCTAATGCAAAAGGTAAGAGCGGCCTACATTTTTTTAGGCACTTTGGAGGTATCTTAGACATTGGTGAGGTGCTAGTGACTGACAAAAGAGCATTGTGGCTACAAAAGAAAAATGAAATAAACACTACATAACTTGCTTATTCATATTTTACCTTTCCTCCATCTCAATGAAGTTTTCTACACTATGCTAAAATGGGATCTGCAAGCGAGAACTATATATTCAGCACTATCAAAGAAGCAGCATGATGATTTGTGGATGAGAAATCTAATGTCAAGATAGCCTGGGTGAGACTCAAGGACTGTCCAAACTACCCTGTTTCCCCCGAAAATAAGACAGCGTCTTATATTAATTTTTGCTCCCAAAGATGTGCTGTGTCTTATTTTCAGGGGATGTCTTATTTTTTTTTCAATGAAGAAGAATTCACATTTATTGCTGAACAAAAAAATGAACATTTATTATATACGGTACTGTACAGTAATGTAGTCGTCATCACAAACCAGCATAACCAAACAAACTGTGAATCCTATGAAGAATTTCTTACTACCGTACCATTATTTCCATGTACAACAATTAACAGTATGGTACATTTACCAATATTTACGGTACAAATAGAAAGTAAAATTTATTCAATGACAGTTATGTCATCATCTTCTAGGACATCATCATAACAATCCAAACCATTAATTTCCCTGCACACAGTATCATGCCCCATAGTGGCCCCTGCACACAGTATCATGCCCCATAGTGGCCCCTGCACACAGTATCATTCCCCATAGTGGCCCCTGCACACAGTAGGTTGCCCCATAGTGGACCACCCATGAACAATTATTATACTGTGGGGTCTTTTCAGACCCCAGAGTATAATGATCGGAGACCCAGGGGAGGATAGAAACATAAAAAAACAACGTTGCTTACCTGTTCCTCGCTCCGGTGCATGCCCGTGCGCTACTCCGGCCTTCTTCACTGTTAGACCAGGCCGCGTCACATGATCCGGCCGGCGTCGCGACGCAAAATGACGTCCGCTGACGTCTGCAACGTCACCAAACAGGCCCGAAGCCTGGAGAAGCGTAGGACAGGTAAGCACATAGTTTTTTATGTTCGCTCGCCTCCCCTGGGCCGCCGATTATTATACTCCGGGGTCTGAAAAGACCCCGGAGTATAATGATAGCAGAGATTGTGGGGTTCAATCCCGCGGCCTCACATATCGTATATACCGTATGTTCTGTTCGGGAACATACGCCTTACTTTCGGGGGATGCCTTATATTAGGCAATTCTCCGAAACCTCTCCTATGCCTTACTTTCGGGGGTGTCTTATTTTCGGGGAAACACGGTAGTTATTGGGGCAGATTTATTAAAATGGTCTAAAAGCAAGACTGTCTTAGTTGCCCATAGTAACCAATCACAGTGAAGCTTCAATTTTCTAAAAATCAGAATATAAAATGAAAGCTGCACTGTGATTGGTTTTTATGGTTTCAAATTTGCCCTATTGAGTCAAGAGCAGCTGGATATTAAGCGGAGACAACACCCATTAAACTCAATAATAATTCTGTCATCAGTAAGATCTATAAATGGTACAGAAAGATTTTTATTATTTAACTCTATCACTCTCTAAACCAGACAAAAAAAATAAAAAAAAAAGCTCTAAATTTCATAAAGATTATTTAGAGATTAATCAGCAAAACATATAGGACTTCTTTAGATAAGACTCTGTTCACATCTTTAAGAGGTACAATTGATCCTGTCAAAAATACAGGAAATGATAGTGTAACATGCTGAACTCTTCTCAGATAAAATGACAAACACCATGATGAAAACTTGACAGACATTATAGTCAGTCTGGTCCATTGGGGAACCTGAAAAAGTATCTTTCCCACTAAGGCTTGTCACCTTGCCTACTAACGCTAGGTTCACACTAGCATTTGGCTTTCTGTTCTTTGGGTCTGCTTGGGGACCTGAAGAACGGAAACCTAACCCGCTTAAAAGCGGTTACCTGCGAAAACCAGCAGACCCCTAGACTATAATGGGGTCCGCTGTGTTTCCGCCCGAAAAATGCGAAGAGAAAGTCCTGCTTGCAGGACTTTTCTCTCTGCGTTTTTTAAGCGGGTTCGGAAATGGAAACCCCCGAACATAGTTCAAGGGCTGGTGTGAACCTAGCTTTAGTCATGTCCATTTTCAGATGAGCTACACCTCCTTGTCGGAAAAGTTGGAAAAAAAAAACAATATCTGTAAAGCACTGCGGAATATTTTGGTCATAGATAGGTAAGTAAAATAAATAAAGTTTAAAAAGTGTCTAACACACATGATAAATGTTGCACACAGCATTTGTACGAAATAAGCCTGAATTCTGGCACTTTTTTTTTTTTTTACGGTGGCTTTCTGCTCTATAGCATTAATATGATATATCACTACCATCCATAGTATTGTTTTCTGCTTATGGTGCTGTTTCAGTTCCCTGTCAACAGGTGGTAGGGCCAGTCTCTCTTTGCTATGAAGACCAATGTATTATAGTTTGCACCTGCAACATTATAGCAATCTACATAAGTATATATGCACACTGGCATCAATGTCCTTATACCATAGACAAAATCCACCAAGAGTAGCAGGAGTCAGTTATGCTGCGTCTGTTCTAGGTCATCCTAACTTTACTATTTTACTGCATATAATCATTCATATCTCATCATTATACGTCATTTGCTATATCTGCACTAAAAAGACAAAGACGGTTTTTGTCATTCTGCAAGATAAAGGTTAGTTGATATATAGAACTTGAATTATTTGTTAGTAAATGTTCAGACTTTGAGTGGAAAAATCAGATCAGCTCAAGTTGTAAATATATAAAAGGGTCAAGTAGAGCAATAAAAACAATAAGCTGTGAAAGGTAATTGGCCGTAAAACTGACAAGCAGATAATGAAGGATACAGTCATTTACATGGTTAAATTGGTTAGTAACACAGATGTGATCAGCAAGTCATGAATATCATTATGTCCATCACATGAATGAAGAAGTGTTAGGTAATTTGCATAATACTATAAATATGTCTCATTTAGCCATACAATAAAACTTTACAAGGATGGATATAAAGGTAGTTCATCAATATATTTCTCAGCAGGAACTCTACTTAAGTGGTATCAGTTTCCTGCATATCCTAACCAAAGGTGGATACACAATTCAAGAGCCCATATAGATAAAATAAAAATAAGAGATTTATTGTACGGAATGACTCCAATATTCAGATAAATGAGCTGCTACTAAACTGTGCAAACAAATTGCCAGTTCCAGGTCAACCTATAATTGTTATTACCATAGTTTTCATAACTTGAGAATATAGCCATATGCATTCATGAGGATCAGCTAGGAATCAATTTAGGACTCTTATACACATTTGGTTATTGCTACATGGTTATATTTATCCCAGTTTTCACTCTACAATATTCCAGAGGAACATCTTTTGGTTTCCAATCTGGGATATGCACATACAGCTTGACCATTGTTGGGGAACACAAGGTAATTTACAGCATAGCTAAAAACATAAATAATATGAGAGGTTTTCCATTCTATGATCCCCACACATACTGTCATTCTATGTTCATATCTGTGTCAAAGATAATATTAAATTTCATGGTAAACCTATCACTGTGCTGTTCCTGTCAATGCAACAGAAACCCTGGTGAAACCTGAAAGAGCTCACTATAAAGCCTACTTGAAATGTGAGGGTTCCCAGGCTGGAAACAGAGATGGGACCAAGACCCCCAGCATCATAGTCATCTTTTATGCTAGACATCCCTGCCTCCATGAAGCTCTTCTGTACAGAAAATATGACGACAATACAGGACAGTAAATCTGTGGAGAGGCAGGTACTCCTAGTTTCATAGATGATTATAATGATGGTGGTGAAGGACCTGGCTCAGTGCTCGGTCCCAGAAATATGGTGGCAGACATCTGTCCGAATCTCACAGACTGAACTCACCCCCAGGCCTAAGTCAAGTATGTTTAGAATGGACTCCACTATACAGATGTTATGACATTAGATATTAATTGTCATTCACGTTTATATATTTTGGATTATCCAAACAAAAAATATAACATTTTACATAAAGCCACCTTTTGTGTTGTATAGCCACTCCTTCAAAACAGAAAGATACATTTTTACATGGCAGTATTTTGGTCAGTTTTTGCATCAGTATTTGTAAGCCAAAGTCAGGAAAGGGTATAAATCTTTCCATTATATGTTTTCTCTGTTTATGTTCCACCCCTGCCTCTACGCCATGTGTTTAATGCCTTATATACATACACACAAATGTATTTTAGGTCTCTATAAGAAAAGGTCCTGTGTTTGTAGGTTTATAAATATACATTTTTCCTTTCTGATCAGTCACACTTACATTCAAAGGTTTATACAGTTAAATAAAAAGAACAAACACCACTAGCCCATGCAGTACTGCTGGTAGCCAAGAGGCATTTACTGCAGAGATAGTTTCAACCTCTACCACCACATTGGGCAGATGTGCTATTACTGAATGCAGACATACTGAAAATGGAATGTACAAGCGGATGCGTATGAGGTTTTGTATTACATTGTGTCTTATCCTTATACATGTATTGCAAGTTAAGTTTTGTAACATTCAAATAAACATACATTCTGGCAGAAAAACACCACAAGTTTGTTATATATTTAGTCTGTGTGCTGTATTGTGTATTCAAAATACATTACCCTAAAAGAATAGGTAAATTCTTGCAAACAATAATAGTACAGATGCCAAACTGTTGACACTAGGGGGATACTAGTTCAAAGACTGAAAACAAAGAACTGTCATCATGTCCCTGGTTGTAAAGAAGTCTGCCTCACTTCCTGATCCTTATTCCAGCATCGCTGCCTAAGGTCACACAGCAAGGATTGCATTAATGTAACAGGAAACGTTACAATGCTCCTATCTGTGTCACCTTATAGTGGTTTATATCTGACATACAAAAACAGGCCACATAGTACAACACCACACCCTGCCATTAAGATTAAAAGTTACTATGAAAAATACTGTTAGTGTTTAAGCTTGTCAAAACTATAGTCAATGTGAAAATCAGAGGCATTCCTGGGTGTACCCACAAAACATGCCCTCACAGGGTTACTGGAGAACACAACAAACAGCAGTCATTACTGCACTTCTAGTCCCTGCCTCTGTCTTAAGGGTGAGACTTACCTAGGAAGACAGGACAGGGGTTTCCGCAGCTGTCCCTTCTGACAGTGTCTTGTTTACATGCAGTCAGATACAATGACGAAGATGACAACACTCCTGCCTCTGTTTATCCCTGTCTAGATTTGTCATCTGTGATGCAGTACATACTCCTTCCAGTGACATGGGAGGCTGAGCTAATATGAACCGCTTGCATATTAAAAATAGCTGACAAATTCCCTCCTACCTTGCCTCAGAGTTAACATTTTCAGTGCCAGATTCTCAAGGAAAAGCCGAAAGTTCCCCTTGGCTCCCTACAAAAGCATTAAGCCATATGTTTTTTAGCAATGACTATCTAATCTAATTATTATTACAGCCCCCTATACAGGGAATCGTGTAAAGCAGAAACATGTGTGGACTGTAGATGAGAAAACTAAGGAGAACAGGAAGGACCTAGCTCCCAGGATATGAAATACAACAGGGTGAAATAGGATTTTTCACCCACTATCCAAGACATAATATATCAAACCTTCTAAGCTCTGTTTTTATAACTCATTTAGTGACATGTAGTTAGTAATTTAATGTAGAAAGCTCAGTTAATAGGTATCATCTTAGATATTTATGACATATCCTGTGGATATATCAGAAACGTTTAAAGAGAATCTGCCATTGGCAAAAACTTTTTTTTTTTTTCAACTAAAACACCATGTATTGTAGCCTTTATAAAGGCTATTTCTGTAGTGCCTTCATTTTAAAGATGCATCACGTAGATTTTGAAGTCACTTTTTTTCTTTTATCTGCAGCCTCCTCAGAGAGCACAGGGGGCATATACTTTATACGCAGAGCACAGCCGCGTCATCATTCGGATCCCGCCTATCTATCGTTATGCGCCTTCTGCTTCTCATAGTAGAGTCTTCCCCCAATCTTCATGCTAGTGTCTTCACTAGCATTCCAGCGACACCTCGGGTCACAGCCGTGCTTATTGCACATGCTCCAGTTGCCATCTTGGATTTTCCAAATGAAGAAGCGTACTGCGTATGCCCAGTACAATCTTGTAGTTCTATGAGCTACTGAGCATGCCCAGTACCATCCTTAGTTCAGAAAATCCAAGATGGCAACCAAATCGGCTGTGCTCTGTGGCTAAAGTATACACCCCCTGTGCTCTCTGAGGAGCCTGCAGATAAAGAAGAAAAGTAACTTTATTCAAAATCTACAGGATGCATCTTTAAAACAAAGGCACTGCTGAAATTGGCTTTATAAAGGCTACAATACATGATGTTTAGTTCAAAAACGTTTTTTGCCAATGATAGATTCCCTTTAATATGGCTCTCAAGAAGTTGTAAAATTACAACTCTAAGCATATCAGGAACTTTAGTTTAGTGACAGCTGGATGATCACTATCACAGACAAGTAATTATTTACCCAACATATACCATGGCCGCATAAAAAGGGGTTGACTTAAGACAAAGCTACAAAATAGTAGCAAAAAACCCCTTCCATAAGGAATCAGAGAGCGACACAGTGATCTTTAGTCATGAGTCACCGTCAAAGTCGCCATGCAGCCCTAGCTTTACATTACACTGTAACAAGCCCATTAAAAAAAAAAAAAAAAATGATATTTGGCATAATAATTAGATTATCCTAGTGGACACAATTATATGACAGTATATTACAACTATTAAAATAAAGACATTTGGTATATGAATTTACACTTGTACACACAATTTCACCAACTAAACAGTCCCTGAAAATTCTAAACAAGGGGCTGAAAACAAAGAGCGCTCTCAGCCAGAAGGCGACTCCGAAAAATTGTTTTGTTAATTTTTTAAAAGGTGTTTGCTGCATATATCACATTTTTTTCAGAGCTGCCCAAAAGCTGATAGGAATAATGCGACATGTCATGTGATTCCACAGAATCAGGAAAAATGCTTATCTTTAAGTCTCAGTAAGGCCGGGGCCCCACATTGCGTAAACCGTAGAGTTTTACAGTCACAGCAACGTGGATGGAAGTCTAGTGAATCCCATCCACACCTTGTAGAAAAATTTGCGCAGTGGACTCTACGCGATTTAAAAAAAAAACTCGCAGTTTTGGAAATAGCAACATTTAATTATACCTACGGAAACGCCGGCGGTTTCCCTATAGGTATAATAGGTTTTTCCCGAAGCACTTTGTTGCTGCGGCCCGCTACATGGGGCCTTAGCCCCAAGCAGTTTGTGGGCTGTTTAATGGAGGCAACCACACTTATTGGTATAGAGACACCACAACTTTATTCTTTTGTTGAAAAACAGTAATTCCGCCATTGTTTTTTTTCAATTTGTTTACGCTGATCACCATGTGGTATAAATAACATTAACTTCTTTTTTTTTTTTTTTTTTTTTTAATATAGGTTGTTATGAATGCAAAGATGCCATACTTTACTTTTTTAGTGGGAAAATATGGATTTTATTGTTTCTTTCTAATCCATTTTTTAAAAACATTTCTTATTGTTAGGCTAAGGTTTCCCGTAGTGAAACGCAGGAAAAAAAAAAAAAAACGCATTGCAATTTTTTTCCTCAGTGTTTTCCATTGCATTTTTGCAGAGTTTCTCTCTGCGGGCTGTTTGCCCCTATTATACCTATAGAGAAAAACACCAGCATTTACGAAGGTATAATTGACTTGCTGCGATTTTCAAAAACCCAAGCGTTGAAAATGCAGCTTTTTTTCAGCAATGTGTGGATAGAATTAGCGAGAATACCATTCACTTTGCAGGTACTGTAAAGCATTGTGTTTTTTGCTGCAGCGTTTCCGCAGCGGCAAAAACGCTGCATTTTTTGACAATTCTGAAAAACCTGTGTGTCCCCTTTGAACTTTTTCCCAAAAGAAAGGTCTATCCTTCTTCCCTAACATACAGTGGGTACGGAAAGTATTCAGACCCCATTAAATTTTTCACTCTTTGTTTCATTGCAGCCATTTGCTAAAAGCAAAAAAGTTCATTTTATTTCTCATTAATGTACACTCAGCACACCATCTTGACAGAAAAAAAAACAGAAATGTAGATATTTTTGCAAATTTATTAAAAAAGAAAACCTCAAATATCACATGGTCATAAATATTCAGACCTTTTGCTGTGACACTCATATTTAACTCACGTGCTGTCCATTTCCTTCTGATACTCCTTGAGATGATTCTACTCCTTCATTGGAGTCCAGCTGTGTTTAATTAAACTGATTGGACTTGATTAGGAAAGGCACACACCTGTCTATATAAGACCTCACAGCTCACAGGGCATGTCAGAGCAAATGAGAATCATGAGGTCAAAGGAACTGCCGAAGGAGCTCAGAGACAGAATTGTGGCAAGGCACAGATCTGGCCAAAGTTACAAAATAATTTCTGCAGCACTCAAGCTTCCTAAGAGCACAGTGGCCTCCATAATCCTTAAATGGAAGAAGTTTGGGATGACTAGAACTCTTCCTAGACTTGGCTGTTCAGACAAACTGAGCAATCGTGGGAGAAGAGCCTTGGTGAGAGAGGTAAACAAGAACCCAAAGATCACTGTGGCTGAGCTCCAGAGATGCAGTAGGGAGATGGCAGAAAGTTCCACAAAGTCAATTATCACTGCAGCCCTCCACCAGTCGGTACTTTATGGCAGAGTGGCCAGAAGGAAGCCTCTCCTCAGTGCAAGACATATGAAAGCCCACATAGAGTTTGCCAAAAAACACATGAAGGACTCCCAGACTATGAGAAATAAGATTCTCTGGTCTGATGAGACGAAGATTGAACTTTTTGGCGTTAATTCTAAGCGATATGTGTGGAGAAAACCAGGCACTGCTCATCACCTGCCCAATACAATCCCAACAGTGAGACATGGTGGTGGCAGCATCATGCTATGGGGGTGTTTTTCAGCTGCAGGGACAGGACGACTGGTTGCAATTGAAGGAAAGATGAATGCGGCCAAGTACAGAGATATCCTGGAAGAAAGCCTCTTCCAGAGTGCTCTGGACCTCAGACTGGGCCGAAGGTTCACCTTCCAACAAGACAATTACCCTAAGCACACAGCTAAAATAACTAAGGAGTGGCTTCAGAACAAGTCTGTGACCATTCTTGACTGGCCCAGCCAGAGCCCTGACCTCAACCCAATTGAGCATCTGTGGAGAGACCTGAAAATGGCTGTCCACCAATGTTCACCATCCAACCTGACGGAACTGGAGAGGATCTGCAAGGAAGAATGGCAGAGAATCCCCAAATCCAGATATCAAAAACTTGTTGCATCATTCCCAAGAAGACTCATGGCTGTACTATCTCAAAAGGGTGCTTCTACTCAATACTGAGCAAAGGGTCTGAATACTTATGACCATGTGATATTTCAGTTTTTCTTTTTTAATACATTTGCAAAAATATCTACATTTGGTTTTTTTTTTCTGCCAAGATGGGGTGCTGAGTGTACATTAATGAGAAACAAAATGAACTTTTTTGCTTTTAGCAAATGGCTACAATGAAACAAAGAGTGAAAAATTTAAAGGGATCTGAATACTTTCTGTACCCACTGTATATCTAATCTAGTTTAAGCTTTTAATGCTTTGACACATCTGGACAGAACAGGCAGGAGGAAGTTTCTCCACTATGATGCACACACGTGGACAAAATTGTGGGTACCCCTCGTTTAATGAAAGAAAAACTCACAATGGACACAGAAATAAATTGAATCTGACAAAAGTAATTTGCCAAACCTCATGTTGACAAGCCACAAAGATTCTGGGAGAATGTCCTATGGACAGATGAGACAAAAATCGAAATTTTTGGCAAGGCACATCAGCTCTATGTTCACAGATGGAAAAATGAAGCATATCTTGAAAAGAACACTGTCCCTACTGTGAAACATGGAGGAGGCTGTGTTATGTTCTGGGGCTGCTTTGCTGCATCTGGCACAGGGTGTCTTGAATCTGTGCAGGGTACAATGAAATCTCAGTCACAGATCATGGGTCTTGCAACAGGATAATGACCCAAAACACACAGCTAAAAACACCCAAGAATGGCTAAGAGGAAAACATTGGACTATTCTGAAGTGGCCTTCTATGAGCCCTGACCTAAAGCCTATTGAGCATCTTTGGAAGGAGCTGACAAACTGGAGCAGTTTGCTCATGAGGAGTGGCCAAAATACCTGTTGAGAGGTGCAGAAGTCTCATTGACAGTTACAGGAATCGTTCGATTGCAGTGATTGCCTCAAAAGGTTGTGCAACAAAATATTAAGTTAAGGGTACCATCATTTCTGTCCAGGCCTGTTTCATGAGTTTTCTTTTTTAAAAAATTCTGTTGAAGCATGGTTGAAAAGCAATGTCTGACTTTCATTTGTTCATTTTCATAGAATTTTTATATATTATTACTTTTTTCAGATTCAAGTTATTTCTGTGACCATTGTGGGTTTTTCTTTCATTAAACGAGCGGTACCAACAATTTTGTCCATGTGTGTGTATATTGTAGTCTTAGTGACTGTTCTACATGCAGTAAACCACAGGAGGGTGACTGACAGTAACCACAGAACAGTATCTGTTAACAAAAGGTAGGCGTACATTTGTTCACTCAGTGTGAATCCTGTTTCAATCTTTTAGATAACCTGCCATTGACTTCAGCGAAGCCCCCGAGCAGTCCTAATAGATGCATGTGTAAACATAAGCAAACTAAGTGCCGAAAGAAATTGTCGCTGCCACCACACAGTGCTGCTCAGCCAATGAGGCAGCCAGGGACCTTCATTTACATACAGAACATAATTACAGGGAAATCTGTCACAGAACTGGAGGGCCATGGCCCCCACAGATCACACATTGGTCTCCTATCAGTGCTTTAACTGTGGAAATTCAATGAGGTTTCCATGGCTAAGTCTACAGCCTGTGCAAATGTAAAGCAAAAACGGGGGATCTGATGATTTGTGTAAGTACATTTAAAGGGAGTCTGTCAGCACAAATATGAGTTAGAAACTAAACACATAGTATGATAGGCCAGTTCACACAGATTAAAGGGATAACTTTTTTATTGTGATTTGATGCTCCAATGCTGAGAAATTCAGCTTTTTATAAATCTGCATACGAGTCCCCAAATGCTGCTTGGAGAATTCCCTCAGATTCAAGTGCCTGGCTCTCATCCAGGCCCTCCACCCCTCCGTTCTTTGTAATACCCCTTTCATTCTCAATGACATCCTGTAGCTCTTTCTGAAATACTGCGCTTGCGTACCACTTCTGCATTACGGCACCAGTGTGGTACAATCCCTCGTTTCACTGGCATCACAGGTAGGATGCCATTTTTAACGAAAAGGACATTTATAAACAATCAGAGGGACGGAGTGCAAATAGCGCAGGGCAAGGGGCCTGGATGTGAGCCAGGTCACTTGAATCTGAGCAAATGCCCAAATAGCACTTGTAGACTCATTTGCATATATGAATTTCCCCGCCTTGGAGAATAGCATCACAATTAAATTATATTAATAAAAAAGTACCATTGTAATTTGTGTGAACTGTCCGACAGTACTACCTGTATGTGCTTAGTTTATAACTTATGTTCATGTTAACAGAATACCTTTAAGATGGTTACCACTGTTTTTTTCGATGATTCAATTCTCCTACATATACTGTGTATGGTCTCAAAACAAACTTCATGCCAAAGACCAAACCTCTAATATTGAGACAGACCATTTTTTTGCACTACACTGTTAACATTGCTACACTGTAGGAAACTTTCTGTAGTCACTTTTGCCATGTAGCACTATTTGTAAAATGCTTCTCTTTGCTTTGCTTTGTGTTGGGTAGGGAAAACAATGACATTTAATTTTTAATGAATATAGTCCTTTACAATTGGTAAAACCAGTGCAATACTGTGACACACGGTGAACCTCAATAGTTTTCTATAGAGAGAAGAAACACAAGAATTAGTTCATAGGGAAACCAGGGCTGTCGAACTGACTGACATCTCTATATTTCCACACTCCAACTTGTTAACAAAAAGAGTTATTAAAGAGAACTGTAATAAAACAGTAAAATTTAAATATTCAATATCATATTTAAAATGGAAAAATGTAATATTTTAAAATTATTTCTACAGACTCTGATTCTAAAAACCAACTCCAACTCAAGCCTTCCATGTCCATTTTGCCCTTCTGATGTCACCGCAACAGCTCATCACCGCACATGCGCTGGTGGTTTTCTATGCTGCAACCACACTCATCACTCCAGTAGAGTTCCAGATTTTCTATTCTCACCAGTTACATGCACTTCTCATTTTCTACCAATTTATGAGGTGTGGGATTGCATGTGCAGTGAACAGTTGAGGCTTGCGGATGTGGTCTCAAATGGGAGTTCACTGGGGCCATTGTGGTGATGACAGATAGAGAACAGGGCAAATGAGGCATGTAGAGCTCAATTTCTTTGGTTAGCTCTGCACCTTCTTGACTTCAAGAAGCTAATTTGAATATTGAATAAAAATTATTTTGTGGAAGATGGCAGGGTTTTTCAAGCCTATGTTCCCTTTACAACTGATTCATTTGTGGCATCAGTGTTTTATTTATGGGTCATAAAAAACTACTCACTTGCATTATAGAGTACAGTGACAAAAAAAAAACATAAGCAAAACATCTGCCAAAAATTAATGCAGCTGAAATGTATTATACTGCTCTAATAAAACAACAGAGGTTTGCCCACATTTTAATCCTCAAATTTTTACTAAATTGAGTTGTCAAGTCAAAAAAGGAAGCTGGACATATCCACGGCTGTCTATGCATATATCCAGTCAAAGCAAACACGTTGTACAGCCAATATGTGCTTCCTTAGCTATGTGACACTTGTAACAGCGAATAATCTATCACAGTTTGATAAACAAATATAAAGCATGGAGAGCTCAAATATTTTACAGAAATGTCAAAATTCTATCATGTAAAACTGGTTTCACATAGTGTTCTGGTGAGTAGTTTAAGGTCACAAGCTCTACTACATATTTTACATATCTTCGTATATATTAGCCAGAGTGCAGTCACTTATAAGACAAAAATGCACATTCGTCATTCTTAGTTTTCTACAGTATTACACAAATGAAGTGAAACTCTCACTACAAATTCTAGGCCAGAAGTATTTATTTTTGTAATGTCCTTTACACGACCTGAACAGATGCAAAGGCTCCGTTACAAGCAATGAGTTTCTGGCCATTCAGCTGGTCCTGTACATGAATGCATTTCTTATGCAATAGGTACAGAAGTAATAAACTTCATGGATGTAGATCCAGAGCTGGTGTGAGTTAGAATACTTACTACAAGGAGCAGCAGTGCCTCTAACTTTTTGCAGCTGCTCCCTTCTCTCTCCCCCTCTCCATAAACTTCTATGAACAGTAGCTGTAACATGATCTCTCAGTGACGCTAAAAATTCATCTCTTCTCTACCTTATGTGCAACTATTCTGTGAATTTAAAAGCTGGGTGATTCATGTAGGAGAGGAGTCTGATAAATGGAGAAAGAAGCATTTATCTATAATAAGATGTATTACAAAGTTTTTTTTTTTTATCTTCAATTGTTATATCTCAATTGTATCTCTCGCTTAGAGATACACTTTAAGTTGTAGAGAGGCTTCATATTGTACAGGGTACAAAGTGGCACAGATAAAACACTGGCATCATTCACTTGTTCAATGACTGCAACACAGAGAACAGATTTTCTAGTGTATTCAGTACATGAATTGCGCTTCTTTTCAGAAATTCCCAAGAGTTATGTGGAATTGTTTCCAAGTGAACCTTATGTGCAGATTAGTAACCTGGTCTTTTCAGAAGAAAAAAAAAAAAGAAAGTGACTTTCTACTCTCAGTCTGAATGCTATGAAGGCAAAAAACACAATTTACTGCCACATATATAAGATAGGACTGGTAGGACTGCTATCTATATGCTTGAGATCAGAATTTTAACGCTAACCTGTTCTGAAGCTGTGCCGCTTGCTAACTTTCATAATAATCTAGACTGGAGATCAGTAATAAATAGATTTGGATATTGTGTGTGTTCATCAAATTTAGAAATAGTTCAACAATATCCGTATAAAACGTAATAAAAATTTACTGAAATACTAATTAGAAAGCAATAGAAATCCCGAATCCAAAAAAAACAATATCCAAGCATGCAAAACCTAAATAATAATGGAGATTTAGTAACTGGGGACAGAGAGAATGCAGGGCTGCTAAATGAGTTCTCAAAGGGGGTTCCCATCTTGGCATTGAAGGATATATGCATAGGATATGCCATAAATGCCAGATAGATATTGGTCCCACCTTTGGGATCCACATCAGTCTTGGAAATGGAGCCCTGTTCACAGCCACAAGTGAATGACATAGGTCCACGAATGAACAAGTCTCTCCATATACACACGTGGACAAAATTGTTGGTACCCCTCGTTTAATGAAAGAATAACCCACAATGGTCACAGAAATAACTTAAAAAAGTCAGACTAGAATTTGCCAAACTACATGTTGACAATCCACAAAGCTTCTGGGAGAATGTCATATGGACAGATGAGACAAAAATCGAAATTTTTGGCAAGGCACATCATCTCTATGTTCACAGATGGAAAAATAAAGCATATCTTGAAAAGAACACTGTCCCTACTGTGAAACATGGAGGAGGCTCGGTTATGTTCTGGGGCTGCTTTGCTGCATCTGGCACAGGGTGTCTTGAATCTGTGCAGGGTACAATAAAATCTCAAGACTATCAAGGGATTCTAGAGAGAAATGTGCTGCCCAGTGTCAGAAAGCTTGGTCTCAGTCGCAGGTCATGGGTCTTGCAACAGGATAATGACCCAAAACACACAGCTAAAAACACCCAAGAATGGCTAAGAGGAAAACATTGGACTATTCTGAAGTGGCCTTCTATGAGCTCTGACCTAAATCCTATTGAGCATCTTTGGAAGGAGCTGAAACATGCCGTATGGAAAAGGCACCCTTCAAACCCGAGACAACTGGAGCAGTTTGCTCATGAGGAGTGGGCCAAAATACCTGTTGAGAGGTGCAGAAGTCTCATTGACAGTTACAGCAATCGTTTGATTGCAGTGATTGCCTCAAAAGGTTGTGCAACAAAATATTAAGTTAAGGGTACCATCATTTCTGTCCAGGCCTGTTTCATGAGTTTTCTTTTTTAAAAAATTCTGTTGAAGCATGGTTGAAAAGCAATGTCTGACTTTCATTTGTTCATTTTCATAGAATTTTTATATATTATTACTTTTTTCAGATTCAAGTTATTTCTGTGACCATTGTGGGTTTTTCTTTCATTAAACGAGGGGTACCAACAATTTTGTCCACGTGTGTACCTGTACAGGACATCCAAAAATAGGGGCTGCCTGCTCGACTATTTCCATAACTCCCATACAAGTGAATAGAGAGATACACATATGCGGTCCCTCTGCATTCACTTTCAGGAACAGATGCGAGGCTCAGTAATGGAGATAGATGCAGGTCCTACAATATATAGATTATATGGTATTCTATGAATATAGCCAAAAAATACTGAGTCAAGAATACTCCTTTAGGCTAAGGCACCACACAGCGGGCTGCAGCAAAAAAAAGTGCTGCGGGAAAAACCGTTGCGGCAATGGATTGCGGTTTTTCCCTGCAGTGCTTTTCACAGAAAGAAAGTCCGCCACCATTTCCATAGGTATAACTGACATGCTGTGACTTCTAAAACCGCAATGGTTTTGGAAATAGCAGCGTGTCCATTGCGCGTATTTTTTGCAATGTGTGGATGGGATTCACTAGAGATTGCAGAGACTGTTTATGCCATGTAGGGCCCTGGCCTTAAGAGCTCTAGACTTTAAATGGATGAACATTAAAAAAAAAAAAAAATTTTTTTTTATAAATCTTATATATGCACACAGATTATACATGCCAAAAAGTATCCAAATTACAAAGCTGTGCTGCAGTATAGTACTTGAAATGTGCTTCAAGAGAAAACAGATGCAACTTTCTAATGGACTTTCATTAAGAAAGCTGCTGAGAGCAGTGGCGTAACTAGGAATGGCTGGGCCCCAAGGCGAACATTTGACATGGGGCCCCCCCCAAGCCGCCGCCCCCAACCCCTCCAAGCCGCCGCCCCCAACCCCCCCACACACACAAACCGCATTCCTGCGCACACTATTATGCCCCATAGTGGCCCCTGCACACGGTCTTATGTCCCATAGTGGCTCCTGCACACGGTATTATGCCCCATAGTGGCCCCTGGACACGGTATTATGCAGCATAGTGGCTCCTGCACACAATATTATGCCCCATAGTGGCTCCTGCACACAGTAGTTTGCCTCTTAGTGGCCCCAGCACACAGTAGTTTGCCCCATAGTGGCCCGACACACAGTAGTTTGTCCCATAGTGGCCCTTGCACGCAGTAGTTTGCCCCATAGTGACCCCTGCACGCAGTAGTTTGCCCCATAGTGGCGCCTGCACGCAGTAGTTTGCCCCATAGTAGCCCCTGCACGCAGTAGTTTGCCCCATAGTGGCCCCTGCACACAGTAGTTTGCCCCATAGTGGCCCCTGCACACAGTAGTTTGCCCCATAGTGGCCCCTGCACACAGTAGTTTGCCCCATAGTGGCCCCTGCACACAGTAGTTTGCCCCATAGTGGCCCCTGCACACAGTAGTTTGCCCCATAGTGGCCCCTGCACACAGTAGTTTGCCCCATAGTGGCCCCTGCAAACAGTAGTTTGCCCCATAGTGGCCCCTGCACACAGTATTATGCCCCATAGTGGACCACCCATGAACGATTATTATACTCTGGGGTCTTTTCAGACCCCAGAGTATAATGATCGGAAACCCAGGGAGGAGAGAAACATAGAAAACACTGCAACTTACCTCTTCCTCGCTCCGGTGCACTCCCGTGCGCTACTTCGGCCATCTTCAAAGTCGGACCGGATCTCGCGCGATCCAGGCCAGCGTCGCGACGCATAATGACGTCGGCTGACGTCTGGGACGTCACCAAACAGGCCCGAAGCCTGCGGAGCGGCAGATAGGTGAGTTACAGTGTTTTTTATGTTCGCTCTCCTCCCCTGGGCCTCCGATTATTATACTCCGGGGTCTCAAAAGACCCCGGAGTATAACGATAGCAGTGATTGTGGGGTTCGCGGTAGCGACTGCCACAGGGCTCTGGGTCCCGTAATATTCCGGGCCCTGTGGCAGTCGCTACCACTGCTACCCCGGTAGTTACGCCCCTGGCTGAGAGGTCAGTGTTGGTCCCCACACCTCTACTTCCACATAGCCTTGATACAGGAGAGAGCTTCCTGTTCACTTGCTGGACCAGTGACATGTATCCAAGGGCTGGCTAACTGGTTCATTTTAATACTAGGTTCAGACTTGCGCCTGATCTTCGCTCGGGGATTCCATTCCCCACTCCGCTTCAAAAATGCTAGCAAGCAAGCAGGACTTTTCGCTCTGAATTTTTCGGGGGGGAAACCTGGCGGACCCCATTATAGTCTATTTTTTTTTTTTTTTTTTTAGTGGATTAGGTTTCCGTTCGTGGGGTCTCCAAGCAGACTCCATGAACGGTAACCCGAACGCAGGTGTGAACCTAGTGTAAGCCAACCACCTTCTCTGTCTCTGCATCAGTTGTGACAAAAGCTTATCCATTAAAATAAGCTAGTCAGTGGGGCCCCATGCAAGCAAGTCCCTGGCCAAGAGAGGAAACAGGAAGCTCTCTCCTATCTCGAAGTCTATGTGGAAGTAGAGGTTACCTTTCTTAATGAAAGTCTATTACTAAGCTGCATCTATTTTCATTGGAACCAGATTAAAACGTTTTTTCTAGCTGGACATTATGTAGACAGAGGCGACAATATCTATTTTTTTTTTTCAATGACAGCCATGGGATGACCACTTCTGGGAAAGAGTCAGACATTTTACTACAATTGCACTTGTAACTATAATAAACTAATTCAAGGATATTTGCTTACTAGAAGGTAAACAGCAAACGTTTTCCCACCACTTACCCACAATGAATCTATTGTACCCTTGGACTATAAATCGTGTAGCCTCTTTCTCCTTGATTAGCTCTATTATGCAAACCTTTTATTATGGGGTTAAATGGACACTTTTGGGCCCATTTATTAATGAAACATTACTAGCATCATTTCACCCAGTATGCCGTCCAAAAAATTCATTGCACGAGTGAATGAATAGGCCATTGAAAGGAGGATGAAAAACAGGTGACCTTTAGATTAAGACTGCCCATGGAAAACTAGAAGCTGACATTTATGATACAAGCAAAAGTTCAATTGTAGCAACAATTAAACATGCACATCATTATGCATGTTCCTTCATAAGATACAATCATTTGCGATTCACATGATGCCGTACGGGAAAACCGTGAAATTACATAGCTAAAAGAAATGAAATAAAAAAATAAATAAAAAAAAATCAGTGTTCAGCAGTAAATAGCATGTCAGAGATGGTTTCTTTCTTTCATTTGTTCATATTCTACAGTTTCTCACATATATTGGTTTTGTAGGAAAGATGGATGGCAACAATACAATCACTACAGATCCTGCGAGGGCCATCAGCAAGTTTTGCCTGACTTTTTTTTTAATGGCCACACTGTGATACATCTCATGCAATACAGTCATATGAAAAAGTTTGGGCACCCCTATTAATCTTAATCATTTTTAGTTCTAAATATTTGGTGTTTGCAACAGCCATTTCAATTTGATATATCTAATAACTGATGGACACAGTAATATTTCAGGATTGAAATGAGGTTTATTGTACTAACAGAAAATGTGCAATATGCATTAAACCAAAATTTGACCGGTGCAAAAGTATGGGCACCTCAACAGAAAAGTGACATTAATATTTAGTAGATCCTCCTTTTGCAAAAATAACAGCCTCTAGTCGCTTCCTGTAGCTTTTAATCAGTTCCTGGATCCTGGATGAAGGTATTTTTGACCATTCCTCTTTACAAAACAATTCCAGTTCAGTTAAGTTTGATGGTCGCCGAGCATGGACAGCCCGCTTCAAATTATCCCACAGATGTTCAATGATATTCAGGTCTGGGGACTGGGATGGCCATTCCAGAACATTGTAATGGTTCCTCTGCATGAATGCCTGAGTAGATTTGGAGCTGTGTTTTGGATCATTGTCTTGCTGAAATATCCATCCCCGGCGTAACTTCAAATTCGTCACTGATTCTTGTACATTATTCTCAAGAATCTGCTGATACTGAGTTGAATCCATGCGACCCTCAACTTTAACAAGATTCCCGGTGCCGGCATTGGCCACACAGCCCCAAAGCATGATGGAACCTCCACCAAATTTTACAGTGGGTAGCAAGTGTTTTTCTTGGAATGCTGTGTTTTTTTGATGCCATGCATAACGCCTTTTTGTATGACCAAACAACTCAATCTTTGTTTCATCAGTCCACAGGACCTTCTTCCAAAATGAAGCTGGCTTGTCCAAATGTGCTTTTGCATACCTCAGGCGACTCTGTTTGTGGCGTGCTTTTAGAAACGGCTTCTTTCGCATCACTCTCCCATACAGCTTCTCCTTGTGCAAAGTGTGCTGTATTGTTGACCAATGCACAGTGACACCATCTGCAGCAAGATGATGCAGCTCTTTGTAGGTGGTCTGTGGATTGTCCTTGACTGTTCTCACCATTCTTCTTCTCTGCCTTTCTGATATTTTTCTTGGCCTGCCACTTCTGGGCTTAACAAGAACTGTCCCTGTGGTCTTCCATTTCCTTACTATGTTCCTCACAGTGGAAACTGACAGGTTACATCTCTGAGACAACTTTTTGTATCCTTCTCCTGAACAACTATGTTGAACAATCTTTGTTTTCAGATCATTTGAGAGTTGTTTTGAGGAGCCCATGATGCCACTCTTCAGAGGAGATTCAAATAGGAGAACAACTTGCAATTGGCCACCTTAAATACCTTTTCTCATGATTGGATACACCTGGCTATGAAGTTCAAAGCTCAGTGAGGTTACAAAACCAATTTTGTGCTTCAGTAAGTCAGTAAAAAGTAGTTAGGAGTATTCAAATCAATAAAATGATAAGGGTACCCAAATTTTTGCACCGGTCAAATTTTGGTTTAATGCATATTGCACATTTTCTGTTAGTACAATAAACCTCATTTCAATCCTGAAATATTACTGTGTCCATCAGTTATTAGATATATCAAATTGAAATGGCTGTTGCAAACACCCAAATATTTAGAACTAAAAATGATTAAGATTAATAGGGGTGCCCAAACTTTTTCATATGACTGTATATTGCAGTGCAATCCCAAGACTGTAGTACAAAATCAATGTACAAATATGATTGATATATATCAATGTATCACAATGTACACACATATATATATATATATATATATATATATATGAATATATATATGAACATACCCAGTACAGCAAATATGTAGAATTATGAGTTCAGGTTTTCTGTTCTTCGGGTCACTTGGGGACCTAATCCGCAGAAACCCGTGGACCCCATACACTATAATGGGGTCCGCTGGGTTTCCGCCCAAAGAATGCAGAGAGAAAAGTCCTCCACATTTTTTAAGCGGATTCGGGAACGGAAACCCTGAAAGGAGAATGAGCGCTAGTGCGAACCTAGCCTTACCCTGTATAGGAAACCACAATCTCTAAATTCCTATACAGCTAAAAAAGGAAAAAAAAAAAAAAAAAAAAAATATATATATATATATATATATATATATATATATATATATATATATATTATGCCTATGCATACCAGCCTGACAAAGGCTAAAAGCCCTACGGATACATTTAACCTACACAACAGGAGTTTTGTCTGACATGTTCATTAAATGTAGGGCTCAAACACACCGTAGACAAGTTTTTAAGTTACTACACTGGTTTTGTGTCGCAAAAGAAGCCCACTTTTGGCGCACAGCTTAGTCCATCTTCTGACCTGCTCGCCACTTTTGAGAAGTGTGAGTAAAGCAGGGTGGGGGACGCCTCATCCCAATATATTTACTGTAATTTACGCCAGAAAACTGCTGAGTTATACCTGAAATCTATGACCATGTCTGGCGTAGATTTCAATTCTGACACCTGGGACCTCCCACTGTGCACCAGCGCTCACAGTATTAAGACCAGCCTGTACTGGTCTTAATAAATTCCCTCAAATGTACACTGACCCGTATCCATCAATTTTAGATTTGATTTCCTGACATTTATGGAAGATTTGTTTAAAGAGGACCTTTCACGTCCTCAGGCACATGCGGTTTTACATACCGCTAGAAAGCCGACAGTGCACTGAATTCAGTGTACTGTCGGCTTTCCCGTTATGTGCCCCGGGGCTGGAGATATCGGTGCCGTTACCAATCTCAGCCCACTGTCAGAAGGGCATTCCTGACAGACTAGCTGGGCTGTGAGGAACACCCTCCCTGACTGTACTCGTCCATAGCCCTGTACAGTCAGGGATGACGCTGAGCTGTGAGGAACACCCCCCCCACTCCAGTACAGGGCTATGGACGAGTACAGTCAGGGGAGGCTAGACTGTCAGGAACGCCCTTCTGACGGTGGATGGTGAAACTAAGACCACTGATAGCTCCAGCCCCGGGGCACATAATGGGAAAGCTGAAAGTGCACTGAATTCACTGCACTGTCAGCTTTCTAGCGGTATGTAAAACCGCATATACATAAGGACATGAAAGGTCCTCTTTAAGAATTGCAATACCCTATTGTATAAAATTGCAATAGCATGTAATTTCAATATAACTCTATGGGGAAAAAAATTGGTTTGTGATAATTCAGTACTAGAAATCGAGATTTCATGACTTCACAAGTAAAATCACAAAACCCTATAGAAATACATTATCACGCTACATTCTATCAAGAATGTGCTTGCACTATTGACAAATGCAATAAGGCTAGGTTCATATTAGTGCTAGGTCTCCATTGGGGGTTTCCACCCCCCCATTCTGCTTGAAAAATGCAGAGAGAAAAGTCCTGCAAGCAGGACTTTTCTCTCCGGATTTTTCGGGCGGAAACTGGGTGGACCCCATTATAGTCTGTGGGGTCAGCAGAAACTGAATTTTTAAGCGGATTAGGTTTCCGTTCTTCGGGTCCCCAAGCAGACCCAAAGAACGGAATGCCGAACGCTAAAGTGAACCTGGAGTAAGCCTGCTTTCACATGTATTCACATGGCCAAGTCAATTCTTGATCATGCGTGTGGGATCCATTTCACCTGTGGGTGAATCAGGTCCGTGGAAATGGACCATACAAGCCAATACATGAAAAAATAGAGCATGTTCTGTTAAAAAAAAAAAAAAAAAAAAAAGGGATCATGGGCACCGCACAACTGAGAAACTTGCTTGTTTGAATAAGAAGGGATCTGTTCTCTGCTCCAGCTATATAAGTAAGCAGAACTGCAGCTTGTAACTCTAGGAAAGCTGTATAAAAGGTCCTTTGGAAACTAGTAGCCATATTGATGGTCACCTAGCTTTTCCAGAAAAAGCATAACCAAGTAAGGGCTAAATAAAAGTTTTAATAGCTTACAATTTCAAATTTACAGTTTTCCTCCATAAAGTGGTAGATGCTGTTTACGCCTATTTATCACAATGTATATTTGATCATAGACAACCATGTAATATGACTACACACTTTCTATGCATGATGGTATAGCATGCTATGTGTGATCATAGTAATGTACAGCATAGTACAGTACTCAGGAAGTCGCCCACCCAACCCCCTGCATCAGCAATAATGGTATCGTAAAAAAGAACGACAACGTGTGATCTGTATAAAGAGTATTAGAAGCAACATAGAAATAAACATTGCAAAACAAGCTGCCTGCTATACAGCAGAAGAGAGACTGGACATGAAAACTGAACACGTAGGAAGTATAGCATTTTAAATAGTGAAGTCCAGTAACAGCTGCTAGGGATAACCCTATGAATGGAAAGTCAGGTCACCATATAACAATGCATTGTGTGCCTGTACAGCAGACAGGGAGAGTTACTCACTGGTACTCCATGGCTTCATCCTATCATGTGCATCTCAAATACCATGATGATGTGAGTGCTGTGAAAGATCAGCCCCAATGTCCTCATTCAGCTGCAGAGTGAAAGGCTCCTCTCAGCACAAACACAAACAGCTTGTCAGCTGCAGCCAGGGAGGGAGGGAGGTGCAGAGGATGAGGGGAGTGTCAGCCAATGTCAGTCCCTACTGCCTGCCCTGTGCCATGCCATTACACTGCTCATCTTTCTTAGAAAGAGCCTTTGGCGGCAGCAGTGCTAGTGTTACAGGCTATCTGGAATTGTCACCATGCTTTTATTATTACATTGGAATCTTGTTATAATAAACAGTAATAATATACAGAAATTTGCCATCAAATTATAAAAGATGTGGGAATAGTTTGTGGTTTGTATCAGCAATGTAGCCATAGGGCATGCAGAGGTTGCAGTGGCTTCTAAAATCTGCACGACGAAAGCAATATTATTATTGTGTGCATTGCTGGAGTATGAAGACAAATCATGATAGTCACACAATTATGTATTGTTAAATAAAGTATTCCTAGCACTCATAGAGTTAATCTACTATATGGCACTCATAGACTGCTATGGGCCTACATAATACCTCTCTGTGCCTCCAGTCTCTACACAGAGGTTTTTTTCTTTTTTACAGATACCATCCACAAGAAAAATCATATCATACTCTATCACATGCTGTAATACTTCTATGGGGAAAAAAACAGTTCCACCAAACAGTGGCATACATGGCAATGCCGTGCTCTTGAGCCACAGGCGTAACTTCAAACTCTGGGGCCCAAATGTAACCTGTAATGGGGCCTTACTTACAGTGTGCCATTTAGAATAGTGGTACATTTTATGCAGCAGAGGGACCCCATCAGGGTTCAGGGCCTGGTAGCGACAGCTACTGCTGTACCCCCTATTGCTATGCCCCTGTCTTGAGCCCTAGAAGTAAAATAAAATACTGACACATTTATAAGAAGTCACAATTTGCAAAACAGCTGGCAAAAAGTCTCAGAGATTTTTCCTCAGTCAAGCATGTGTTGGAAGTGGAACCAGGAGCTCCTGCGCCCCACAGGTATATAGATCAAAATTTCATGAAATTTTACACTTATGACACATAAAGTTTACCTGTCCTTAAGACTTTCTGTATCAGAACCAGTCTATCTACGTTTTCTATAACACAACAGCACTATAGAAGTAATATTCATAAGGTGTTATTCACATATCAGTGTCATCCTCAGTGTTTGCACCTGTGTTTGTCAGCCAAAACAGGAGTGGTGCAAAAACAAAGGAACAGATCTTACCATTATACCTTATCTCCACTCCTGGTTTTGGCTTACAATCACTAATGCATAACACAGACCAATAGACTGACATGTGATTAAAAATGGCCATACGCATTAGATATAAGACAATTGTCCTGTAGCAATCCGATCAATGATTTGATTGTCTCGATAAACGTACGATCAGTTGTTAAAAAAAAAGCAAGGTGAGTCTGGGCAAGTTGATTTCATCCAAAATAGCCAATATTGACCATTCCACCAACAAAAGTCTAATGTGTAGATCTAGCTTTAGGCCTTACTGTGTGTATTTTGTATTCTGTAATGCTGTATGCAATGCAGAACCAAAACTGTGCTCTATACTGTTATGTGTAGAAGGTCATGTCGCACACTGTATTCCCCCTAGAAACATTAAACGCTCTAATGCATCTTTTTTTCTGTCAAGTGTGCATGTATTTTCAATGCAGAGAGGAGACATATCTAGCAGAGACGTATCTGCAATGGGAACAAAAGGAAGACCATGGGGAAATCCAACATGCTTAATTCTTTTTCCCCATACTGTCAGGGGAGGGTTAGGAAAACCCACACACATTAAATAATTGACAGGTTCACCTAATGAATATGGGCACCTTAAAACTGGTTAACATCTTTAAAGGGATATTTCTGTATCTTTAAATGTCTGAGGTGGGGATATGCTTTTATAAGTGTAATTTGGTGTTTTTTTAATTTGATGAATAGGCCCTATGGTATTCTGTAAATTCACATTTTTAGGAGTTAAGCATACTGTATAATTGTATCCTGTCAGACTATCTTAGATGCCAGAGACAGCAGGAGCTGACTGAAGCTTGTTCACCATCTCTTCTGAAAATATGCCCACACAATACAATAAACCGAATGTGTGCAATCTGTCAGTTTCTTTTCTCAGTAACTGTGTTGTACTTATCAGCTATGCGCATTCAGATCCCTAAACTGTATCAGCAGAGTACACTCTGCAGAGGCCTATTACGTAAACTGGCCCTTTCATTCAGGTCCTGAAAGATAGTGGTATTATGTTACAACCATCAATGAATTCTGGAAAATCTTCACATCATGTAGTCTAGTCCTGTTGAAACACATGCTTGTGTATGTGAGGACTGTCTAAGGTGTATGACTTTTCACTTTAACCCCTTGCCATTGTACCACTCCTTCCCTCTCTGCTCCATACTATTACGTTGTGCTGCACATGCAGTTAATGTTCAGCACTGTAATTGTATGGCAATGTGATGTAGCAGACACAAAAGCAGTGCCTGTTACACCGCTGCCAGGGATAATACAAGGGAACCAACTCTCAGATTTACGCCAAGTGGGCCCCCGGCCTAAATCTAGCCCAATGTTATTTATCCTGTACAGAGAAAACAGTAGAAGATAATAAAACATGTATAAGGATGATATCTCTGTAATTGTAAATTACCATGTTATTTTATAAGCAGAGTGAATGTCATAAAAAATATTAAGAGAATTGCAAATTAAAGGTTTTAAAATGGAAAGATGTAAAATGGAAAAACAAAATGTCATTACAGATTTAATGCCCAACTAGGCGGCATCCTTAAAGCAACCGCAAACAAAACAAACCAAAATACACAACCCAATCACATATAGTAAGATCCAGGCTCAATCCACCTGTGATTCCTGATGCACGGAAACCAAGCCTCTCGGCTGAAGGTACATATAAATCCAAAGTTTGGATGGTGATTCCGGCAGCCAAGAAACGTCACAAGGTAAAAATGAAAATGTAACTTTTAATTAAATCATAAAAAGGAAAAATCCAATCTAGATACAGGTATGATAAACCACTTACGCGTTTCGGAGCAATGAGCCCCCTAGTCATAGCATCATGATTAAGGTGCTCATTGCTCCGAAACGTGTAAGCGGTTTATCACACCTGTATCTGGATTGGATTTTTCCTTTTTATGATTTAATTAAAAGCTAAGTTTTAATTTTTACCTCGTGACTTTTGTTGGCTGCTGGAAACACCGTCCAAACTTTGGATTGGCATCCTTAAAGGGTTAAGGTCAGTTTCTGCCTAACATAAATAAGGTAACATAGGTAACAAAATCTTAAATTAATATAATTCAATAAGAAGAATTAATTACATAGTGGGATATATATGAAATTGCCTAAAATAAAATCTGTCTTTATTGTCTTCCAGAGCAACCAATCTTATGTTCTGCTTTTAAAAAAAAAAAAAAGCTGTAATGTGATTGGTTGCTCTGGGGAACAAAGCCCGTTTCTCATTTAAGTCATTGACATACATTGCGTGCTCGCAGCTTGTTAGCTGTTGTGGAATCGCTAACCCACTGCAAAGTACAGTAGCAGTGTAGAAGATGGGATTTAAAGAAATGCTATCCACACAATACAAAAACAAACTTGCAGTGCAATCTGTCTTGCACTGTGGGTTTCGAACTGCAGCATGTAAATTATTGCTTCGCGTTTACCTGTAATTTTCAACCTTTGTAGTGAAAAATGGGGCCAGCTGTCCAGGAATCGTGGAGGAAAGCGGTGATGAACAACAGCCATTTACTGCAGTTTTTTGTTTTTGTTTTTTTTTTTGCTGCGAGTAGGTATGCTGTGGGATATCCACCTCAGACATCCAGCGGCAGACCCTACATGTGGAATCTTACTTTTAGAACATTTTCATAAATCTCCAAAGTTTTTAATTCGTTGACTCCTAAAGGAGTGCTTCAATAACAATGTGGAAACATGGATGGCACCTTGGTCCTCCACAAATCCCTAAAAAGAAGAGGAGGCAGCTCCTTACATAGTACTAACCCGAGCCTGACACTGTTTAGGAGCTGATTCACTTTAATAATACTATCATATTGCAAGAATGTCAGAGACATACCCCTTCATTTACTTTTCCATCCATAATAATAGTGATCGTGATCCAAAGTAACATTACATCAATGCATTTTTCAGAAAACCTATTATTAGAGGTTTATTATTATTAGAAAATAATATTTCCATACAAAACCCATAATTTCACAAAATGCATAGTCCACTATCATCTAAGTGGCTCAAAATCTTCAAAGCCCACAAACATCACCCACATATGCACACTTAGCTACTATATGTGGGCAATGTACATTGACTTTATGTAAGAATTTTATGTCATTTTTGACATTAATACAGTAGTCACACCTTACTGCAGATAATGTAGCCATAAGTGCCCTAATATAACCATAAAGTACCCAAATTAAAAACAAATAACTTTTCTAGTGGTCACAGAGTCCATGTAATAATTTGAGATACAGTATATATTTAATAATAGAAGCCACAGTTTCCCTGTAAGGGCATGTTCACAAGGCCGATTATTCCACTTCCTATTGATTTTCAAATACAGATTTTAAATATACATTGTAGGGAAGAAGGAACTGACTTGTAAGTTCATTTGTGTGTGCAAAGTGTGCGGAAACTGTAACCAGTAGCCACATTGAATGGGACTAAACAGCATATAGATCCATGGTGGTGTAAAATCTGTGGCAGAAATCCAATGGTATTCCTTGGGGACAAATTTACTGCTCCTTAACAAACTAATTGTCATGTATGTAATTAGAGTAGCGTGTATGTTGTGTGTAGCACAGTCTATTACTAATACTGTACAGGCATCATATGCTGCATTATATACAGTACAACAAGTACTATTTTAATACCCTTTAGTTAAAATGATCTTTGAAACACATGGCTTAGTACACAGTATTACACAAACTGTATACAGTACCCATAGTAAGTGTCATTGTCCTCAATGTTTTATACAAATCACACAATATTCCATTAGTCCCCAGGGAAATGCTATTTTGATGTGAAAGTGTCTACGCAGACATTCAGGAAATTGTCAGTGACATGAAAGAACCCAAGAGCATTGTTATAAAATAGTTAAATAAGCATTTAGCCCTTGAAAAGACAAAACTTCCTCTTCTCCAAATGTTTAGAAAATCCTGCACCCAAATAAATGAAAAAAAGCACAACCGACGGTATATAAAGAACATGCAATATACTTAAACATGTAACACATGAGTAGAAAAGGATGTGAACTACTTAATCTATAACAGTTGAGTGAGACTACCTCCTTCACAAATCTATAGCAAATTCTTGTGAACATACCTTTAGGCTAAGGCCACACACAGCAGGTTAGCTACAATGGAATCACTGGCGGTTAGCCTGCTATGAAGTACAGTACAAGTGTAGTGGATGGGAATTTTAAATCAGATCATATTTATTTCAAACATTAATACAATAATATAAAAAGAAAAGAAAGAAAGAAAAAGAGGGTAGAGAAAAAAGAAATAACATAAAATCTCAAGAGAGGTCATATTGTATCTAGTCTACTGTATATCAAGACAGGTAGGATCTTAATGGGCGGGGAGGGTTGAATCCAATGGGTTGCTATAACCTTCTCCCTTGAAAAAGGATGCAAGATATCCCAATGACTTCTGGTTTGTGTTGCATCTCATCATGTATGAGGTCAAGGACACAGACTTTGGGGTCTGCTGGTAATACAATGCTATACACCCTCAGGACATCTTTCTAGAAGGGGCCTAGCTGCACACATTCCCATATCATGTGCATGAAATGTGCGTTCTCCAACCCACAGCGGGGACAGAGTCTAATCTGATCCTGATCTTAAAAAGGACACTGGGTGTTTTATATGCCCAGTGCAACAGGAGAAGTTGAGTGAAATATTGTGCCTCACACATTGACCTCATAGGGGTGAGGTCCAGTATGCTGTGCCACTGTTTATCCATCAGTGGACCAATTGGAGCCTAAAAGGGGAATTTGAGCATATGTTCATATAGGATGGTACAGGAAGGAAATAAGGACCCTAGTTGCTGTCTTGCCTGCTGGGAAGACCAACAGAAAATAAGATCTGACATGAAGAGTCAAGGTGCGACTCTGCACTGAGAATGCATGCCTAAACTGTAGGTACTGATAGAAGGCATTATGTGGTAAGACAAACTACTCTTTAATTTGCTTAAAATTTTTTGTCGGTTCTACATCCAGGATAATTTTTAGTATGTGTATTCATACATGCATCAAAACCCTGTAATTTATCAAGCTCAGGCAAGGCCTGGTTATGCCAGAGTGGGGTATATTTATTAGAGTCGGGTCACCTGACATTTACCAGTTCCCCCCCAGGCCTCCAGTACAGAAAGTGGGTTCTCCTATGGGGTTCTTTCCTAGCTAGGCTGCCTGTATAACTCGGGTGGGTTCACACTTGCGCCAGAGTCCATCCACCACGAATCCGACTGAAAATCTCGAGAAACTGTATAGGGACTGGATAGCGAAAGGTTAACGATGCATTGCTTAAAAACCCATTCATTTGAATGGGTTTTTAAAGCAATGCGCAGGTGTGTGCTTATACCCTCTGCGCCGCAAATCCAGTTTTTTTTGCTGGAAACAAAGTCCTGCATGTCCGACTTTGTTTCCATCGAAAAAAACTGGATTCGCGGCGCAGAGGGTGTAAGCACACACACGCGCATTGCTTTAAAAACCCATTCAAATTAATGGGTTTTTAAGCAATGCATCGCTAACCTTTCGCTATCCAGTCCCTATACATTTTCCCGAGATTTTCAGTTGGATTCGCGGCAGACGGACTCCGGCGCAAGTGTGAACCCACCCTCAGCTGGTTCCATATGTCTCCACTTCTTCAAGTAGTGGATGGGATTTAGACTAAAGCAGCTGCATTTTACAGTACCAGCAAAGTGAATGAGATTCTGGTTAATCCCATCCACTCATTGCGGAAAAAAAAAAAGCTATGGAAAAGCAGCATGTCAATTTTAGCTGTGGAAATGCGAGCATTTTCCCTACAGATTTAATAAGGGAAATAAAACTGCAGGGAAAAACACAGGAAAAATGTAATGAAAAACATTGTGGAAAAAAATATAATATGTTTTCTCTGCGTTTTTTCCGTTGTGTTTTCTGGCTGTGATTCTGGGGCCTTACCCCCAAAAAAAATCCCACCCACAAATTGGTCCCTGCAAAATGGCGAATCCCATTCACACATTGCGGTGGAAATGCATAGTGGTTCTTCCCGCAGCGCTTTTCACAGAAAGTTCACAGAGGTTTCCTCTGGGGACTTTCTCCTTCCATTATACCTATAGGGAAACGACCGGCGTTTCCGTAAGTATAATTGACATGCTGTGATTTCCAAAACCACAACAGTTTTGGAAATCGCAGCGCATCCACTGTACTTCTTTTTTTGCAATGTGTGGATGGGATTAGCCACTTTGCAGGGACTGTAAAATGCTGTGTGTTTTTCTGCGCATTTCTGCCACGGACAAACCGTTTTCACCATGTGGGGCCCCAACCTTAATGTTGTTATTATGCTGTAAAAGAAGCCTTCTAAAAAAGGGGATCAAGGGATCAAGGAGCTGTTAACCCCAAAGAAACATGAAAGACCATGAACTTATTTGTTCTATTAGCCCATATGTAGTTGGCATAGGTGGGACTGGGGGTATGATAGATGAATTGTTATGCAATTCGAGTTGATCACCTCATTTACTCCTTGTCTAAAAACTCTTTATCAAAATAAGAATCCTGGAGGTTTCTGGCAAGCTTTCCTTTGCATTGTTTAGGCTTGTAGAATTTTCAAAACCTCTTATATGAGACTAATTTAATTAAAATGTATTGCATAACAATTGGAATTGTTTAGATTTTTTTTTTTGTTTTAACTTACCTGTACAGTATTATTTCTGCTTCCTAATGCGGCTAAATGAGAACTGAGATCAGTGTAGTCTGCTGCAGCCATATTACTTCAGTCATATAGTACATGCTGATGGAGTGAACCATCGGAAAACTGTACAACTACCAAACTGTATGGATTGTCAAAGCAATGCTGTATCACACTGGCTCCAAACAAAGTTGTGTGCCTCAATCAAACAGAGGATCAGGTATTTTTAGGCTAAGGCCCCACGTAGCAAAAAAGCGCTGCGGGAAAAACCATGGTGGCAACGCATGACGGTTCTTCCCACAGCGCTTTGCAGAGAAAGTTCTCAGAGGTTTCCTCTTCTAAAACCACAACGGTTTTGGAAACTGCTGCGTATATGCTGCATGTATTTTACCACATTTTTAAAACATATTCTACCATATTTTTTCACTGCTTTGACTGTAAAATGCTTGCATTTTACAATACATGGGGCCCCAGGCTAAAAGTGCTTTAAACCGGGGCCCCACGTGGCGTAAACGCTGCTGGTTTTTACAGTCTCTGCAAAGTGCTGCAGCATGTCAATTATACCTATGGAAATGCTGGCAGTTTCCCTATAGGTATAATGGAAGCATAAAGTCCGCAGAGGAAACCTCTGCGGACTTTCTGTGAAAAGAGCTACAGAAAAAAACGCAATGTATTACAGCCATGGTTTTTTCTGCAGCGATTTTTTGCTGCAGCCCACTATGTGGGGCCTTAATCTAAAGAGGCCACTGCATTCTTTACTGCATAACAAGCACAGTGCTATACACTGTATAGTATCTGTGCTTGGTATTGCAGCTCAATCCCATTTATTTAAACAATTATTTTATGACAAAAAATTAGAAGAGGGTCATTTGTATAATTTATAGCAGCCTATCTTTAAAGGGTTCGGAAAAATATACAGAATCCAGAATTGTGGCGTTACTTTGCAGAAAAGAGTGAGCAGATTACAGTTACTAGCTGGGTGTGATTCTGCATTGCAGGTCTTAGTGCAATGAAGTGGATCTTTGCAGTTAGTAATTACTTTCTAGTAGATGGGATTCTGCAGCAGGACATGGGCAGGAACTTATGACAGTGTATTACACATTTTCTCTGCAGCTTCTTTATTTAATAAATGTATTACGTACTAAATGATTCATCATACATTTTTAGTTTTCTAGATGAATTCATATATGTACGACAGTTGTGACAATGGGATGTTGTCTGAAATATCAGGGCATTGTTTCAGATTTATTTGGTTCCACAGCCATATCATATGACAACCTCAATTATCAAGTGGAGGTGTATGTATTTTCATCAGAAATTTGCATATACAAGTATGATGAGGTTTCCTATAGACCCAGCAACATCACAGCTTATTCAAATATAGAATTAGGATGTGAGTTCAAGGAAGAAAAGGAGGTTCCAGCTTTTGGGTGTGTTCTCCTTAAAATATAGATTCCTGAGTTGTTTGAAGTCTCATACTAACACATTTAACTGTTTCCCAGTTCTCTAACAACTACTGATAGTTACATCATCCATATTTATTATTATAATTATTATTATTATTATTATGCTTACTTGTATAGCGCCATCATATTCCGCAGCGCTTTACAGACATATTTGTTGTCATTTGTCTCCAAGCATTATTAGGGCACCCCAATCTACCATAAATGCCCAATGACATGGGAGCTGCACAAAGCCTGTCCCTTTATGGGCCAGAATAGACCAAATCTGCCAGAATAGTTGCTGAAAATCAGGAAAATCCCTGCCATGTGATTTGCATTAATTTAAGAATACAATGTCTAGAAATAGTATTTAATTTTGGTTGGAACAAAGAAAATAGTTTCTAAAAAAAAATGACACTTCTGTAACCTTGTAAGAGAGAATGTTTGTGTCCTGGAGCAAATAATTTTGGTGTCATAATAATTGGACATGCACCAAAGAAATGATCACTGCTCAGAGTGAACGTGTTTTATCCTGTATTTTACCTTTTCCATCTTTTTTACCTCATGAGACTCTATTCACTACTATCATTGTGTTCATTTATATTATAAGCTATCTGTAAAGCACTGCGGAATATGATACTGCTATACAAGTAAGCAAAATAATAATAATATAATAGGGGTCTCAAACATGGAGACTATCATCTACAGATGGCAGGCAGGGGTTGGCTGCAGCTAGTTCTCCCCAATTCTTCTGATCCAGTTGTTAAAAATGCCACATCGCAAAACTGAGGATAATAGGAATTATTAAACTAGCAGAGCATAATAATACCACTTTCCAATTTGTAAACTACATGCTGCTCCTTTCTTTTCCAGGTAAACAGCAGTGCACCCGGAGCAGGTAAAGAACATGGAAGCAGTGAGGTAACTACTTTACTAATAATTACGTCTATATGAGGTTAGTGATAGTGGCCCAACTGTTTGGGGGATACTATGCTGGAGAAAACTGATGGAGGCTATTTTAGGGTACATTTACATGTAGGAATTTGCCGTGGAATTGCCGCCCGCTGAAAAAATAAGCATCCTGCTTCATCTTGCCATGGATTCCGCAGCTTAAGGCTCCCTGATGATTTGGTCCATTCATCTTCAAACTTTTTCTATATGCGGCCCATTTGCCCAACGATGTTTGAGACCCTTGTTGTAAGTTATGACACTGCGCTGGATCCGTGTACGGTTATGTACTTTGTATGGTGCCTGATGGATGTCAAGATGCAATTGACTTTTAGGCTGGGGCCCCACAAAGCGTAAACATCATGGCAAAATATGTGGCGTCTTACGGTCCCTGCAAATGCTTCTTCGTTGCCTGGTGGTGTGCTTGGGATCATTGTCATGCTGAAAGACCCAGCCATGTTTCATCTTCAATGCCCTTGCTGATGGAAGGAGGTTTGCACTCAAAATCTCACGATACATGGCCCCATTTATTCTTTCATGTACACGGAGCAGTCGTCCTGGTCCCTTTGTAGAGAAACAGCCCCAAAGCATGATGTTGCCACCCCCATGCTTCACAGTAGGTATGGTGTTCTTTGGATGCAACTCAGCGTTCACTCTCCTTCAAACACGACGAGTTGTGTTTCTACCAAACAGTTCTATTTTGGTTTCATCTGGCCATATGACATTCTCCCAATACTCTTCTGGAACATCCAAATGCTCTCTAGCAAACTTCAGACGGGCCTGGATATGTACTGGCTTAAGCAGGGGGACACGTCTGGCACTGCAGGATCTGAGTCCCTGGCAGCATAGTGTGTTACTGACGGTAGCCTTTCTTACATTAGTCCCAGCTTTCTGCAGGTCATTCACTAGGTCCCCCCGTGTGGTTCTGGGATTTTTGCTCACCGTTCTTGTGATCATTTTGACCCCACAGGGTGAGATCTTGCGTGGAGCCCCTGATCGAGGGAGATTATCAGTGGTCTTATATGTCTTCCATTTTCTAATTATTGCTCCCACAGTTGATTTCTTCACACCAAGCTGCTTGCTTATTGCAGATTCAGTCTTCCCAGCCTGGTGCAGGTCTACAATTTTGTTTCTGGTGTCCTTCCAAAGCTCTTTGGTCTTCACCATAGTGGAGTTTGAAGTGTGACTGTTTGACGTTGTGGACAGGTGTCTTTTATACTGATAACAATGTCAAACTACATAACAGTGTGCCATTACTACAGGTAATGAGTGGAGGACAGAGGAGCCTCTTAAAGAAGAAGTTACAGGTCTGTGAGAGCCAGAAAACTTGCTTGTTTGTAGGTGACCAAATACTTATTTTCCACCATCATTTGCAAATAAATTCTTTAAAAATCAGACAATGTGATTTTCTGGATTTTTTTCTCATTTTGTCTCTCATAGTTGAGGTCTACCTATGATGTCAATTACAGGCCTCTCTCATCTTTTTAACTGGGAGAACTTGTACAATTGGTGGTTGACTAAATACTTTTTTTCCCCACTGTAGGTGATTATCACTTATATTTGTTTTAGCTTAGTTGTGGGTATTTTAATAGTATAAGGGGTTGTTAGGAGGGGGAATTATAACTATAAGGGTGGGGGCATTATGAACATAAGGGGGGGTCATACAGTGGGGGAAAAAAAGTATTTAGTCATCCACCAATTGTGCAAGTTCTCCCACTTAGAAAGATGAGAGAGGTCTGTAATTGACATCACAGGTAGACCTCAACTATGAAAGATAAAATGAGAAAACATATCTAGAAAATCACATTGTCTGATTTTTTAAGAATTTATTTGCAAATTATGGTGGAAAATAAGTATTTGGTCACCTACAAACAAGCAAGATTTCTGGCTCTTACAGACCTGTAACTTCTTCTTTAAGAGGTGCCTCTGTCCTCCACTCATTACCTGTAGTAATGGCTCCTGTTTGAAATTGTTATCAGTATAAAAGAAACCTGTCCACAACCTCAAACAGTCACACTCCAAACTCCACTATGGGGAAGACCAAAGAGCTGTGGAAGGACAACAGAAACAAAATTGCAGACCTGTACCAGGCTGGGAAGACTGAATCTGCAATAGGCAAGCAGCTTGGTGTGAAGAAATCAACTGTGGGAGCAATAATTAGAAAATGGAAGACATACAAGACCACTGATAATCTCCCTCGATCAGGGGCTCCACACAAGATCTCACCCCGTGGGGTCAAAATGATCACAAGAACGGTGAACAAAAATCCCAGAACCACACGGGGGGACCTAGTGAATGACCTGCAGAAAGCTGGGACTAACGTAACAAAGGTTACCGTCAGTAACACACTACACCACCAGGGACTCAGATCCTGCAGTGCCAGAGGTGTCCCCCTGCTTAAGCCAGTACATATCCGGGACCGTCTGAAGTGTGCTAGAGAGCATTTGGATGTTCCAGAAGAGTACTGGGAGAATGTCATATTGTCAGATGAAACCAAAGTAGAAACACAACTCGTCGTGTTTGGAGTAAAGTGAATGCTGAGTTGCATCCAAAGAGCACCATACCTACTGTGAAGCATGGGGGTGGCAACATCATGCTTTGGGGCTGTTTCTCTGCAAAGAGACCAGGACAACTGATCCATGTACATGAAAGAATGAATGGGGCCATGTATCGTGAGATTTTGAGTGCAAACCTCCTTCCATCAGCAAGGGCATTGAAGATGAAACGTGGCTGGGTCTTTCAGCATGACAATGATCCCAAGCACACTGCCTGGGCAACAAAGGAGTGGCTTCGTAAGAAGCATTTCAAGGTCCTGGAGTGGCCTAGCCAGTCTTCAGATCTCAATCCCATAGAAAAACCTTGGAGGGAGTTGAAAGTCCGTGTTGCCCAGCGACAGCCCCAAAACATCACTGCTCTAGAGGAGATCTGCATGGAGGAATGGGCCAACATACCAGCAACAGTGTGTGCCAACCTTGTGAAGACTTACAGAAAACGTTTGACCAACGTGCCAACAAAGGATATATAACAAAGTATTGAGATGAACTTTTGTTATTGACCAAATACTTATTTCCCACCATAGTTTGCAAATAAATTCTTAAAAAATCAGACAATGTGATTTTCTAGATATGTTTTCTCATTTTGTCTCTCATAGTTGAGGTCTACCTATGATGACAATTACAGGCCGGCCTCATCTTTTTAAGTGGGAGAACTTGCATAATTGGTGGCTGACTAAATACTTTTTTCCCTACTGTATATATATAAGGGTTATTATAGGGTATTATGAATACAAGGGAGGAGGTTATTTATATAAGGGGCCACTAGGGGGCATCATTTATATTAGGGGACATTATGAACATAAGGGGGTGGTCATTGATATAAGGGGTCATTAGAGGTGCAGTATTTATGTCAGGGGAATCAGGGGCATAATATGAGGGGTCAATTAATTTAATTAAGGTGACATTTTGGCCTTATTAAGACTAAGGCCCCACGTAGCGGGCTGCAGCAAAAAACGCTGCAGGAAAAACTGCGGCAGTAACGTATTGTGGTTTTTCCCGCAGCGCTTTTCACAGAAGGTCCACAGAGGTTTCTTCTGCGGACTTTCTGCTTCCATTATACCTATAGGGAAACCGCCAGTGTTTCCGTAGGTATAATTGACATGCTGCAATTTAAAAAACCGCAACAGTTTTGGAAATCGCAGTGTGTCCGCTGCACACATTTTTCCGCAATGTGTGGATGGGATTTGCTAGAACTGCGGCACTGTAACACTTTGCATGAACTGTAAAATGCCGCTTTTTTTTTTCCTGTGGCGTATTTGCCACGTGGGGCTCCATCCCATCCCGACGTTGCGGCAAAATACGCGCAGCGGACAGGCTGCGATTTCCAAAACAGTCATGGTTTTGGAAATCACAGCATACTTATGGAAATGCTGGCAGTTTCCCTATAGATATAATTGAAGTAGAAAGCCCGCAGAGGAAACCTCTGCGAATTTTCTGTGCAAAGCGCAGCAGGAAGAACAGCGCTTTTCTGCTGCGGGACGCCACGTGGGGCCTTAGCCTTAAGGAGTTTTCTAACTCATTTTTAATTGATGATCTATCCTCACAATAGATCATCAATAAGAGATAAGGGATTCCCCACTGTTCAGCTGTATGAAGGGGCTATGGCGCCTGTTTATATCACACGCTCTCTGTTTATAGTGACCGTGTGATGTAATTCCAGCCTTGTCACATAGATGTGTATAGAACAAGGCTGTAGTTACATGACATGGCCGCTATGAAATGAATGACACTGTGTAAACAGAGAAGGGTTCACAGCGCTTACACAGGCACCACGGTTCATTCAAACAGCTGATCCTGGGAGTCCCGGGTATTGGAACCCCACTAATTATTTTTACCTTTTGTTTACTTTTTAATTAGGAAACATCTGGGGCATTATTAATAAGGGGCACTATTTATGGGGGTACACAGGGGGCATTATTAATAATGGGCACATTTACAGGGGGTACACAGGGTAGTTATTAATTTAAAGATGCACTTGTGGGTATTATTCATTATTTGGGGTTATACTATATATTTTATAATTGGGGATAGCAGCAGGATGGGTGTGCAGGTGAGGATAATGTGGGTCGGGTGCCTGGAAAAGTAAGGAGCCAAAGATGTCTGTGCTGCAAACTTTACAGAGACTGCAAGAAATAGTTGTTGCCGTCCAGATGAAATAGATGGGGAATATGAACGATAAGGCAGAGACATCACTGGTAAGTTACTAAATGTTACAGCCCTGTATTCACCTAAATCGTCTGCAGAGCCCTGTGTAGAGCCGATATATACCACCATACGGTCACCGTATAGTGATAATATCGGTATACCTAAGTTGGGGGCCCACTTGGACATGTTCGCCTCCCCTGTGTGGAACCCCTAGCTACGCCTCTGGAGAAGTACAAACAGACAAAGGAACACACAATGGGAACTGTGATCAGGAAAACACATACTGGAGAGAAAGAGGGAGGGGGGGTAACAGTGGGAGGGTAGAACGACCAAAAACCTCCTCCAAAGGAAGGAGGAGAGAAAAAGAGAAAAAAGAAATAGTAAGGTATCACTGTATCAGGAAAAGAAAGAAGAGAACTCAGACGATTCCTGGAACACCACCCAAGGCTGCCAGAGAGCCTCAAATTTGGAGGGGTCGAGGGAATCCTCCGACACCACTGCCTCCATTCTCCTTATTAAGACAAGCTCCTGAAGAAATTCAACCAGGGAGGGTGCAACAGTGCTCTGCCAGTGCCTGGGAATGATGGTTCTAGCAGCCGTGAAAAAGTGTCGCAGGAGGATCCTGCCAGGGATAACTGAAAGAAGGGCCAGATGGGGAGTTGCTGCGATGGTGCGACCACACACTTTAGCATACAGGGTGAACACAGTGCCCCAAAAGGGCCTAAGACCGTCACACTCCCACCAGATGCCCTGTAAGGTTATATGTAAACTAGCTCTGATTCTCCATATGGGGGCGCGAACCTTTTATTTTCTCAGAGAAAAACATAAGTTTACCGCTCTCTTGAAATCAGGGCTATAAACTTCCAGACCCATATCTTTTAAACGGATGGACAGATTTTATAAAGAAAAACACCGGACAGGGGCACAGGAAGAATCATATGATGTATGGCATGTAGCATTTGTACTTGGTGACAGATCCTCTTTAAACCATCTTCCACAATTTAAAAAAAAAAAGTGAGTGGGACTTTGTTGAGTGGTCACTACAATCTTATGGATTTATCATAATTTGTGCATAAAACTGGCATAAATTATAACCGAAATCTATGCCAGCTTGTGTCTCTTAATAAATTTGGCACATCTTACTCAGACACATTTGATATTATGACTGGCATGTCAATAATCCTCTTCTTAAGGGGCAAACAGTTATTGATGTTTAGATGGGAGCTGCTTTTACACTGTTTGTTTTTAACCCACTTACTGGAGGCAACTGTTGTACAAATAAGTCTAATATTCAACCACCTTTAGCAATGACTGACATCATGTAATCATGAGGACCCAATAGTATTATATGTTAGCATGAATGAATGTTTGTTAGTTATCAGGTACCATGGAGGAATAACTAATTCACTCAAATCCCTAGTCAATTTTATATGAAGAAGTTACTTTGTTTGAAATCCTTGTATTGCATAATGAAAGGATATAATACAGTGCCTATGGCATTTGTGTGTGTGTGTGTGTATATATACTCCTATAATTTATTATGTGCCTACACAGTCATGGCCATAAGTGTTGGCACCCCTGAAGTATTTCTCCCAGAAAATTATTGAAGTTACACATGTTTTGTTACACAAAAAAAACAACAACCCAAAAATGTTATAATTTCACACAAAACTCCAAAAATGGGCTAGACAAAATTACTGGCACCCTCAACTAAATACTTGGTTGCACACCTTTTGGAAAAAATGACTGAAATCAATCTCTTCCTATGACCATCAACAAGCTTTTTACACCTCTTACCTGGAATTTGGGACCTCTCTTCTTTTGCAAACTGTTCCAGATCTCATATTGGAAGGGTGCCTTCAATGTATTATCATTGAAACTGGAATAATATCAAAGTGAAAACCTTCACAATGTTTTCAACATTAGGCATAAGGCTAGGTTCACATTAGCGCTCGCTCGTATACGTTTGGGATTTCTGCCCCCGAACCTGCTTAAAAAATGCGGAGAGAGATGTCCTACAAGCAGGACTTTTCTCTCCGCATTTTTCCACATATTTCAGGCAGAAACCAGCGGGGTAACCACTTTTTAAGCAGGTTTCAAGTGGACCTGAAGAACGGAAAGCCAAACGCTAGTGTGAACCTAGCGTAAGCCAAATATTTACACAAGGCTTTAAACCTGATGAATGTAAAAGGGGCTCCTTTACTAACAGCAGATATACATTGTATATATATATATTTTTTTTAAACTGTAAAGGAAAGTGTAGTATTCTGCACAGAATTATCCTGCAAAAAGGTACTATATATATCGCGCAGCATATTTTTATTTTTTTTTTTTTTTTTTTAAAATAGGAACCAATGGGCGACGTATGCCACTGTACTCCTATGCTATTTTTTGGAGATATACACAAGGAGTATTGTAAACAGATCCTCTATAGGGGCTAAAAGAATTTTTTTTTTTTAAAGACCCGCCCTCCATTTATACAGAAGATTTTGTTTCCTGCATTGTAATTGTACACATAAGACTCATCATCAATAGGGTTTACTAGATAATTTGTGAATTAACCCTAGTGGCAAGTGATTGGCTCCAAATGGGTTCGAAGTCAGCTGGACCATTGGAACCTACTATTGTGTGAGATCATGGATATACTAGAGAATTATCTGGTGGTCCAAGCCAAACCTGAATTTCTGTCCTTATTGTTTACAGAGAAGCTACCAATGGAAGATACTAAATTTGCCTTTTTAATGTGAATTTATGATGGGTTTTATTGTAGATGCTGCATTTCAAACACTAAATGGAAATGGAAATGGAAATAATAGATAGAAATACATGATTTCCTTTTCTAGCTTATCTGGCTTCTGAGCTGTAGGGGAGATCAACCTTCTGAGAAATTATGAACATTAGCACTATCTTTAATCCCAGTGACCTAATTTTTTTTGATGCTCATTCCATTTCTCTGTTGCTTTATTCTCTGCTTCCCACAGCATATGTTTTATTCGAGTCTCTAGTGGTCTTAGCGTTGCAGTGCAGTCAGATCAGAGGAGACAGAAAGCTTCAGGGTATACAGCACAGAAACCCATCTGCTCGCTGTTTTTTCCGAAAAGCCTCTCTAGAAAGCTGTAACTTTATCACAGTAACAGAAATGTAAAATAAAGTACACTAGAGTTATTAACAGTAATTAAGAAAGACTCTCTTTCCTGAGGCTCAACTAAATCTTAAAGGAAATTTATCATGCACTTAAAAGGGTTGTCCAGTTTCAGACCAATATTGAGATACAAATACTATTGTTTGTACAATGAAAAGTTATAACATTTTCCATTATACTTTCTGTATCAATTCCTCATGTTTTTCTAGATCTCTGCTTGCTGTAATAAATTCTGTTTACTTTCAGTGTATACAAATCAGTCCATGGTCATGTGATGGACCGTCCATGGTCATGTGATGAACACACAGGTGCACAGCTCGTTATTGTCACAGCACAGTAATCAGACATCTGCCTGGTAACGAGCTGTGCACCTGTGTGAGCATCACCTTCTGTACTTGTCTTTCCTCTTTTAGACTAAGGCCCCATGAAGGAGCTGCAGCTGAAAAACGCTGTGGAAAAGACTGCGGCGGAAACGCGTCGCGTTTTTTTCTGCAGTGTTTTTCACAGAAAATCCGTAGAGTTTTCCACTGTGTACTTTCTGTTTCTATTATACCTATATGGAAAACGGCAGCATTTCCATAGGTATAATTAGCATGCTGCGACTTACAAAAACGTGACGGTTTTTGAAATCTCAGCATTTCCGTTGCGGATATTTTTTTGCAATGTGCAGATGGGATTAGCCAGAATCCCATCCACTTTGCAAGTACAGTAAAAACACTGCGTATTTGCAATGTGGGGCCCTGGCGTTACTCGGCTTCTGCTCACTCCTCCCCCTCCGTTTCTCCATAGAGTTCTTTAATGACCGTAACATGATACCTCTGTGACCTTCTGTCAAAGATTCTAGTAAGATTGAATTAAACAAATAAGTTAATTTAGCAGGTAGAGGGTTGAGTTTTAGATTGTGGCTGCCATAACACCCCACATAATTTGGGTGGAGGAAGTTAAAGCCATTGCTGATGCAGTGGGAGTGCAGTATTATGTAGCAGCCCTCATATAAATGCCCACCCATGGAAGTCAGTTGAAACCCATCAGCCCTTCTCATTTAACTGCTCTGTGTCCTAACTGTATGACATCCATTTACTCTAATAGCGCAGATGGGCAGGGGATATCTTCATGAAAGAACTCCTTTAAAAGATGATTTGCATCTTGGCACATGCCTGCAAAGATGGGAATAACTGCTCCTAAGTCACTACACCCAGGTCTGCTACACTGTCTCCGTAACTCCTTTTTTTTTTTTAATGGGAGGTAAAGAAACAGCCTATAACCATAGGTGCTCTGCTTTTTCTGTAACTCCCATCAATTTGGACAGTTGAAGGAGCACTGCATTCCCATCTCACCAATGTTTAAGGAAATTTAATAACTGTTTTGCACCAATTTTCTGGATTAAAAAAATCACAAATTTTGGTGCACGGTGTACAGTATTTGTATTAAAATATGTGACTTTTTCCGCCTTATTGCCATTTTTCAAATGTGAAGAAAAAAGTGGATTGGTTAAGCCGGGGGGTGGGAGCATGTTTGACAAAGTATTTAATTCTAAAAACAAAAAATGGTGCAAATTTAAGTGCAGAACTATTTCTGCTAATAGCAAGTATAATTTTTGGTATTTAGAACAGCCTTGTCTGACATGTCTAACATATTTATTAATTCTAAAGACATGAAATTGTGCAAAATGAAGCACAAGTCTGCTAATGCTCATAGCACATGTATATGTCATTTTGGGCCTCAATAAATTTGGTAGAATTTGCTCCTTTTGAGTTTTGATTATGACTTACACATGAAATATGCCCTAATCCAGGGCAGCTATTTATTTTTTTCTTTGTTAAATCTTGTCTGGGAGTGCCATATTGGTGGCACATTTCCTTCCTGTATTGCCTGTATAGGAGCAGAGATGGGTAATTTCTGATGGTGAACTGTGTGGCCATCATTTAGAGGTGGCTGGTTATGCATGTGGCTCTCTTGAATAGGTGAACAAGGGAGATGGGAAAACCCCTTTAAAAATCATACATTGTTAGTTATCTGCAATAGGGAAATGATTTTTCCCTGGACAAAATTGTTACCTATTTGTTGTGAGCAATTGAACAAATTTCCATCGACAGAAACTAATGTTACCACATATATAGCATTTACAATGATATTGTCCTTTACAGATGGTATACTTCATGTACAGTGAAATGTTGCATATATAAGTACTTAAATGGTTACACACTTTTCAGACAACTTTCTGGACCAAAATGTAATGCACCTAATTTAAAAATGTGGCTGCTTTCTGTCCTGAAAAACCTCTCTAACGTTCCTGACTCTCCCTTCTAGCTAATTTGCCGTTCACTCCCTGTTGCTAGCCAGGGTCCGTCCTTCAATACGTTAAATAAGCAAGATGTCTGACTTCTCATTTGCTTTAGTCCTGCTGTACTACATTCTGGGCTCTGTGCTGAACATAGTGTTTGATTCCATCCTGTTATCTGTTATTCAGATAATCACCCACTGAACCACCTAGAGACACTAAAGGTTCCCCAATGGGAAAGGGGTGAAATTGTGCAGTCTGGTTGGTTCCTTCTCATGGCATTCAGAAATAAGATCATTACAGCTCTTAAAGGGAACCTGTCACCATGAAAATGCAGTGTAATCTACAGGCAGCATGTTATAGAGCAGGAGTATCTGAGCAGAATGATATATAGTTTTGTGGGAAAATATTCAGTATAATCTGTTATTAAATAAATAAATTGATAAATGACAGGTTATACTGAATCTTTCCCATAAAACTGTATATCAATCTGCTCAGCTACTCCTCTTTACCTGCAGATTACACTGCATTTTCATGGTGAGAGGTTCCCTTTAAGAACTTCTGGCTTTCACATACTCTTCAAAAATCCTTTCCTGGGTTGAATCTAGCTGCTGCCTATCACCACATGTAATGTCTGGGTGTCACATTATATTGTTATCAATAATTGTTCATACAAAATGATATTGTAAGCTGGGTGTTTAAGTTTAATAACACAAAACATTACAGTATGTGGCAGCCTCTCTGCATTTCCTTATATACTCAAAAATAATTTACTGTGACTTTTAAGGCTCCTTTACAATTGAAAGTTGGACATCTGTTACTTGATCCATTTGCACCTACAGCCCTCTTGTGGACACGAGTAATAATGGTATTCAAACCACTTGTAAAATTGTTTCTGCAACGACTGGTAAATTTTCCATAAAACCAGCACTAGTCCACACGAACAAGCTGGTCATCCTCTAAAGATTTTGGATGTCTGAAAAGGATGACTTAGATCATTATCTTCTCACCATTGGCACAATATAAATAAGAGTGAGTGGTGCTGACCAAAGGCAGATATCTGGTGAAAAGTAGATCTGCCATGCTGTATTTTTTCAGTTGTTGTCAGTTGTAGTTAAAAACTAATTCTTGCAATAATAGATATGCACCCCATCAATGGAAGTCCGGGAGATAACAGGAGAAAACCAGTGGCCGTTTTGTCCAAATTGTGGTTTTATTATAGCATTATTATCCAAGATGACATCTTTCACAGACCAACCATGAATGACAAATCTTCCTGAAAAAGACCATTTGGAATCCCTATTGTATGGGCAGCTTTAGTTACAAATACAGTGGGGAAAAAAAGTATTTAGTCATCCACCAATTGTGCAAATTCTCCCACTTAAAAAGATGAGGGAGGCCTGTAATTGTCATCATAGGTAGACCTCAACTATGGGAGACAAAATGAGAAAACAAATCCAGAAAATCACATTGTTTGATTTTTTAAGAATTTATTTGCAAATTATGGTGGAAAATAAGTATTTGGTCACCTACAAACAAACAAGATTTCTGGCTCTCACAGACCTGTTACTTCTTCTTTAAGAGGCTCCTCTCTCCTCCACTCATTACCTGTAGTAATGGCTCCTGTTTGACATTGTTATCAGTATAAAAGACACCTGTCCACAACCTCAAACAGTCACACTCCAAACTCCACTATGGTGAAGACCAAAGAGCTGTGGAAGGACACCAGAAACATAATTGTAGACCTGCACCAGGCTGGGGAGACTGAATCTGCAATAGGCAAGCAACTTGGTGTGAAGAAATCAACTGTGGGAGCAATAATTAGAAAATGGAAGACATACAAGACCACTGATAATCTCCCTCGATCTGGGCTCCACGCAAGATCTCACCCCGTGGGGTCAAAATGATCACAAGAACGGTGAGCAAAAATCCCAGAACCACACGGGGGGACCTAGTGAATGACTTGCAGAAAGCTGGGACTAATGTAAGAAAGGCTACCGTCAGTAACACACTACGCCGCCAGGGACTCAGATCCTGCAGTGCCAGACATGTCCCCCTGCTTAAGCCAGTACATATTCGGGCCCGTCTGAAGTTTGCTAGAGAGCATTTGGATGTTCCAGAAGAGTATTGGGAGAATGTCATATGTTCAGATGAAACCAAAGTAGAACTGTTTGGTAGAAACACAACTCGTCGTGCTTGGAGGAGAGTGAATGCTGAGTTGTATTCAAAGAACACCATACCTACTGTGAAGCATGGGGGTGGCAACATCATGCTTTGGGGCTGTTTCTCTGCAAAGGGACTAGGACGACTGATCCATGTACATGAAAGAATGAATGGGGCCATGTATCGTGAGATTTTGAGTGCAAACCTCCTTCCATCAGCAAGGCCATTGAAGATGAAACGTGGCTGGGTCTTTCAGCATGACAATGATCCCAAGCACACTTCCAGGGCAACGAAGGAGTGGCTTCGTAAGAAGCATTTCAAGGTCCTGGAGTGACCTAGCCAGTCTCCAGATCTCAACCCTATAGACAACCTTTGGAGGGAGTTGAAAGTCCGTGTTGCCCAGCGACAGCCCCAAAACATCACTGCTCTAGAGGAGATCTGCATGGAGGAATGGGCCAACATACCAGCAACAGTGTGTGCCAACCTTCTGGATTTGTTTTCTCATTTTGTCTCTCATAGTTGAGGTCTACCAATGATGTCAATTACAGGCCTCTCTCATCTTTTTAAGTGGGAAAACTTGCACAATTGGTGGCTGACTAAATACTTTTTTTTCCCCACTGTATCTTGTGTAAGGTCTCTGAGTGTTAAAGTCTATTAGGTCTAAATCATTTCACATTTTCTATAAAGTAGGCCCAATTATCACATACTGTAGGTAAGAATATAACCCATATTGAATAGCTCCAATTCCAGAATGTAACTCAGAATTAGCATATGGAAACATCATTCAAGCGAAATCCAAATCCCCTTCTGACTTAAGGCCTTAAAAGCATTGCTCTCAAGTTTCCCTGATGTAGAAGGAAATAGTGCACAGTTCTTGTGTTCTGTTACTTCCATCCTGTCTTATTAAAATAACAAAGTGAGGCAGAATACTAGGAGCTCTGAGCTACTAAAAACTGTATAGGGGTAATCCACATGATAGATCCCTGTGCATGTAGTCTGTACGGTGATGTGCAGAGCCTACATGGTTCCTTGCACTGTCACACATGTTCCATTTGGTACCAACTGGATGGAGATATTCTCTCCCAGAAGCAATGCTTTTAGTGTAGGTTACCAACAGAGAGTACATACAGAGTCAGATGCAGCATGAATGAATTTCCATTTATTAGCAGTGGAAAGCCGCAACGGAATGCCGATGCTTCAGAAAACCACAGTGGAAAATGAAGAGGAATTCCGCAGTGTGAACTTACCCTTAACCTTAACTTACTTTGTAATTTACATGTAAATTACTGTAGAGAAAACTGGTGAGTGTATATTTCAAAAATCATACACTGATAGCATTCTGCTGAAATTGTGCTTTGTATATGTGTGTGTGTATATATATATATATATATATATATATATATATATATACATACTGTGTGTATATATATATATTCATGTGCTCAGATAAGAACTGTTGGTGCTCAATGTTTTATTTTTGTACTAATAGGTTCACTTTATAACTTATTACTTATAATGGGTGTGTGGCCCCTGGCAGCAGAACACTTCATGACATCACAAATGTATAACAGCACCTTGTGGCCATACCCATTTGTAAAAAAATAAAAAAGTATCGTAGCAGAAAGTGACATCACAATGAGGCATGGAACAGTAGCATCCCAGCCTCCTGTGTTCTCAGTCAGAGAAAGACAACTGGAAGTAGAAATAAAACTGGGGAGCAGCTGGAGAAGGACATTATGCTGTCAGGGTAGCTGGAGAGCGACATTATACTGTGGGGGCAGATGGACGGGGACATGAAACTGTGGGGATTTTTCAAATTTTTCAAATTTTTGAGGAGACCCCAGAGTATAATAATCGGAGGCCCAGGGTAAGTGATTAAAAATAACAAACATTCATACTCACCTTGCCTTACCTTTCCTTGGCCTCCTCTCTCCATCTTGCCGTCTTCAGTGTCTTCAGGCCCTTTTCTGACGTTGCTGCTGAGGCCTGTGATTGGGCCTCAGCGGTCACGTGGGGGCGCACTGACATCATTACGCGGCCGCGCCCCATGTGACCGCTGGAGGAGCGCCGGAGAGGACGCTGTGCCCAGGAGAGGTGAGAATATCTATTGTTTTAAGTCACCTCCCCTGGGCTGCCATCTATTGGCTTTCCCCGACCGCTATCATAGTGATCCGGGGCCCGGCCATCTCCAGCTGGCCACGGGCACCATACCCCGCTGAGCCCAATTGTTACGCCACTGGTCAGGGGCCCGATCGGGATGGTATATATATATATATATATATATATATATATATATATATATATATACACTTTTCAGTAGTTTTCTCTGCTCAGACTTGTGGTTCATGAAATGGTTGGAGCCATAAACAAGTATATAAGAAGTTCTGGATTATTGGCCATCATAGTAAAGGAAGTTTGCTGTATGCTCCACTGCATAGGTTGTAATCTCTTAGGAGCAGATTATTCCATGTCTTTACTCTTATACGCTAGATTCACACCTGCGTTTCCCCAAGCGGACCCCATGAACAGAAACCTAATAGACTGCAATGGGGTCCGCCGGGTTTCTGCCCAATTTCCGCCAGAAAAATGCAGAAAAATGTGGAGAGAAAAGTCCTGGTTACAGGACTTTTCTCTCCACATTTTTAAAGCAGAATGGGGAACGGAATCCCCGACTGGAGATCAGGTGTAAACATAGCCTTAAATGACCAGAAACATTTTTTCCAAATTTATGCAGTCTGCATGACCCAAAACTTATAATTTACTATAAATTATTTATCAAATTTTTACATTGTAATTAAATGTAGAAAATAACCATTTTTACAAACATTTCCCAGTCAGTGTAATTCCATAGGGAATACTTGTGTAATGTGTAATTTTGCTTATATTTTGCGTCAGTAAAGGTGGTGTAATTTCCTCTGACGTATGCTGTATTCCCCAAAATGGCACATGGAAGTTGGTAAATTTGGAAGCAGTTCTATATATTGGAGTACATCCGGAATATACCATTCCTTGACGTATAGGGGGTAGTGCGGTTTAATTTAATATAGGGTGGTTGTTACTAACTCTTCCTTTAAGGAATCCTCCTACAATGTACGCCAGCTCTGAACTACCATTTCCCGACCTATCAGTTGTGGTCTAGAGAACGTGGCACAAGCTTCCTGCATGAGGCACACGTCCGCCATGATTTCAGCCACAGCCACAGTCGGTCAAATAAAAAAAAGATAAAATATGACGACCATATGTGATGCAAATATAGTGCATGTGTATGCAGCACTTTTACATCAATTTTTCTGCACCATTCACTATGCTTTACCCCTAAATGACCAGAAATGTTTTCCAAATTTCTGTGCCAAGCAGAATCCAAAACTCAGAAATTACTTATCTAATTTTTACAATTTATTTTAGTTTATTTATTTGATATATTCACATAATATGAAAACCCTGTGGGACACTATTACTTACACAGTCAATACTTATACAGATTGTTTATTTTAGTGAAGATGGTGTAGATTTCCCCTGACATTAATTATATTCCCAAAAATTGTATCTGGACATCAAAGAATTTGTCAGCAGGTCTATATATTGGTGTATACCCAGAATATACCATTCATGGATGTATAGGGGCAGAGTAATGTAGTATAGGGCCGTTGTTACCATTTGTTTCTGGAGCGAATCCTCCTACAATGTACACCAACTCTGAGCTACCATTACCCAAGCTATAACCTGTGGTCTAGATAGAGTGGCATGAGCTTCCTGCATGATGCACACGTCTGCCATGTTTTCAGCCACAGTCACATTCGGCCAAGTTTAAAAAAAAAGAGAAAAAAAGAGAAAAAATGTGACAACCAATACATGATGTAAATAAAGGGCATGTGTATGCAGTACCTTTACTGCAATATATTGTTTGCACCATTTACTATACAGGAGCCTCATATTGTGGTCAGTAAGGGGTAAAGACAAGATTCCCTGCACTGGATTATAAACTCTTGTGAACACGAGACTCTCTTATTGTAATACAATGTAACATTATTAGATATATGGAATAATCAGATTATTATCTCTTCTGAGTTTATATACAGGTATACACTGTGGCGTAGCTAGCGGGGGGGGGGGGTCAGAGGGGGCAGCTGCCCCAGGCCCCCTGACTCTGTGGGGCCCATTGATACATCATTTACTTTTAACTAGATCGGTGTCTGCAGACACTGGATCTAGTTAAAATGCTTCCTACAACTTGACTGTCTTGTAAACCGCAAGCCACTTCAGGCCTGCGGTTTACAAGACACCTAGACCACAGACAGACATCTGCTTCTCAGCCCAGCGGGCGCAATGACGTCCTGCACGTGGACAGTGAGGAGGAGGTGGCTCCGTTCATCAGGTAAGTGAGTCTAACTTTGTTTTGTTTTGTTTTAGCTTTAATAGTATAAGGGGCTGTTAGGAGGGGGAATTATAACTATAAGGGAGGGGGCATTATGAACATAAGGGGGGGTCATTTATATAAGGGTTATTAGGGGGCATTACGAATACAAGGGGGGAGGTTATTTATATAAGGGGCTATTAGGGGACATTATGAACATAAGGGGGTGGTCACTGATATATGAGGTCATTAGAGGTGCAGTATTTATGTCAGGGGTAATTAGGGGCATAATATGACGGGGCAATTAATTTAATTAATGTGGCACTTGGGCTTTATTAAGACTAAGGCATCACATAGCGGGAAAGCAGCAAAAAAGCGCTGCAATAAAAATCGCGGCAGTAATGCATTGTGGTTTTTCCCACAGCTCTTTTCACAGAAGGTCCCCAGAGGTTTCCCCTGCAGACTTTCTACTTCCATTATACCTATAGGGAAACCGCCAGTGTTTCCATAGGTATAATTGCACATATTTTTCCGCAATGTGTGGATGGGATTTGCTAGAATCCCATCCACTTTGCAGGAACTGTAAAATGCTGTTTTTTTTTCCTGTGGCGTTTTTGCCATGTGGGGCCCCATCCCATCCCCACTTTGTCGCGGTTTTGGAAATCGCAGCATAGGACAGGCCACTTTAAAAAAAAACAACACTGAGCGGGGCCTGTCCTAGGCTGGTTTACGAGACCTCTGCATGTCAGCGCAGGTGGCGATACAATGACACGCAGACGTCGCAGACAAGAAGAGGCGGCAGCGGCTCCATCATGGGATTGCAGGTAGGTGACAATAACTTTTTTTTTATATATTTAAATAGGCCGTAACCTGCTGGAGTACCCCCAGCAGGTAACGGCCTATTTACTTATCGATCCCCGCGCCTGCTGTGGCCGCCTCCACTTCCCCTTCTGCTATCGGATGCAGAAGGGGGAATCAGAAGCGGCTGTGAGCGGCAGCAGGGATCGATAAGTGAGGCCAAATACTACTATTATTATACCCCGGGGTCTTTTCAGACCCCGGAGTATAATAATCGGAGACCCAGGGGAGGTGATAAACATAAAAACCATTGTTACTCACCTCTCCGGCAATCCGATGTTACTCCTAGCAGGCTTTGGCCTTCTTTGATGACGTCCTAGGCATCACGTGAGCCAGCCCGACGTCATTATGTTGCGATGCCGGTCTGTGCGACATTGAAGAGGGCTGAAAGCAGGGAGCGCACCGGAGCCCAGGTAAGTAACACTGGTTTTTATGTTTGTCACCACCTGGGTCTCCAATCATTATACTCTGGGGTCTTTTAGACCCCAGAGTATAATAATAGTTCATGGGTGGGTTACTATGGAGCAGAATACTGTGTGCAGGGGCCACTATGGAGCATAATACCATGTGCAGGGGCCACTGCGGGGCATAATATTGTGTGCAGGGGCCACTATGGAGCGTAATACCGAGTGCAGGGGCCACTATGGAGCATAATACCGTGTGCAGGGGCCGCTGCGGGGCATAATACCCTGTGCAGGGGCCGCTGCTGGGCATAATACCGTGTGCAGGGTTCGCTGCGGGGAATAATACAGTGTGCAGGGGCCGCTGCAGGGCATAATACTATGTGTAGGGGCCGCTGCAGGGCATAATACCGTGTGCAGGGTTCGCTGTGGGGAATAATACCATGTGCAGGGGCCGCTGCGGGGCATAATACCATGTAATACTGTGTGCAGGGGCCGCTGTGGGCCATAATACCGTGTAATACAGTATTAAAAAAAAAAAACTCCTACTCACCTGTCCCTTGTGCTCCGATGTCTCCCACCACAGTCTGATTCTGCTGCTCTGGTGTTCTCTTCTGGAGGAAATCCCCACCACACATGACCGCTGAGGGGAAGAAAACACCGGAACAGCAGGACTGGAATGCGCTGGGAGACACCGGAGCACCTTTCCCAGTCTCATATTAAAAAAGTGGTTATCCTGGACAACCCCTTTAGGTGGCACTTGGGCTTTATTAAAGGGTTTTTCCAGCTAATTTTTATTGATGTTCTATCCTTAGGACAGATTATATCAATAAGAGATCAGTGGACCCCTCCTCTGATCAGCTGTATGAAGGAGCTATGGTGCCTATTTATATCACACGATGTCTGTTTATAGTGACCGTGTGATGTAAATATAGTCTTGTTACATAGACATGTATAGGATGAGGCTGTAGTTACATTACATGGCCGCTATGAGATGAATGACAGTATGTAAACAGAGAAGCGGTCACGGCGCTTACACAGGTACCACAGTTCATTCAAACAGCTGATCAATGGGGGTCCTGGGTTTTTGAGTCCCACTTATTAGTTTATTCATGACCTGGAAAACCTTTTAATTAGTTAACACCTGGGGCATTATTAATAAGGGGCAGTATTTATGCAGGGTACACACAGACATTATTAATATAAAGATGAACTTGGGGGTATTATTCATTATGGGGGGTTATATCATATATTTTATAATTGGGGTAGCAGCAGGATGGGTGTGCAGGTGAGGACAATGTGGGTTGGATGCCTGGAAAAGTGAGGAGACAAAGATGTCTGTGTTGTAAACTTTACAGAGACAAGTCACAGCTGGAAGAAGTAGTTATGGCGGTCCAAAGGGAAGAGAAGGGAAATGTGAAGGATTAGTCAGAGACGTCACCTGTAAGTCACAAAATGTTACTGCACTGTATTCCCCTAAATGATAGAGGATAAATACCTGATTGATGGGGATCTGTCTGCTGAGTCCCCCACTGAGCCTGAGAATTGGGTTTTTTCCCCCACTGCGTGGGAATCCAGCCTGGCTTCAGCCATATATATAGGTGTGTCACTTGGTGGATGGATGAACCCGCGTGGCTCTGATTCACTTCGATGGGAGTGCCGAAGATACCCAAAGTCCAGTACTCAGCTATCTGCGGCGCTCCTATTATAGAGAATGGGGGCCACGTGGGCTCGTCCATCCACCAAGCAGAAGATGTGTGAAGTTACTTTCATTGTTAATACCGTGTTGTTGATTTCTGATACTGAAGTAATACAGGAAGAAGAATTCTTAAAAACTGTTTCATAAGTTTGTGTATGTTTATTGTGCGATAATAACAGCGTGTGACGCTAACAGCATGTAAACACAATTTTTTTTTTTTTTTTTTTGGGGGGGGGGCGTCTTTCGATAGTCCGCCTCAGGCAGCAAAGAGGCTAAGTTCACCACTGATGGTACCATCAAGGAATCTTTGTCTATCATGTCCATATATCCAACAGAATACATGGAGAATGGACATCCTATTGGGACAACTTCCTTAAAGGGAATCTATCATTAAAAAAAACAAGTTTTAAGCTAATGGCACATTGGAATGGCCTTTAAAAAGGCCATTCTTCTCCTTCCTTTCATTGTTGTCTTCTCCCAGCTGTTTCTGTAAAAATCCATTTCTTCAATTATGGAAATGATCCTCATGGAGCACCCGGGGCATTCCTCCTTAGCAGCGAGCACTGACAGCGTCATCGCTTGTCACCGCCCATTAGTCTTTTGTGGTAACTCCCATCTTGGTCTTCTCTGTATGTTCTTCTACTTCCTCTAATGCAGTGCTGAACAGCAGCGTCTGCGCATGACAGGCCGCCATTTTCCGGTGGTCCGTACTGCGCCTCTTGTGAAAGACCACCGGAAAATGGCAGTGGTCCAGCTCTGCGTCAGAGGAAGTAGAAGAAAGAACATACAGAGAAGACCAAGATGGGTGTCACCACAACAGACTAATGGGCGGTGACAAGTGATGACGCTGTGGGTGCTCGCTGCTAAGAAGGAACGCCGCGGGTGCTCCGTGAGGATCATTTCCATAATTGAAGAAACGGATTTTTACAGAAACAGCTGGGAGAAGACAACAATGAAAGGTAGGAGAAGAATGGCCTTTTTAAAGGCCATTCCAACGTGCCATTAGCTTAAAAGTTGTTTTTTTAATGATAGACTCCCTTTAAGATCTCCAGAGTTTAGTTAACTATAACAGGTCTTAATACGGGTGCATAGTTATCCATACCTAGCAGCCTCTGCTATTAGAGGACTACCAGAAGTGCATTGGTCAGTTTTTACCAAGGGGTTGCACTACGTTTATATCACATTATAGAGCAAGGTGCAGCTAGCCTTAGACATGTGTCCAGTAAAAGCCACGGACTGTCAATAGAAATTCGTTCCATACAAACTGCAGTAAAACCTACACGTATGGACTCATTCATATACATGTAATGCAACCACAAATATCGTCCCAACCAGGCGACTTATGAATATAACAGCATCAAAGGCATTTAACTATTTATTCCTGAATTGTAAACTCATTATTCAATAGTTTTTATTTTTTTCTGATCACAACCTCTGTGTTACAATTCACATTTCTGTACAGTAATAGAGCGGCCACCATGAACCAAGCAGTTGTATGGGGTCACACAGTCAGTTTTCTTGGGATAAATTACTATCTGTTGCCTCCTTTATACTTTTTTTTTTTTATTGACCACATATATACACATATAAAACATTATTATATGACAGAATATTATAAATTTACAGTGTAATGCTAGGAAAACTGGAATGTACTTTTATGATTATAGAATATAATATTCCCTATGGACTTGGCAATGCTGTGACAACATAGGTAGATTTACAAGCCACCCAGAGGTGAAACATAATACCACAGCACTGCAGTAATGTGCACATAAAAGAAACAGATCAATAAAAGCACTGACAATAATATATATTATTTATACATGTAAACATTAAATGGGTTTTATCAGTAAATATTACTTATATTTATGGTATAATTATTAAATAGAAATGATTTATGTCTGGGGTCACACAGGCAGTGGATTAACCACTGTTCACTTGCCAACGGCTAACATATCTACCGTAGCAATATAGTGAATGAGATTATCATCTAAAAAAATCTCATGCAAGACCAAAACCCACAAAGCAAAGCGACTTTCACTGTATGTTTACAACCCACAACATGTCAATTATTGCAAGTTTTACCCAATGAAAAGCTGTGGGGTGTCCGCAGAGAAAGCTGTAGGTCGGCCACAGAAAAAAAACACAAGATTCACAAGATTATGGATGGCTATTTCCATACAGGAAATTCTGCGCCATGTTTACTGTGTGTGACCCTGGCCTATGGGTGTATCCCAGTCAGAAGCTTTATCACCTATCTGGTATACCACTGGGACCCCTATCAATTGACAGAACACCATACCCAGGTTCCCTCACCCTCAAGAGGGAAGTTTGATTTAATGGTGGTCGAGCATGCGTCCTGTGCTCCATACAAAGTGTATGGCACTGACTGAAAAGCTGAGCTGTACATTCTTCATACATTTTTTTTTTTTTTTTACATGGAACAAGAATGTGGTATGAACAGAGAATTACTATTAATACATTTCCATTGTGCATGAGAGAAACTCTGAAATGACAAATCTAGAAATGTATGACTCCAAGCTAAAGAGCAAACTTTATATTAAATGCAGTACATTACATTACTAAATTGAAACTTTGAGATGTCTTTTGTCACTGCCTGGATTTTCCTGGTGAAAAGGTAATCTTCATTATAGTAAAAACTGAAGGTTACACAAGGCAAATCAACCAGTCTAGACTTCAAAGCTAAACAAACCATATAAACCGCAGTAGAAAACCAAGAGCAATGGAATACACTAGCTACAAGGTCATACAGATATGTTCAGTCCACCTTGACTTAGTGATTGAGGGCAATGCACATGAAAGGACAGTAGTCACTTGCTTCTTCAGGTATTGGACCATGCAAACAGCAAGCTACAGCACCTCCAAAACCACAGTCATACATAATTTCCCTCATATATCATATCCATTACAATAGAGACAGTTGGCCATAGGCTCATTCCTTGCATTTCCACTTCCACAGCATGTCAAATACATCATTCTTTTAACCGTATAATTGCCATAAGTCTGTATATTACAGCAAAAATTTAACATTGGTATGATGAAATATAATAGAAGGATTAGAAAATATTCATTACTCACATTTAGGAGATACAAGGATCCAGTGGCTGCTCCAAGAGAAAGAAAGAGTTGATTTAGATGTGGTCTCTATATGTGCTAGTGGATAGAAGACTGCAGTATGGTTACTGCTCACTTTCTCTATGCTATGCCCTGCATATTGCCTGCATCCTCTGCATCTGTCAGATGTGACCTCCCTGCTGCCTCAGGGTTTCACACACACTCATATTATGTGATGCGCAGCAATGTGCTTCACCACCTCCTGCCTGCAAATAGTGACATCAGGGAGAATAATAATGATGAGTATGTATCAAAGCTTCCCAGCTGCAGGCTACACAAAGCTGCTTCATCAAAGAATAAGATTAGTAACATCATGTTGCTTTGAGTGGCTGGAATTTTCCATTTGCTTCCTTTTACCCGCATATTTGCCATCACTTTATTTACAGTAAAACATTATTGGCCATAAAATTCTTAATTGCCCATAAGTAAGATTTAGATACTTTTCGTTAACTGTATCTGTATCTCTGCCCTGTATTATGTTTATTTATGCCATGGACTGACTTAAGAGCACCTTTCGCCACTAACACCAATTCAAGTGCTTAGCATCTGTTGATAGATGCAACTCCACTGCTTCCAGCACAGTTGGAATTTTTCTATAGCCCCCACCATTCCCAAGCAACAAGAGCAATTAGTTTTGGTGCTCAATGTGCTAGGCAGGAGGGTGATTCAGAGCTCCAGTCGGAGGCAGCCAGTGTCAGAATCACAACACTTGTCTACTCCTGCCTGACACCGCCCTCCTGACAGTACAGAGCCTAAATGGCATATCAGACACCAAAACCAACAGCATTGATTGCCTGGAAATGGTGGGGGCTAGAGAAAAAAATTCCAACTGTACTGGAATCAGTGGAGCAGCAGCTATTACCAGATGCTATGAACTGAAGTTGGTAAAGGTGATGAAATGTCCTCTTTAGGATAAGGCTGTATTCATATGTGTAGGGCCACTTGGTGTGTATGCATGGAAAATCCCCTGATGTACTGTATAAACCAAATGAGTCCATAAACTATAATACAATGTATGTCTTTTATTTCTCTTATTTGAAAAGCATGGTTGGCTTCACTTTTAATACATGGGGGTACTGCAAACATATATATTTTATTTTTCATATAGTAGTCAATAGGTGATGTGTGTAACTGTATGGCAAATAGTTGGGGCATAAGTTCAGTGAATGTTTAGCGTGAACATAGACTAAAAATAGTAAAATACTATTATTAAAACATTACAGTGACAAGTTGTTTTCCCTGCATTATGCTACACAGGTCCTGTTCCCTTTTAGGGGATAAAGCTAGGCCATGTTCATGTACATTAGATGTTTTTATGTGGAAATGGCCAAAAAATCCACTGCAAGAGACATATTTAAGCTATTGCAGTCCAAAAGAGTTCAATGAGTTGCATGCAACTATGGAGTGGAGCTACCATGTTACTTAAAATTGCTAAATATAACTACAAAAAGTAGATACATCTACCAACTCCTATTAGCCAAGATCCTCAGTTGTTTCTGTTCCAATGCTGCCAAGTCTTTCACTGGTCTTTGCTCCACCAATGATGTCCTGATATGGCAATGTGACCATGTCATCCAATCACTGCAATCACTGATTCAGTCACAGATTCGCTGCACTTGTCACATGTCACCACGTAAGCAGAAAATACAGGGACCAGCAGGGGATCTACAGCATCAGATTGGGAGCAGTGGAGGATTGGTATGGTGTATTTGGCATCTTTTTTTATTTTCTAAGTGTCTTTTTCTAAAAAAAAAAAAAAAAAAAAGAGGCTGGACAACCCTTTTAACTTGAAGAAAGAATGTGATTTTCAATTACGACATTTAAAACAGTCTACAAAATGAAAGCTCCATCAAAAACAAAATTTGAGGATTTCACCTTTTGAGAATTGATAGTTGAATTGGACTCCAAGAATGTTAGGCTACATTTACATTGGCATTGGAGTCTCTGTAGACTTTATCACAATGTCCACCTGAAATTGCATGCACAACTTTATCATCTGATGCTTTCAGTTGATAGTCAATGGGGTCTGTTGGGCTCCGTATGTAACCAGTATTTTAGCAGTTCACCTGTCCATTGTTCTGCTTCTACGACGGACCAGAACAACAGACAGTCCACGCTAGTGTCTAGCTAGCGTAATAGTAGCATGTGAGTTAGTGAAATGGCAGTACAATGTCATGCCAGCAAATAAATTGAATAAGGATTTCCAGATCAGAAGAACTTTTATAGGATAGACATTCAGTTGATAAAATGAGTTGGTTTTTTTTTTAAGACAGATTTAATTTAATGAATGTACAATAAACAGTCTGGTAATAATATCGCAGCATTGCATAGTGCACCAATAGTATTCTGCAGAGAGGATATCATGTCAATGCAGATGGCATAAGTCTGGAAGGTTCCAGTTATACTAAACTAAAGTTATTACATGTCAACATTTAAAAGACATTTATTAAGTTAAGGGAAACAGCCTTGAATGCTCCTTTCTAAATCTTCCTGTAAAGAAAGTTGCTCTTGGCCAACATAGAATACTGTAAAACCCGAATTTCCAAAAAGTAAATGTCATGTTGTCTGCATGGTTGTGTTATATTATATTGAAAGGATGTGTTTGTTTTAATTCACATTAGGCATTTTTTGTTTCCAATATGCAACAGAAATAACAAATATTACACTTGGAGAGTGAATGGCAGCCATATGAAAATACTGCATGGTTCACTCTTTTACTGTGAAAAACAAGTGGACAAAAATATTGTCGAATTTTCTTGCTAAACTCAGAATGCTTTAAGATTCATTCAATAAATTACAGTCAACTATAGATATGTGATCTGCAAAAACACTACACAACAAAAAAAATATAAGCAAAAGAAAATGCATTTACATCTATACAAATGCACAACTATATGCCATGCACAATATACATACATCATATATATATATATATATATATATATATATATATATATATATATAAAATACATATAACATCAGAGCATACTAGCTTGTCTTAGTATTGTACTAATGGATAATATGCATAAAATGGAACCATATTTACCGTTAGCTACAAAGTAAGCACTATAAAGCAATATCCAGAGTACAGATGACTGTGTTCTGGAGAGCTCATATGGATTGGTCTGTGGTCGAGTTCATCTAAAAATGAGGACACATAAACTTTCCTTTCATTGAAGGAGAACATTACATATTCAGTGCTCTGCAGCTGACTGCTCTGCCTCCCTGAGAATGCACCTAATAGGATGCCAAGGCTGCCTTAGTGACATCCAATCCCGCTCATGCTCCTCATCAGACGCTTCGCCATTCTCATTGCCATTCACCTCATTTCCCTCTAAGGCACCTGTCTCAGTGGGGAATTGTTTCCACGGAAACTGCAGATGGAGATTTTTTTTCCCCTCCCAGAAACAATTGCCATGGAAACAGAGTCTGATGCATGTGATCTACACTGTCATATCCTACGCTAGTTTACATTATATTTCATAGGAAATAAGGAAAAAGGCCAGAGCATATTGGTTTTGTGCAGTAACGTATATGGTATATTTATTATGTACTCTGGAGGTACACTGCATCAAATATTAGTTTTATAGCAATATTTGCCAATATATTTGCAGTATTGTACATGTAACTAGTATATGGTACAAGTTTAACAATGTATCTGTACTGCGCCAGCAGCTGTAGGATTATGGAATAACCAAGTACAGAACAGACAGTAGCCTATAGACAGCTAATAGACTCTTTACTAAAGACTGCAGTAAAAACAGGAATGTCTGCATTCAGCATGAGAGGGCTAGCGGCAGGAATGTAGAAGTTCTGCAGCTCAAGGCTCAATATAGAAAGATCCCTGCCTTTGTAAAGCTATATTGACAGTCTATGTTATATTATTAGATAAGAAGTGGAAAATAAGAAAACCTTTCTTCTTGAACATATTTTCCTGATTTCTGCTTTTTAGAAAGAAATGTACAAATATATCTGTATAATACGATTTTTAAAGATATCCACATAGTTTTTTTTATCAAAAAAATTCACAGGAGGAGAAAAAAATATATATATGATGTTCCATCATATTCTGTCATTCACCTCAGGAAACAATGCAAAACATGAAGAGCATATATATGACTTTTTATGGCCCTGTATACATTCTTTGACATGCAATGCAGGTTAACTGCATGTGTTAATTGCGGTATATATAGCACTGCATACCTCCCAACTTTCAAAGGAGAAAATCTGCAAGCCTCTCCTTGAGCCCCACCAACTTCTACTTTGTCCCCATCCATTCCACCCATGTCCCATTATGTCCCCATACAGTACAGTGCTTTTTTTTTAGCAGCCCTGACATGGTATCATGCCCACTTGTGGTATCCACACAGTATAATGTCTCCTTGTAGCCCCTATGGTATTATGCCCCCCTCACTGTGGCCGCCACATTGTAATGTCCCCCTTAATGTATTTATCCACAATATATTTCCCTCTTATATTATATATTTAAATATATAAATATATTTCCCACAACAGTATAATGTCATCCTAATACAACCCCACTGTATAATGACCCCCTTAATATGGCCCTCACATTATAATGTCCCCCTCCTTGTGCCCTCACCATATAATGTGCAAAACAAACAAAAAAATACTAATTATAATAATAATAATTATCTCCTCCATTCCCCTGCAGTCCTCTCTGGTCTCGGATGCAGGCAACTTCAGGGAGCAGTCAACATCATGTAGGCACATCAATATATTGCGTCTGCTGCTCCCAAGACTTTGGTAGCAGAGACAGGTGCTAAATGGTACAGCATACCATTGAATTACAGGAAATTTGGGAGGTACGTGTCTGAGTACAGTTTAAGTTCATAAAAGATGCTGAGTGGTATTATATATACATTGCATTACTTCTAAGGTTTATATTTTTTGCTCAGTTTTCATTACCAGTAGTGCAGGGTTTTGTAGTATATCCAGCAAGCTTGTTTGCCAGATATCCTCTTAAGGCTAAGGCCACATGTGTTGTGTCCACTGCAGAATATCTGATGAAAACAGCTGGATTTTGCCATGACTTTCAACATAAGGAGGGATACATCTATAGGTTTATTAGTAAATAATCTGTTTTCCTTTTCAACTTTCCAAGTCGTCAATGCATGTCCCCTCTTACCCAATAAATATACAGTACAGACCAAAAGTTTGGACACACCTTCTCATTCCAAGAGTTTTCTGTATTTTCATGACTATAAAAATTGTAGATTCACAATGAAGGCATCAAAACTATGAATTAACACATGTGGAATTATATACTTAACAAAAAAGTGTGAAACAACTGAAAATATGTCTTATATTCTAGGTTCTACAAAGTAGCCACCTTTTGCTTTGTTTACTGCTTTGCACACTCTTGGCATTCTCTTGATGAGCTTCAAGAGGTAGTCACCTGAAATGGTCTTCCAACAGTCTTGAAGGAGTTCCCAGAGATGCTTAGCACTTGTTGGCCCATTTGCCTTCACTCTGCGGTCCAGCTCACCCCAAACCATCTCGATTGGGTTCAGGTCTGGTGACTGTGAAGGCCAGGTCATCTGGCGTAGCACCCCATCACTCTCCTTCTTGGTCAAATAGACCTTACACAGTCTGGAGGTGTGTTTGGGGTCATTGTCCTGTTGAAAAATAATTGATGGTCCAACTAAACGCAAACCGGATGGAATAGCATGCCGCTGCAAGATGATGTGGTAACCATGCTGGTTCAGTATTCCTTCCATTTTGAATAAATCCCCAACAGTGTCACCAGCAAAGCACCCCCACACCATCACACCTCCTCCTCCATACTTCACGGTGGGAACCAGGCATGTAGAGTCCATTCGTTCACCTTTTCTGTGTCGCACAAAGACACGGTGGTTGGAACCAAAGATCTCAAATTTGGACTCATCAGACCAAAGCACAGATTTCCACAGGTCTAATGTCCATTCCTTGTGTTCTTTAGCCCAAACAAGTCTCTTCTGCTTGTTGCCTGTCCTTAGCAGTGGTTTCCTAGCAGCTATTTTACCATGAAGGCCTGCTGCACACAGTCTCCTCTTAACAGTTGTTGTAGAGATGTGTCTGCTGCTAGAACTCTGTGTGGCATTGACCTGGTCTCTAATCTGAGCTGCTGTTAACCTGCGATTTCTGAGGCTGGTGACTCGGATGAACTTATCCTCCGCAGCAGAGGTGACTCTTGGTCTTCCTTTCCTGGGGCGGTCCTCATGTGAGCCAGTTTCTTTGTAGCGTTTGAAGGTTTTGGCCACTGCACTTGGGGACACTTTCAAAGTTTTCCCAATTTTTCGGACTGACTGACCTTCATTTCTTAAAGTAATGATGGCCACTCATTTTTCTTTACTTAGCTGCTTTTTTCTTGCCATAATACAAATTCTAACACTCCATTCAGTAGGACTATCAGCTGTGTATCCACCTGACTTCTGAACAACACAACTGATGGTCCCAACCCCATTTATAAGGCAAGAAATCCCACTTATTAAACCTGACAGGGCACACCTGTGAAGTGAAAATCATTTCAGGTGACTACCTCTTGAAGCTCATCAAGAGAATGCCAAGAGTGTGCAAAGCAGTAATCAAAGCAAAAGGTGGCTACTTTGAAGAACCTAGAATATAAGACATATTTTCAGTTGTTTCACACTTTTTTGTTAAGTATATAATTCCACATGTGTTAATTCATAGTTTTGATGCCTTCAGTGTGAATCTACAATTTTTATAGTCATGAAAATACAGAAAACTCTTGGAATGAGAAGGTGTGTCCAAACTTTTGGTCTGTACTGTACCTGTACCTCCCAACTTGAGTGCCCTTTCACACTAACTACTTTTCTGTCCGTGTGCTATCCATGAAACAATTGGACAGCACACAGACAGCACATGGACACATTATAGTCAATGGAGCCATTTACTTCATTCATTCCTTTGTTTATCATTGACCGAGAGGCACTAAGAAAAGAATTGTAGCATGAACTCTTTTTTTCTCTACCCATCTCAGTCGTTCAAGTGTATGGATCCATGATAAAAACAGATAACACATGGACATCATCCATGTTCTGTCCATTTTCACAGATACATTGCTAGTTGATTGCTCAAGACAGCATCCGTTTTTGACACACAAATGGCACAAGGATCAGACACACAGAAATTTACTAGGATGCACAACGTTTGATTTTTTATTTTTTTTTATATAGCCCGCAAAACATATTGTTAATGCTAAAGCAACCTCAAAGGGAGTCTTTCACCAGAACCCAGCATATTAGCCCTGCCTGGCAGAAAGATAGGATATGATCATCTGAATCAAATGGTGCATTCCCCTTGTGAACTGGCGCCTCTTTTGCCAACATGATTTTTGACAATGTGCAGATGAGCACTTTTGAAGGCATTGTCACTTAGCTCTTTAGAGCAATGGTAATGCCTTTGTTGCCCCAGAGTGCTAATTTTCAAACTGACATAAAAGACAATGTCTTGGCAACAAAGGCACAGATTCACAAGGGGGAAAAGAAAACACTATTTGATTCATGTGGCCCTAACCTATCTGTCTGAGGGGCTAGGTTGATATGGTGAGTCGATATGAAGATAAAGAGTGGTAACCATTGCATGCCGCATGGCACAGCAAATTTTCTTTACGTTAACCCATGCTTCTAACACTACCCAATCCCAGCCAGATTAAAAGTGCTCTTTTGTTTTCCACACACTTTCATAGTGCCCTGTTTGTGTGGCACACAGTAATAGTGTACCCTCACTGTATAATGCCCTCACAGTTTAGTGTTCCCTTAGTGCCTATCTATACAATATAATGTTTCCTTAGCGCTTCCCCATACGTTATGAAGCCAAGCAGTGTGATTCTCATTTAGTGCTTCTCCATACTAATATAATGCCCTTAAAAATAAATAAAAGGAATACTGACATAGCCCTGTTCCCATGATGAATAGAGCAAATTACTCTACAGGCCTTCACAGGTCTGTGCTGTCTGTAACTCAGCACAGTGGGTGTGATGACATCACTGCATCAGGCCTGCCTGTGCCAAGCCACCAACACCAAGTGCCATAAATCAAATGGTGGTGCAGGGAGCTGGCATAAGACAGTATGAGGATACAGTTGAAATCAGGACAAGATTTAGAACTGTACTGCTAGGTCCAGGACTGTTGGAATGCAAGCAGTAAGCACAGCTGGTCCACTACCTTAGTAGCCAGTTCCCCCTCCCACAGTAGTCACAATGGGACCCCGCTTACTTAAGTAATAACAGTGTTAGAATTCAGATGCAAGGTAAGAAATGTACTGGTCTTCAGGAAAGCAGCAGCAGAAATGGGCTGACAACTACGAGCAGTAGAAAATGCTACTTAAAGGTAATACATTACTGTGAGTCAAGACTGGCCTCAGACGCCATCACCAGAGCTCCTTGCAGGAAGAGATGGATTTTCGCTGAATCTCAATACCAAAATTGTCACCAGAACAGAAAGTGTGTCACAAATAAACGCACTGCAGCAGAATCCAAACACCAAACCCACACACTGCTCACAGGGACAGAGATAGCAGAATGGTTATCAATCATGGGTCAGTAGCAGTGGGCAACAAGGAACCATATCACGAGACAAGACAAATCCGGATAACAAAGCCAATAGTTGAAAACAAATCAGGAACACAAAAAAAAACCACAAGACAGAGATGAATACAAGAACAAAGCCAAAGGTCAGTATTAGAGCAGTCAAATAAATGTCAGGAGCCAAGCAGGAAGTTGCAAACTAATTAGCCAGCAAAGCTGGGTGATGAGGGAGTGGTTTATAAAGGCCTGCTCAGGAAACTTCCCTATGTTGTCATGGCAACCTTAAAGCAGCAACAACCAATCCTAACAGGAAGCTTCCTTATGTTAACACGGCAACATAAAAAGAAGCAACAACCGATGTAACATTCCTGACAAACAGCAGGTCTAAGCTCCCCCCTTTCCACAGCAGGGTGTCAAAGACAGTAAGAATTTATCTTTGCCAAATTATCACAGCACAGCAAAGTCTCCCCACCTTTCCCTATGTTCCCATCTCTCTAGACTTCCGAGATATACAATCGATAGGCATTTCTACCTTGCAGATACATTTTCACTTTTCCACAGCTAGTGCCATACATCTGATTCTACAAAAACAATAGTTTTTCATGTTCTGGATACCAGCACTTTATTTTGCAGATGCATCACATTTGTTGACTTTTGGTTCATGAATTTATGGGCTGTTGGCGTATGTGATGGAGAGTCAAACTTTTAATGTGTACAGATTTCATAAAGAATGTACTGGATCCCACACTGGATCCTGACAACCTTTAAATCTGCAACCAGAACTTTATTAGTAAATATATATTTTCTCAAACATCTACAAACAGAATTGCATCTACTATAGTTGATAATTCACACCCAGCTGCTACACCGCTTTATTCTCTGCTCCATGAAGCAAGACATGCAAACAAGTCAAGCATTATTAAGCATATTAATATTTTACATCGTCAATGAAAGGTCATTACCTGGAATCAAGCTCTTCCTCCAGTAGTATTCATTGCTTCTCATTCAGTAAGTGCTTTTCCATTTCAGTCCAGTGAACTCACAGCAGCCACCAAAATTAAGAGTGAATTATATGCAGCAGGCAGTTTGGGGCCTCCGTCTGTTTAATTCCCAGATATCCTGCTGGGAAGCTGGGCAGCATTATGAAATGAGAAACAAGTCCCAGGAAAGGGCTGGATACATTAAGGCACAGTGCCCCCCTGTTGGCATGACATAGATTTTATGAAGTATTTCACAGATTTTTTTCAGTGCCCGTAGGATATCGTTCTGCCAGCTAGAGTTAAAGACTCCAGACACTTGATAGGATTTCAAGCTAATCTGTGCAGAGAGTGAGTGTAGATAGCATAGGGTGTGTACACTAATCCAAACATAATATAATCTTGGTAGTGCAGCCTTCAGCTTATAGCTGGCTATTAACCATAAAAATAATCAGATATGAACACTACAGATGACAGTATGGGTTTATGTCATATTTTCAGTAAAAACTATTTTGCACTGATGATTGCCAATGGTACGGGATGATTTGCTCAATCCAAAGCCCCTAAAAAGTCATAGGTGTTTTCTTAAGCAGGATAGTTGAGTTGGCTACATTTAGCTACAGTAGTACAACAGTGCCACCACCTAAGCAAAGACATCTCAACACCCAAATCCCTTTCCCACTTAACCATGTATCGTAGTTTGGATTCAGCTGGCAGTTGGTTAAATATAGAATACAAAACTGATATATGACTGGTGATAATCTACATAGGTTTTCAAAAATAGACAGGGAAGGTAGGGTTAGGTCAGGGACCAGAGACCTTAAGAAGTGTAGTTGGAATAATTTGAAATGTGGGTCTCAATGAACTGGGCAGCCATCATAGTCTTGTTGCTAGTAATAAAGTGTGCCCAGCCTCAACCATTAAAAGAAGGTGGGCAGTAACCTGGGGTAAAGGTGCTATGTTGGAAAACATATGAAAGGGTAGATGGGTTATTAGCCAACTTATAGGTAGTCCATAATTGCTTCCACAGGGAGAGTGAGTGGTAATATAAGGGAAGACTCTAGGCTGGTAAAAGAAAAACAAAAAAAACTGAACCTGAACAATCCCTTTAAACTTTGCTACTTCTATGTTTTAACAAAAACTTATTAGAAGAGGTATGGGTGTCATTTGTTCCAAATTGGTAAAGCTATAACAGGAAACAAACTATTTCTATGATGTGCTGATCATATCTTTTAAAGGGGATATATACGAACATGGACAAAATTGTTGCTACCCCTTGTTTAATGAAAGAAAAACCCACAATGGTCACAGAAATAACTTGAATCTGACACAAGTAATAATATATAAAAATTCTATGAAAATGAACAAATGAAAGTCAGACATTGCTTTTCAACCATGCTTCAACAGAATTTTAAAAAAAGAAAACTCATGAAACAGGCCTAGACAGTAATGATGGTTCCCTTAACTTAATATTTGGTTGTACAACCTTTTGAGTCAATCACTGCAATCAAATCATTCCTGTAACTGTCAGTGAGACTTCTGCACCTCTCAACAGGTATTTTGGCCACTCCTCATGAGAAAACTGCTCCAGTTGTCTCGGGTTTGAAGGGTGCCTTTTCCAGACGGCATGTTTCAGCTCCTTCCAAAGATGCTCAATAGGATTTAGGTCAGGGCTCATAGAAGGCCACTTCAGAATAGTCCAATGTTTTCCTCTTAGCCATTCTTGGGTGTTTTTAGCTGTGTGTTTTGGGTCATTATCCTGTTGCAAGACCCATGACCTGTGACTGAGACCAAGCTTTCTGACACTGGGCAGCACATTTCTCTCTAGAATCCCTTGATAGTCCTGAGATTTCATTGTACCCTGCACAGATTCAAGATACCCTGTTCCTGATGCAGCAAAGCAGCCACAGAACATAACAGAGCCTCATCCATGTTTCACAGTAGGGACAGTGTTCTTTTCAAGATATGCTTCTTTTTTCCGTCTGTGAACATAGAGCTCATGTGCCTTGCCAAAAATTTCGATTTTTGTCTCATCTGTCCATAGGACATTCTCCCAGAAGCTTTGTGGCTTGTCAACATGTAGTTTGGCAAATTACTTTTGTCAGATTCAAGTTATTTCTGTGACCATTGTGGGTTTTTCTTTCATTAAATGTGGGGTACCAACAATTTTGCACACATGTGTAAAAGCCAGATAGTGAAGCATATCCTTTTTTTAATCCAGTTTTATTTTCTCTTTGTAGATTTCTGTGTCTGTTGATAATAATGATATGATTGCTAAAAAGTGAACAGAAAGTGTACAATGTATATACAAGAAGGACTAGTATATTACTAGGCTTTGTTCACAGTGTGAAAATTCCAAGAATTTTTGAAACCTAACCTAAACTAACCTAACTGAATTCTTAAAAAATATTTTTATCATACAAACTTGATTGAAACAATAGGTAATTTTCTCATTACACGTTCCCTTCAATCATGTGAAATAGTATGGACTCACTTTGTAAAGTTTTTATTTAATATTTAAAGGGGTTTTTCCAAGAAAACAAGTCATCATGTTCCATTCATTTCAGCAAGAGTTTTGTCCCCCATTCTGAATGGAGTGGTGATTGAGCAGTGCGTATGTCACTCCATTTCAATGGGTGCTGGCTATCCCCAGCACTCCTATTGAAATTAATGGAGTGGCTTGTGCACTTCCCAACCACCATTCAAGTCAGAACAGGGAACAGGAGACCATTCTTCTGATCAATGATGGTCTGAGTGGTTGGACCCCCACTGACTTGAAAGTTGTCCCCTATCCTATGGCTTGAGGATAACTTGCTTTCACGAGAAAACCCCTTTAACATGTAGACATATCAATATTTCATCTTCAGTCACACAGTATATTAGAGATTACAATATTGATGACTTGTATTGGATAGGCCATCAATCTCAGATTGGTGGGATTCTGACTCTTGGCACCCCTGTTGGTTAGCTGTTGGGTGAATGCTATGGCCTACTTATTGTTTACACTGGTTCTTACACCAAAATGTATCCCTTCATACAGCTGATCAGCAGGGGTGCTGAAAGTCAGACCCTCACTGATCTGATATCCTAAGGATAGGACATCACTATTATAATCTCAGAAAACCATTCTAAGACAAATGTGAAAAATAAAACAATAATTCAGTGGTATACAATTTGCTTCTGTGATAAAAAGGAAATACCCCACAGTGTTAGGTGAGAATTCTCAAAGGATAAATCATTTGGAGTAAATAAATAGAGAGAAAACCCTGGGTCTGATGGTTGCACCATATCTCCAGTGCTCTTGTGGCTGCACCATATCTCCAGTGCTCTTGTGGCTGCACCATATCTCCAGTGTTCTTGTGGCTGCAACATATCTCCAGTGTTCTTGTGGCTGCACCATATCTCCAGTGCTCTTTTGGCTGTACCATATCTCCAGTGCTCTTGTGGCTGCACCATATCTCCAGTGTTCTTGTGGCTGCACCATATCTCCAGTGTTCTTGTGGCTGAACCATATCTCCAGTGCTCTTGTGGCTGCACCATATCTCCAGTGATCTTGTGGCTGCACCATATCTCCAGTGTTCTTGTGGCTGCACCATATCTCCAGTGTTCTTATGGCTGCACCATATCTTCAGTGCTCTTGTGGCTGCACCATATCTCCAGTGCTTTTGAGGCTGCACCATATCTCCAGTGTTCTTGTGGCTGCACCATATCTCCAGTGTTCTTGTGGCTGCACCATATCTCCAGTGCTCTTGTGGCTGCACCATATCTCCAGTGTTCTTGTGGCTGCACCATATCTCCAGTGCTCTTGCGGCTGCACCATATCTCCAGTGTTCTTGCGGTTGCACCATATCTCTAGTGATCTTGTGGCTGCACCATATCTCTAGTGCTCTTGTGGCTACACCATATCTCCAGTGCTCTTGTGGTTGCACCATATCTCCAGTGCTTTTGAGGCTGCACCATATCTGCAGTGTTTTTGTGGCTGCACCATATCTCCAGTGCTTTTGTGGCTACACCATATCTCCAGTGCTCTTGTGGCTGCACCATATCTCCAGTGCTCTTGTGGCTGCACCATATCTCCAGTGTTCTTGTGGCTGCACCATATCTTTAGTGCTCTTGTGGCTGCACCAAATCTCCAGTGCTCTTGTGGCTACACCATATCTCCAGTGTTCTTGTGGCTGCACCATTTCTCCAGTGCTTTTGTGGCTGCACCATATATCCAGTGTTCTTGTGGCTGCACCATATCTCCAGTGCTCTTGTGGCTGCACCATATCTCCAGTGTTCTTGTGGCTGCACCATATCTCCAGTGCTCTTGCGGCTGCACCATATCTCCAGTGTTCTTGCGGTTGCACCATATCTCTAGTGATCTTGTGGCTGCACCATATCTCTAGTGCTCTTGTGGCTACACCATATCTCCAGTGCTCTTGTGGTCGCACCATATCTCCAGTGCTTTTGAGGCTGCACCATATCTGCAGTGTTTTTGTGGCTGCACCATATCTCCAGTGCTTTTGTGGCTACACCATATCTCCAGTGCTCTTGTGGCTGCACCATATCTCCAGTGTTCTTGTGGCTGCACCATATCTTTAGTGCTCTTGTGGCTGCACCAAATCTCCAGTGCTCTTGTGGCTACACCATATCTCCAGTGTTCTTGTGACTGCACCATTTCTCCAGTGCTTTTGTGGCTGCACCATATATCCAGTGTTCTTGTGGCTGCACCATATCTCCAGTGCTCTTGTGGCTGCACCATATCTCCAGTGCTCTTGTGGCTGTACCATATCTCCAGTGCTCTTGTGGCTGCACAATATCTCCAGTGCTCTTGTGGCTGCACCATATCTCCAGTGTTCTTGTGGCTGCACCATATCTCCAGTGTTCTTGTGGCTGCACCATATCTCCAGTATTCTTGTGGCTGCACCATATCTCCAGTGTTCTTGTGGCTGCACCATATCTCCAGTGCTCTTGTGGCTGCACCATATCTCCAGTGTTCTTGTGGCTGCACCATATCTCCAGTGTTCTTGTGGCTGCACCATATCTCCAGTGCTTTTGAGGCTGCACCATATCTCCAGTGTTCTTGTGGCTGCACCATATCTCCAGTGTTCTTGTGGCTACACCATATCTCCAGTGTTCTTGTGGCTGCACCATATCTCCAGTGCTCTTGTGGCTGCACCATATCTCCAGTGCTCTTTTGGCTGCACCATATCTCTAGTGCTCTTGTGGCTGCACCATATCTCCAGTGCTCTTGTGGCTGCACCATATCTCTAGTGCTCTTGTGGCTGCACCATATCTCCAGTGCTCTTGTGGCTGCACCATATCTCCAGTGCTCTTGTGGCTGCACCATATCTCAAGTGTTCTTTTGGCTGCACCATATCTATAGTGCTCTTGTGGCTGCACCATATATCCAGTGCTTTTGTGGCTGCACCATATCTCCAGTGTTCATGTGGCTGCACCATATCTCCAGTGCTTTGGAGGCTGCACCATATCTCCAGTGCTTTTGAGGCTCCACTCTATCTCCAGTGTTCATAAAGATAGTTTGTTACTGCAATGCTCCTTTTCTGTATCTTTGGAACAATCATTATAGGACCATATGATATATAGAGTCTATTTTATGTGACTGCGATTTTCTTCCAGCAACTTGCACTGCAGCTGTTCTGAATGGTATTTATAGATGTTATCAAAATAGCTGCTGTTCAACAAATATGAAGGCTTCCACTTTTGTTCAGCTTTCTTTTTAAGCAGCTGACCTAAGCCTGCCTTACTACGCTTAATATGAATACACATAGTGCTCACTCGAGCTCCAGTCTTCACACTCATTCAAACACATGCCAATCCTTCAGACTCATTTGCTTGAAAGTAAAATCAGACAGTAAAAAATTAAGAGATATACAGTATGGAGCAAATGTTTTTACTAGGTGTGGAAACAATGTAAATTAAGAATGCTTTCAAAAATAGAAGTGTTAATAGTTTATCTTTGTCAAGTAAAATGAAGTGACTTCCAGGATTCCTCCAAAGGGTGGTCACAGAAAATATTGAGTTGATTTAGATTTGCCTTAGAAAGTGAGACCAAAAGCAAGCAAGTATACCAATAAAAAATGCACCTAAATATACTGAAACTGAGAAACTACCAAAATTGGGACCTGGTAGCCATTATGCATAAAGAAACTTTTTATGAGTCTGAACTGTTCATTGCACCTAAGTGTCTCCTGTCTATTCTGCCTGTGTCACCTCACTGCAAGGTGGTCACCACCAAGCCCCTGGCCTACCACCCCTATATTGAGTATCTTTATGCCAAAATACTTGCCCTCAGGTTGCAGCAATTCATCATCATCAGAGGCCATCTTAATGGCTTGCTCTTAATCAGCCCCTGCTGGTTGATGCTGAGAAAACTTCTAATAGGATAAATTGGGCAAGAGCAAGCCAGGAATTCTCGGAACTCACACTGAATTATGTGCCTCTTCTCTGGAATATAAGCATACAGTGTCCATATTAGGACATCCTCAGATATCAGAGTCAAACATCAGATTAATGGCAGTTTACAACTGTGACACCTGACTTTGATACCTGACTTTGACTCTGACACCTGACTTTGATACCTGACTCTGACACCTGACTTTGATACCTGACTTTGACTCTGACACCTGACTTTGACTCTGACACCTGACTTTGATACCTGACTCTGACACCTGACTTTGATACCTGGCTCTGACATCTGACTTTGATACCTGACTCTGACACCTGACTTTGATACCTGACTCTGACACCTGACACTCATCTCTGACTGAAGTCAGATATCAAGCACATACAGTGTGTCTTCTAGTGATTGTATCTACTAGCAAGGACTACTGACCTCTGATTGACCTCACTGCTCACACTCAGGAGTAGAAGATACATTGTATAAGAGCTGCAGGCTGAGAAGCTCCATGAGCTCTGATACATGAGTCTGATACATGAGTCTGATACCTGAGGGTGGGTTCACACTTGCGCCGGAGTCCGTCCACCGCGAATCCGACCGAAAATATCGGGAAACTGTATAGGGACTGGATAGCGAAAGGTTAGTGACGCATTGCAGTCGAATCCAGTTTTTTTTTTTGCTGGAAACAAAGTTGGACATGCAGGACTTTGTTTCCAGCGAAAAAAAACGGCTTTGTGGTGCAGAGCGTGTAAGCGCACAACAGTGCATTGCTTTAAAAACCCATTCAAATGAATAGGTTTTTAAGCAATGCGTCGCTAACCATTCGCTATCCAGTCCCTATACAGTTTCCCGAGATTTTCGGTTGGATTCGCGGTGGACGGACTCCGGCGCAAGTGTGAACCCACCCTCAGGTATCAGACTCATGTATCAGACTGTGTGAACCCACCCTGTCTTGTGACTCAATCAGAAATGAGAGTCACACGTCATCTGAGTTTTTCATATACATACAAGCCAGTAAACACATACAATGGTGGAGATTTATCAAGTAAAATGCTCCATAATTCTGGTATCATTTTCACCAAATAAATTCTCAAACATGTCGTGCGTCACATTCATCATGTGTTTTAAATACTTTTATGACTTGTACAAAAAGGGGCGTGACCTACACACTGTGCTCCAAAAATACACCCAAATCCTAAGAACTTTTAGTTCAACCAATCACTTGTGTAATGGCTGTGTTCACACTACCATTAGATGTCTGTTCTGATAGTGTCCATTAAAAATAAAAAAAACAGACGCCTAACATACACTAACTGATGTTAAGGTGTCCGTTTGTTTTAACTGATCCATTTAATGAATACATTAGTATCAGTTAGTGTCCGTTTTTGTCCTTTTTTTTTATACTGTTCATTTTTTTTGCTTCTGCTTTCTGAGCATGCTAAAAAAAATCAGACAATAATAACGGACAGTATAACGGACAATCGTCCATCACTGTCCGCGAGCCATAGATATTAATGTTAAAAAATAACGGACACTTAACATCCGTCATAAGTCCATTATTTTGAATTGACACAAAAGTCCTGCACCCCGCGTTATGTCTGCTAAAAAAAAACGGACATGTGACGGATTTGGTGAAAATTGACACTAACCGACAACAGATCAAATCCCATTGATCTGTTGGTGTCGGTTGTTAACATTTAGTAACGGATGCTAACAGACACTAGTAACAAAAGTGTGAACGTACCCTTAGATTACATAGTAAGCTAGGTTCACGTCTGGCGGACCCGAACGACAGAGAGATGGACCGCTAAACAGGCGGACACCCGCAGACCCCATAGACTATAATGTGGTTCACTGGGTGTACGCCATTTTTATAATGAAATCAGCACAGAGATAAGTCCTTTGTGCAGGACTTTTTTCTCTGACAATTTTCGCCAGTTTCTGTGGTGGAGTCCTAGGTTCACACTGGGTCCTACACTAGGTTCACACTAACATTCAGGTTTACGTTCTTCGGGTCTGTTTGGGGACCAGAAAAATGGAAACCCTATCCACTTAAAAAAAAAACTTAATAGACTTACATAGAGTATAATGGGTTCCTCTGGGTTTCCACCTCAAACCGGGCAGAGAGAAAAGTCCTGCAAGCATGGTCCCCAAACACTAGTGCGACGCAGCCTTATGTAGTGCACAACTGTGTGGCATGGCCAGTTTGATAAATATACTAAGCCATAGGTTTGACACAAGGTAGTGACACAAGGATGCACAAAAAAATGAGGGGGTTAAAAATAAAAAACACAAAAAGAGGAAGAAAAAAAATCCCCAAAAAGCATTTAGTGCTGATAAGGGGGCTTATTCCCTAATCAGCAGCCAGCAGAGGACGGGGGGAAAAAAAAAGTGTAACAAAAAAAAAGGACAGAGACAGTAGTGTAAGGTGGGATGGAGGAATAGATGGTAATACCAGGAGGCACTACAGTAGGCTCGTCTATTGCCAGGAGGCGCTACCAGAGGCTCACAGTAACAGCACCATAGCTGTCCTGCTCCCAATTCCCAGAGGGAGTGATACGAGTAGGGCAGTTACTGTTGAATTGAACTGTAGAGACCAACCAAATGCAGCGATCAGCGGGAATGGTACCATTGTACGCCCCCTGATCCTCGACAGTGATTGGTGCTATATATAGATGTCGGCTTACCTGCCGGCACAAATGCAAGGATCCAAAGCAGCTATGGGGGGCACAATTTTCCCTCAGACTTGGTCTCTGTATTGTCTGCAGTCACGGACATCAGCAATCCCCCAGACATGGTGACCTGTAAACACCACACCAAACTATTACAGCACGTTGTGCAAAGTCACTGGCTTCAGCGCTGTAACTGTACGACATGTGTCGTTAAGGGGTTAAATAACAGTAGTGTGAACCTAGCCTGAATTAGACTGGACAATCCTAAACTGCCTCAGATTTATGAAAGTGTCTGATGAGGTTTGATAAATATGTTGTATTGTTAGGCCATGTTCACATCTGCGTGTAGGAGACTCTGCCACAGAAACCGGCGAAAATCACCAGAGAGAAAATTCCTGCACGGACGACTTTTTTCTGCGCCAATTTCAGTATAAAAATGGCGGACTCAGTTATAGTCCTTGGGGTCCGCAGGTAACCCATGTCCAGATGTGAACCTAGTCTAGCATTACACCAGTGATTGGTTGAACTAACAGTTCTTAGGATTTGGGTGTATTTTTGGAGCACAGTGTGTAGGTCACGCACCTTTTTGCACAAGTCATAAAAGTATTTAAAACAATTGACGAATGTGGCGCACGACATGTTAGAGAATTTATTTGGTGAAAATGATACCAGAATAATGGAGCATTTTACTTCATAAATCTCCACCATTGTATGTGCTGGCTGGCTTGCATGTATATGAAAAACTCAGATGATGTGTGACTCTCATCTCTGATTGAGTCACAAGTCAGGTATCAGACTCATGTATCAGACTCATGTATCAGAGCTCATGGAGCTTCTCAGCCTTCAGCTCTTATACAATGTATCTTCTACTCCTAAGTGTGAGCAGTGAGGGAAATTAGAGGTCAGTAATCCTTGGCAGCAGATACAAACACTAGAAGACACACTGTATGTGCTTGATATCTGACTTCAGTCAGAGATGAGTGTCAGGAATCAGGTGTCAGAGTCAGGTATCAAAGTCAGGTGTCAGAGTCAAAGTCAGGTGTCAGAGTCAGGTATCAAAGTCGGGTAGTATCAAAGTTAGGTATCAAAGTCAGGTATCAGAGTCAGGTGTCAGAGTCAGGTGTCAAAGTCAGGTGTCAGAGTCAGGTGTCAGAGTCAGGTATCAAAGTCAGGTATCAGAATCAGGTGTTAGAGTCAGGTGTCAGAGTCAGGTGTCAGAGTCAGGTATCAAAGTCAGGTGTCAAAGTCAAAGTCAGGTATCAAAGTCAGGTGTCAGAGTCAGGTATCAAAGTCGGGTAGTATCAAAGTTAGGTATCAAAGTCAGGTATCAGAGTCAGGTGTCAGAGTCAGGTGTCAAAGTCAGGTATCAGAATCAGGTGTTAGAGTCAGGTGTCAGAGTCAGGTAAACTGCCATTAATCTGATGTTTGACTCTGATATCTGAGGATGTCCTAATATGGACACTGTATAAGCACTATATGGATAATAGAAATATCAAAGTCATCAAAAATGCAGTGCTATATAAATCCTTGTGCATTCAGGAAGGTAATCCAAGGCTGCCAGGTATAGAAAGCCTCCATGGAGTCATTACATATAGCAGATATTTTTTCATAAATCATCATCGTAACTCTGGCCTTGGATGGGAAGATTAAGGGATTTCAATTAGAGGCAATATGGATATAACTGGCCATATAAATGTATTGGGCCAATTCATGTAATTGATTTGGGTAGTTGGGGAGCTTGTCAGCTAGCAGAAGGATAGATGGTCTCTTCAGGAAGGTATGGGTAGTCACTGGGGAAATGAGAAAGGTGATGTATGTCCAAAAGGTGGCCACTCATGGGCATGTCCACCAAATGTGAAGGGTAGTCCCAGCATCCACACAGCCTCTAAAACACAACGAGGACTTGGGTATATGTTGTGGACCCCAGAAGGAAACAGGTGAGATCTGTGCAGGATTTTAATCAAGGTCTGAGCCAGTCACCTGATGGTAGTGAAACAGTGACACCACCTAGGCAAAGATATCTCAACACCCAAATACCTTTCCCATGTAACCATGTAAGGTAGTTTGGATTCAGAGGGCGGTTGGTTAAACATAGAATATAAAATTGATATATGACCCAGGGCCAATGATTATATTCTACATAGGTTTTCGAGGTGTGGTGGGGTCATTGATACAAAAACTGCTAGGGAGAGTGAGTGTAAATAAAAATCAGGTTGCTTTGATTTGGAAAGTAGGAAAATGCTTTTTATGGGTGCCGCAAATTAGCCAGGTGAAGTTTGACTTTTTTGTATTTTTAAAGGTACCATTTTGGTGTATGTATCGCTTGATAATGAAAAACTTTATTAACTTGTATTCATTTTCTGAAGTGGTAGGTTGTTTTTTGTTTTATTTTCCACTCTGTTCAAAATGCCAGATAAAAGTCATTTAAACTTCCAATTGCAGGCTGTTACAGTAATACTGATTCTAGATGTATATTTTTTCTTTTATATTACTTTTGCTCAGCAAAGTATTTTTTCTGAAAAATGTTGTTCAGCTTTATAATTTTCCAATCAATATACCTATATAAGGGTTTTCTTGCAGGACGATTATATGTGGACAGGACGATTATATCTTGCAGGACTATTATGGTGGGGCATATAATTCATTAACTTTAATAAATTTATTGGCGGGGCAAAAATTTATTGGCATCGAAAAAGCAGTATTTCTTTCTTTGATCTTTGTTTGTAGATCCCGGTGCTGATGGGGTTAAGGCAGAATCCCCTATATTTCAGTATAGCACCACATAGTGATGCCTCATTTTTGTTTGTTTTTTTTTATTAGAAGGTTTGGAACCTGAGACATAGGAGGACTTTTTGCACATGTATAGTTATATGCATATTAAGCATACTTACCTCTCCTGCAGACTGATGTAATATACTAGCAGTGAGAAAGGAGCTTTGATGAGCAGAGAGTGTAGCCCACTTTTTACTGAGTTGTTCGCTATAATCTCTCCCTTTACCTTTTTTTATCTGTCCTGATAAAGCTGCTGTCAAGTTACAATTTACAAGTTACAACTTCTGACTTCTGAAGTTTAAGCTGTTGTAATACACTGGAGTACAGACAGGAGAAGGTATAAAATGCAGATCCTTTAGACATAACCATCCTGAACCCTCTCCACTTCCCTACATAACACAAACATAATTCTCAAGTGCACAAAATTAGCTGAAGAAAAAGCTATGGAACATAATCACAGATTTAACAAAAAGAGGCCCCCATAAACTCTGGATATCTGATGTAATGTCCAGCAGAGACCCAGAGCTAAGGCCTACAATCAGAGTCCACTCTGATTGCGGGCATTGCTAAGTGTGAGCCCCCCCCAAAGTTGAAAACACCGGCCCTGTACGTTCTATATTTCAGGACGGCTTCTGTGCGGTGAGATCGCGGGAATTATCCTATTCTTATGACATTCTGGAGCCTTCTGAAGGCTCCCAGGTCTGTCATAGGAATATAATTATTGAGGCTGGTCTATATCAATTTGGTATCCTTGGAATTGTACTGACCCATAGAATACAGGTGACATGTCATTTTGGCTGCACAGTGAACGCCGTAAAAGAATAGTCTGTAGGAAAGTCACACAAACGCAGTTTTCTCCAATTTCCCCCCATTCTGAATTTTTTACAGCTTCTCATTACATTGTACAGAATATTAAAGGGTACCATTACAAAGTACATTTTGTTCCGCAAACATTAAGCCCTGATATGGCTCTGTGAATGGAAAAATAACAAAGTTATGGGGTTTTGAAAGACACAGAGTCAAAAATTAAAATTGAAAATCGAAAAATGCCACTGGCAGGAAGGTGTTAAAGGAGTTGTCTCAATAAGACAGTGGGTGTGGCTTCCCTAGCCCTCATTGGCCCTCATTAGCTGAATTACTGAACATGTAATACATGGTTGGCTGGGTCTGAGGTTTTCCTTTCTGTTGTAATAATTTTCAAGTACCCTTTAACATGTGGAATATGTGGGTGTTCTATAAATAAAGGTTATTATTAGTAGTAGTAGTAATAGTAGTAACCTATCTCTAAGTCTCATTCAATTTACAAATTTGATTTAAATTTTATTATACAAAAAGGGTAAAGTGATATTGGCTTCAAGTTAATTAGAGGAAGAGTCATTTCCTGATAAGGAAACAATAAAAAAAACTTTATTAAATTCATTAAACCGGCTAAGACAGCCAACATTAGAATCTAAAGATCAGGCTACTATGAGGAAAGAGGATGGAAGGGATAAACTCCACTATGCCCTATGCCTCTATGATAGTACACACCACTCAGATAGGGAAAGCATGTAATGTCAGTTTGTGTATTGTCCTTCCTACAATAAGTGTGTAACTAAGATTTAATAACCCCCTAGGAGTTGGAATACACAATCGATAAACTATACTGAGAGCGGCTACATGAGTCGCCTATACCCAGAAATCAAGATCCCAGCACTATAAGTAAGAAAGGATTCATATATATATATATATATATATATTAATACAATAAGATATATTGTATTAATCAACATCCCCTAGTGCATCCTACAAAGCTGATATCCACCTAGCTGGAGTATATTGTATAGACCAGTATCTAAAAGCTATTGACCACCAAATTATTATCCACTTAATGTGTTTCTACACATAATTAGTTCTTCGTCACAGTACTGTTATTGTGGCTGCATATAGAATGATTGTTATTAGATGGGTAAGTTACATTGCCCCCATTCCCCGCCGACACTAATGTACGGCCGATATTGGGTTCAAGAAACTCCTCCCACCTTGCATCAATGGGCAGCCAAAGTAAATCAAATAGCAAAGTTTGAGGAATTCATAATCTGGACAAGCAACACATTGTTAATACATAAGAATTTAGTCCCCATGGCGCATCACCAATCAACCTTCCTAATGAGACCTGTCCATGTACCTCTAGATCACCTCCTTTTGAGACCATAAGTAGATCTTGTTTTACCCTCCCCACCCTTTACCACCCCCCTTTCATTTCTTTAAGTCTCATTGGTTTACCAACTTTTCCACTATATTTATTATGTATTGGCTGTAAGAATTGCACGATTGGTTCACAGTACTGTTGGATGTCCGTTGTTGGATGTTGGATTAACGGACACTAAGGCTAGGTTCAAACCTGCGCTGGGTCTCCGCCTGGGAATTCCGTTCCCCATTCCAATTTAACAATGCAGACAGAAAAGTCCTGCAAGCAGTGCTTTTCTCTCCACATGTTCTGCCCTATTTTTAAGAGGATTAGGTTTCCACTTGAGGGGTCCCAAAGCGGACCCCCCAAATGGAAACTGAACGCAGGTGTGAACCTAGCGTCACTGATGTTAATGTGTCTGTTTTTTAAACATCCATTTAATGGATCAGTTAAAAAGAACGGACACATTAGCATCAGTTCGTGTCAGTTAGTGTCCGTTTTTATACTGTTTTTTGCTTTTTTTTCTGCTTTCTGAGCATGTGCAGAAAAAAAAACCGGACAGTAATAACGGACAGTATAACGGACACCCGGTTTGTTACTGTCCATTACCCATAGACTTCAATGTTAAAAAATAACGGACGCTTGACGCCTGTCATGAAACCGTTATTTTTCACAGACACAAAAGTCCTGCATGTGACGGATTTGATGTAAATGGACACTAGACAAAAGATAAAATCCCGTTGAATTCAATGGAATTTTTAACAGATTTGTGACTGTTCTGTTAGTGTCCGATGCTAAAATCTTGTAATGGACATTAGCAACGGACACTACTGACGGTCACCAAAGGTAGTGTGAACGCCCCCTTACTTGACTGAAAATATAAAACATACAAATATTGTTTATTGAGATCTAATCATTGTGCTTTTCATGTCATAATGTTATACTACTGTATGGTCTCATGATTATATTTTCAACAAACAAAGAATAAATGTAAAAACAAAGGTATAGGGATAGAAGATGGCCAGTATGTAAAGTACATGATGGATCTAAAAATCTTTTATCTGGACAGGATAAAGGGATGATTTTCTCAGATATGATCTATTGGAGAAGTTTCACTCCACCTATTGTGTTAAAACTCCTTCACAATAGCTTTAACATGCTATAATCTAATCTGCCCAGTTGGTGGCACTGCAATCACAGTGTACAGAGCATTACCCATGCATAGATTTACAGTGTAACTACAGTAAGGCAGTATACTAAAACCATCTGAAATGTATAATTTATGTAGAATATTTAAAAATTGTATCAGTGTTTGGCAGCATACTTCATACTGACAGTCTTCAACATTTGCTATTGGCTCAGATTCTGACTAAAGCCCGGTTCACATCTGCGTTTGGGTTTCTATTCATGGAGTCCGCTTGGGGAACCCCCGAACAGAAACCTATATGCATAAAAAAGCGGTTTACCTGGGAAAACCGCGGACCCCATAGAGTGCAAGCAGCACTTTTCTCTCCGCATGTTTTGTGCGGAAACTGAGTGGAAACCACATGGACCCCATTATAGTCTATGGGATCCGCGGGTCTCCCAGGTAAACTGCTTTTTTATGCGTATAGGTTTCTGTTCGGGGGGTCGAAACTCGAACGCAGATGTGAACTGGGCCTAAGACTATTTGCAGACGACCATGGGTATTTCGCGGTCCGCAAACTAGTAATTAGTCTTCAGTTTTTGCGGATAGAGTGTCTTCAGTGTTTCTTCAGCTTCAGTGAATTAGGTCCGCAAAAACTGGCAGAGTGTCTTCAGTGTGCCATCAGTGTGTGATCCTAGTTTGCGGATCCACCATAAAAAAACACAGGAGACATCTAATTATGTCCCTAATTTGTCCATGAAAATGGACGGCACACTGATGACACACGGAGTACATCAGTGTGCCGTCCTAGGTTTTTAGTCTCCCATAGACTTCTATGGGCGAGTCCGTTCCGCAAAATCTGAACAGAATAGGACATGTTCTATCTGAAGTGGCGCGGAATCACGGCTCGCACACTGATCAGTGAAAAACATGGTCGTGTGCATGTACCCATAAAAATGAATGGGTCAGTGTGTAATCCGCGAAAAACAAGGATAGCCACGGATCTCGCCCATGGTCGTCTGCAACGGGCCTAAGTGACTGCTCTCTGTAGCTTTTTTCATTGCTAGAACAAGGAACTGATTCGCTGGATTAAATGAACACCTTATACCTATTGTGTCACTCCTCCCAATCCATTTAGATCCTCTCTTTTTTTGTCTCATTGTTCACTCATTTGTTTTGATTACTTGTCATTTCTTGTTTGCTACTTTCCCTTTTATAAAGTGCTCTGGAACTTGTTGGCACAATATAAAGATTATTGTTATTATAAGATAGCCATTGGATTGCAATAATGTTTATTTTTTTACAAATGCATACTATAGTTTATATGCAGTTGCAGAAAAAATAGATTTTTTTCACCTGCAACAATTGGTATTTTGAAAGAATAGGTAGAAGGGAATAGAAAATCTAGTTACTGTATTGACCAGCTTTGGCACTTGGTAGTAAAAGTCACCTACTGTACATGGACTGTGTGGTGATGACACAGGCTTAGGAGCTGTGCCCAAGCCATCCACTTTTCACACTCTGCTGCAACAGCCATGGATTGGACAGCTCCAGTCCTGGCCGTTTATCCCCATAGATGTCAGAGTTGCTTCCTTCGTTATCCTATCAGCCTTCCTGTGGCACAATCACAAATAATCAATGGGTTGCTGTGCAGCCCATGGCCTAACAATGGCGTCTAGGTCTGCCTTTTAAAAGACCTATTAAGCTTTGTCAGAGGCAGAGCCTAATAGGCTGCCTGTTACTTTTACACTACCAGGCAATATGCACTACAACACAGTATTGCATTGTATTATTGGCATGGTTATGACTAAAAATGTAATTTCTGAAACACATCAACCAGACTCAGTTCAGTAGGGATCATGTCATGGATTGATGTGCTGATTTTGTATTTGTTTTGTATTCAGTGTTTTTATTGATGTCAGAAATAAACCTGGATGTTGTAAGAAGCTGATGCAGAACTGCACTTTATTGGTGTGTATTGTACAACACTTTACTTTTTTACTATTATGGCATTATATTATCTTAACTGTCAGGTGATCAGATGTTTAAGTTGCCAGGTGAGACTAAAACAAAATGGAAAAAAAAGTTTTAGAAAAATAAAAATTTAAAGAAAAGGAAACACATTTTTTTCTACCAAAAGTTACACATTGTTGTAAACAATGAAAACATAGAAACACTCTATACATAAATGGCATTGTCATGTCTCGAACAATATTTATTTATCTCAAAAGGTAAATACAGTAAAATAAAAAACACATTTGGTCACCTTGACCAATAAAAAGTAATCAAAAACTCATATAGGGGGGAACTATTATTTATAAGGGGGCTATTATTTATGTGAAGGACTAATATATTAGGGAGAGGCTATTATTTATAAGGGAGGTTATTATAATGGGGAGATTGTTATATATAAGGGGGGGCTATTATAAGAGAGGAACTATTAAATACAAGGGGGAAACATATATAAGGGGGCTATTATAAGAAAAAAATTATTATATACGTGGAGGGCTATTATAAGGGGGAAACTTATTTATAAGGTGGGCTATTATTTATAAGGGAATAATTATTTATAAGAGGTCTATAATAAGGGGGAAATTATTTTATATAAAGCGGCTATTGTATGGTGGAGTTTTTATTTATGAGGGTAACTTTATAAGGGGATATTGTTAAAGGGGATTTTATTTATAAGAGGGAACTATTATTTATAAGCAGGGGTATTATTGTTAAGAGGGCTATTATTTATACCAGCCCCAGCCCATAGATATGAGTAGCACTGTTTCTGGAATAAAAGCAGTTTAGATTTCATCTAATTAGATTTCTCTTTTATTCATTCACTTCATTTTGTTAAATGTGAAAAATAAACTATTTACACTTCTATTTTTTATAGCATTCCAAGGCTCCGTTGGAGACTCCATCGCAGTGTCCGCCAAAAATCATAAGAGGAAAAAGTCCTGCTCAGAGAACTTTCTCCTCTGCCAGTTTCAGTTTAAAAATAACGGACACCTGACAGGCCCCATTATAGTCAATGGGGTCCATGTGTTACTGCTGTTTTAGCAGTCCACCTCTCTGTTGTTCGGGTCCCCCAATGGACCCAAACAAAGGAAAGGCAACATTTGTGTGCATCTAGCGTTGCTTTGCAGCATTTTTCCCCACCTGCCTAAAACTTTAGAACAGTACTATACATTGAAATGTCGAAAAATAAAAACTGGGCACAATATGAGAGCAGTCATTGTGGCATTGTGCTCATATTAATCCCTTCCTGCTCCATGCCTTACTTACTATTACATCGCGTTGAGCATTAACTACATGTACCTGTAGTTAACACTCAGTGCTGTAATAGTTTGGGGCTGTAATGCCGCAGGCACAGGAGCTGTGCCTGCAGTAATACTTCTGGGGCATCCAGGGGGCAAGATGGCCTCCTGACTGCCTATGCACACCTCCCATAAGATTGCACTGGGAATATGAGAACTCAGGTTCAAGTCGCGTTATGGGACAGAGAAAAAGTTAAAAAAAAAAGTTTAAAACTTAACAATAAAGAATAAAAAAATAAACAAAAAAGTAAAAAAAAAAACAAACACCTTTAGATTAAAAAAACACATAACGTAAATGAAAAAAAATGACATGTTAGGTATCCCCATGTGTGTGTAAGTCCCCACTATCCAAAAATTGTGTTATTTATCCTGTATGATGAACAACGTAAAAAAAATATACTGCAATGCACAAAATGACGTATTTTGGTCAGCTCGCTTTCCCCAAAAAATAGCAATAAAAAGTGATCAAAAAGTCATACATACCAAACTTTGGTACCAATAAAAAGTACAACTTGTCCTGCAAATAAAGAGCCCTTACGTATCTCCGGCAACAATACAGTAAAAAAATTATAGACATCAGAATACCCTGTTCCCAGTAAAATTGCTAATTTTTAAAACATAATAAAACCGATACAAATATGGTATCTCCGTAATTCTAATAACCCACCAGACAAAGTTACCAGGTCATTTTTAATACAGAGTGAACACCATAAAAAAAAATGCAAAAAATTATGATAGAAACATTAGTGAAGGCTAATCAAAACATTATATATACCCCAAAATGGTGCTAAATGAAAGTACAACTTGTCACGCAAAGAATAAGCCCTCACATAGCTATTTCGACAGAAAAATAAAAAAGTTATGAATTTTGGGAGGCAGAGAAGGAAAATATGAAAAAAGTCTCCGAGCATTATTGTGCTAACTACCATGTGTCCGTAAAGGGTTAAATGAAACTCTCATAATGTCTTTGAACTTTGGTAATATGTTACTATTTTAGAGCATTTCTGCATTTGATACAATTACCTCATGTAAAGGCTTATAAAAGAGTCCAATAATCTCCAAGTATGATGCAAACATTTGCATGCAGATAGCACGGACCAGATGAGTCATTGCTATCTGCAAATAGTGTGGTAGTGATTAAAACAATCAGTATGAAAGTAAAAATGATGTAAAGGTATCTACAGTACTTTTCTAAACATGCTTATGTAATAGATGAGTGAAGGTCTTCTGTATCATAAATAATCTCATTTGTTTACACACCTACAGTACTCCTTTAAAAATCCCTACATGACATTCATCTAAGCCAAATATTCTAAGCACTTAATCGATTCTGGACCAAACAGACTTTATGTGTCCAGATGGTCCACTCCTAAGTCTGCAAGGGCGCATATACAAGAACTGTGCTACATGTTAAAAATTTTTTCCAAAATAATGACAAACTTCTTGCTACTCCCCAAAAACGTAAATTTTTTTGGACCAATTGTAAAAGCAATTGCTTTCTATAAACACCGGCAGGCATCTGCCTCCAAAAAGGGATAATGTTGTGACTGTTTTTTGATATACGCTCAAGGCAGGAAATTTATCATACCTTGTAACGCAAAAGTTGGAGGCTTGCACATAGAAATTGCAACTTTTTCATTTTAACGCTAGGTTCATACTAGTGTTCGGGTTTCCATTCTTTAGGTCCACTTGTGGACCCAAAAAATGGAAACCCTATCTGCTTAAAAAGCGGTTATAGACTATAATGGGGTCCCCCGGGTTTTCACCTGGTTTCCGCCTAAAATGGCCGAATAGAAAAATCCTGCTTGCAGGACTTTTCTCTCTTGCCTATTTAAAGTCGAGTGGGGGACGCTAGTGTGAAACTAGCGTTAGTCTGAAGCCCCACGTGGTATATATGGCAAAAACCGCTGCGTTTTACAGGCCCTGAATCTACACAGTGCAGAAAAATACCTGCAGCAGAGATGCTGCGATTTAAAGATATTGTCACGTTTTTGGAAATCGCAGCATATCAATTATACCTATGGAAACACCTGTAGTTTCCATGTAGGTATAATAGAAGCAGAAAGTCCACAGAGCAAAACTCTGCGGACTTTCTGTGAAAGTGCTGTAGAAAAAAACGCTATGCGTTTCTGGCGTGGTTTATCCTGCAGCGCTTTTCAGCTGTGACTCTCTACGTGGGGCCTTAGCCTTACACTGCATTCACTAGTTTAGTTCCGAACGCCAATCTTCATAATTTCCCCCTCATGTTATACAGGTGCATTTCAATAAATGAGAATATCTTTGAAACATTTATTTCTTTCAGTAATTAAATTAAAAAAGTGACCTCCTATATTTTCTAGATTCTTTACACACAGAGTGTTCTATTTCAAGTGTTTTATTTCTGTAAATGTTGATTATAGATTACAACTAATGAAAACCCAAATCTAAGAAAATTAGAATATTGTGAAAAAGTTCTGTATTGTAAATTCAGTGTGTCACCTGCCAAGGTTTCCTAAGCCTTTACTGTAAATGGTCCCTCAGTCTGGTTCAATAGGACACACAATCATGGAAGACGCTGATTAAGAATTGAATTACTGAATTACTGAAATGAATGAACGTTTCAAAAATATTCTAATTTATTGAGATGCACACTATGAAGGTACAGGTATATAATGTCTTCTTTTAGCTGTTAATGACATTATTTGGTCTTGCTCTGATCTGTACTGTTGACCTGTTTTTAAAAAAAAGCCTTAAACAAAAAACTGTAATTAAAAAAGAATTGTTAACACTCTGATATATCGTTATAGTTAGATAGTATTAATATTTTATTAACAAAAAATTACTCTAGCTGCCTCAGAATAGAAGATCTATGTCATGAATGAATTATGTAATTTCTCCTTAAATTTTACATACAATAGTTATCATATTTATGAGCAGTCAACATATTTTATTTTTTAGAAATTCCCTGGTCGTGGTCATATTAGAGGTCTACTGTGTTGTCTGTATAGTTCAGTTGGAATTAATGGAAATCAAATGACAGAGAAATGAAATAGATTATTACAGTCTCCAGGAAGTGATGGAGAGCTGCCCCACACCTAGAGACCATTGGGTGACCAGATAGATGCATACAGAGCTTTATCTATGTGTATAATGTTGGTATCTTGGCCTTAAGTAGGCCTCCCCTAGTATAATAGAGCTGTCATTAACCTGCCCATCCCCAAACAATAATGAGATGACTCTATTATACTAATCTAGACTACACAGCAAAGCAGGAAGTGAGAAAACCGGAATAATTTAGCATTTCCTTTATTGTGGCTAGTCAATAAAAGCACCAAAAATGGAAAAGAAACCATTTGCAATAGTGCATAAATAATATGTCATTCTTGAAGATACTTTGTTTTTAATTTATATACCCTCATTAATTCCTTTGTTACTGATTTCTGGAAACATCCATCAGTGTTACATACAGATGTGGATTGCTAGGGAATTGTGGGTCCTTTAGGCTGGGCTCATTGTGCTAGTGCACTGCATGACCAATTACTGCTCTGTAAAATCGCTTGCTTTTTGTTGTGGTTTTGTGATTCATTTTTTACTGTACAATTTGTACCAGTGAACTCCTTTATTTAAACATGTTTCACCATGTGTAGCAAATACGCATATTTCTGTCTCAGAATTCCTAGTAGAGCATGAATGGTCTGTAAGACTCTAACCACTGCAAGGTGTTCCGCAAAAGCAATCTCTTTAAGGAGACCTTGTATTCCCTTCCCCATGCGTAGAAACCACCAAGCCATAAACAACATTGCAAACCTGCAGAATTTCACAGTAAAACACATGCAAATTCAGCTACTGATTTATCACTGAAAATGTTATCCCAAGTGAGCTTACCATTATAGGCTAAAACAATCACCCATATGCTGTGCATGTTGCACATATGCAGCCTTTCATCTTTATTTTAGCAATTGAGCGATGGTTTCCAGTGATGTTTTACTACAGACTGTGCTTATACAGGTAGCAAACATTCATCTGCACAAAGTGGATAATATTTTATAACATAATTTTAAGAAACGCAAGATACTTTAGCTAAATGTTTCTCTCGGATCACATATTTACTTCACGCTGCTACTTTACAGACTCTAGAAATTAACATTTCTAATATTTTAATCCCTTCAAGACAAACTCCTTATATAATGCCCTGGTAAGTATAGGGCACAATACAGTAATTACACAGTAACTCACAATCACTATCACAGAGCAATAGAGTAATATAACATCATAAGGCTCTGGAAGATAGGGAGTGATTTGTGTGAGTCATGAAAGCTTGGCATATGAGCTTAGATCATCGGGTGAGTCACTCAACCCTGAAACACTGAAATAATGATATGCTGCAGTAAGTGGAAACTGTAATATCTTTTATTACTTAGCAAGGTATGTATTTATTATTATGGTCAGGTATTACTAATTCTAGGTTCACACTAGCATTCATATTTCCGTCCTTCGGGTCCGCATGGGTACATGCGGAAACCCACAGGCCCCACAGACTATAATGGGGTCCACCGGATTTCATCCTGGTTTCTGCTGGTTTTATACTGAAACTGGCAGAGAGAAAAGTCCTCCTTGCAGGACTTTTCTCTCTGTCGATTTTAAGAGGATTCTGCGGCAGAGACTTCTACGGAGACTCCAACACAAGTAAGAATCCAGCCTAAGACTATACCATTACACTAGTTACCCACTGGGAATTAATGTAAGAGAGATTGTATCCCAAGAGTGCATGCCATATTCTTAACCCTTTCTTCAACTATGGCATACATTATATCAGTTGAAGCAGCTGGGATTGAGACAATGAGACAATACCATTTACAGTTGTATAACCATATGATTAAAAGTGACACCCACATGGTTTGAAAGGGAAACAAGCATGCTGATGGGTTGCCATGGCAGCTGGGGACCTATCAAAATCTTACAGGTCTGTCAGGTCAATAATCCTATTGTGCCCTACATGTCACCATTAGAAGAGTATTCTTTTGATTTAAATCCTGTTGGTCCTGATCATTCAGTTTGATTTCTGAAATAAGTATGGGTCTGTCAACCTCCAAGCTGTGCGACCACACCCTCTTGAAACTATTAGAACCAAAGTTGCTTGTTTCCTCTCCTTCTCTAGGACCTCAGGACTACTGGAGTATGTATGAGTACATAAGCTGAATGCGTAAACCAGTTGAAAAGTCCCACGTCACTGCCATGACATCTAGGATCAAAGGCTTGTCCGGCTTGTGAAGTGACCCAAATAATCAAAGCTTTTTGTTTACTCTTGTGGCCCTCAAATTCACCTGTCATGGCCCCCATCATTAAAGTAGTTGACACATGATGGAATATTAATTTGACCTGTTAGATCATGAAAAACATACTTTTTTCAATTAGAACAATTTAAAAAAGTGGGCTGGGTGTAACGTCTCTGCCTGTTTGGGTCTCTGCGCCACCCTCCGCTCGAACGCTGCGGCGAAGGAGGCATGTTCAGTTTGATTCCTTGCATAGGTTTCTTGTTGCTCAGTCTGAACACTGTCCTAATACCTCCTGTCTGTAATTGAATTTCTGCCACACCCGTCTCCTGCATCTTTGTTTCTCTCTGCTCCTCTAATAGTTAATCTCAGCCTTGCCTGTGTGATTGACAGTCTGTCTACCAATCCAGTCTGGGGCAGGTCCTGACTTTCTATAAACAGGTTGTCAGCCCTCACATGCTCGCTGGCTATTGATTCTGTCTTGTGACTTGTCCCTGCTAGCTCCTATTCTGCTATTACCTGTATTCCTATTCCTCATCTCTGGTTTTGTCTCTGACTATTCTCTTGGATTGTGATTTTGTACTGCATTGCTCGACTGTTACCGACCCCTTGGCTAGCCGACCTCCCTTTGTTTGTTGTTTGTCCTGTCTGCATTCTGTGTTGTCACCTATTTTAGGTAGGGCCTGTCGACCAGTAGCTGCTGTCGCCTAGGACAGATAGGCAAGTTAGCCAGGGACAGTGGGGGGGTTCAGCTTAGGGCTCACTGTCTTGTTGTGCCCCTCCCCCCATGGTTCTGTAGCAGCACTGGGGAATTGCTCAACTGGCAATTCCCTTACACTGGGTATCTAGATATTACTGCTCTATGCTCACTCCCTCCTAGAACATCCACCTAATGTGTCCAGTGCCGGTAGTCACACACGATTCTTGCTTTTGTGCTGGGCATCCAATAAGAATCAGAGCACTAGAAGTAGTTTCTTCTCCCTGCCCTGGACACAATACAATATTACATTTTCCTGTTACATCACGAAATAATACATTTCAATTTCAATCATTTAAAAGAAAATGCTTTTGTGTTTGATATTCCTGTTACATACTTCTTATTCCTTTGATTTCCTTTTAGGAGGTCCACTTAAAAATGTTGTTCAGAAAAAAACATGTCTGCTTTATTTTAAAATCAGCAGCACATCTGTCCACAGGTTGGAGCTCAGCCCCTTTCACTTCAATGGAGCGGAGTTTGAATACCAGATACAACCCAAGAAAAGGTGTGACACTGTTTCTTAAAGATAGCAGCCATAGTTTTCTACTTCTAGTTTATGCTACTGCTTACTCCATTAAGCAGACGTGATCCCTGGTTGCCTGTTGCCATATTGTCTGAGTAGACTTTCTTCTTCAGAAGAGACTGTATTGTTGTAGGGAAATTGTCAGATATTAGAGGACATGTGTCTTTTGCGTCTCCTTATAGTCTTTGGAAGTGATGCTTCTGAATGAACCAGTTCAGAACTTAATGTGCTCTAGTCACTCATATTTTTTAGTTCCTTGAACACTTTGGAGTATACTACTCTATACTCTTCTTGGTTTGGTTTTGGCTACAAGACAGCTTTCTTGTATATGCCCAATATTAATGTCTCCTTGAAGTATTTAATATACTGTAGATGTAAGCAAAATCGTTGTACTGGGGAATGTCCAGAAGTAAATCTTGAATCATTTGTGGATAACTCAGCTGGTCTAACACAGGATTCTGCCTGTGGCAAAGAAAAGCTGATGATCTTCCCTATCAGGTAAGGATTTGACATTACAACAGGCACTTTTGGCCAAGTCTCCCTTAGATCTCTGAAAAGCTCTCCATCTTTTAGTTTCTTGGCATAAATATTTCCTCTTTGTATCTGATACATGATCAAGAAGAGCTTCCAGGTCTGGACCAAACAACCTCATTCTGAAGGAGTAAAGAAGCAATAAAGAAGGAGTAAAGCAATAAAGAGGATATGTCTGAGCTGCCACCATCATCACCAATAACGTTCTTCAATTTATTAGGTAAAAGCTAGCTCTTTCAGATGAAAGCTGAAATCTGTTTTATTCCTATGGACAACAGTCTTTAGATAAAAATCTGTGAAAATACTTTTTAGGCTGTTGTTTGAGAGGTAGACGTCTGTCAGGTCATGGTGAACATGATAGCTCATCTGGATCCTTGTATCTGGTTGAATGTTTTTAGTATTTTAAGTTTATTAGATGTGGCCTCTCTTTTCATTTCTTTCTTCTTTGTCATTCCAATTTCATATCACAGTGACAGGAAGAAGACAAATGCTGGGTCAGAGAGACCTGAGAATTTGCTGGATATGTATAATCGTTCTTTATTTTCTGCATGTAGAATTGTGAGAACTGGAGTTCTGCTATAAAACAAATATCTGTAAATCATATGGCCACCTGTCCATGTCCTAAAAACTACGTTGGTAGAACAATCAGGGAATTTAGACACAAGATTCTGGACAATGTGGAAATATTCTTTGGGAAGAAGATAGGCCCTTAAACACCCATGTGTGGGAAAACACAATGGCGACCCATGTTCTTTACGTTTTGAAGGGATAGAGCATTATGATTACGTGTTCTTGCAAAATTGCTTGCTTGGGACAGAATGGACTCCGGATAACTCCTCTTCCTAAATCTGTCTCTCAGTTCGCCTGATTTGAGATCAGATTCTGAAATAGAGAAACAGTTCCTCCCAGCCCTTCGGAACTGTCCCTTCAGAATTCCTCATCTCAGGGAGAGCTGATGGTAACTAACCCATCTAAGGAGACTATTGGTTGCCATTTCTTTCCTGAATATTGATGTAGAAATATCACCATTGGCATCAATATTGATAACCAAATCCAGAAATGTAATTTTACATGGGTCAATGGTTGCTGTAAACTTCATATTGATCGGGTAATTATTAAATATTGATACAAATTCCCACACAGAGGTCTCTGTTTCAGTACAAAGATCCAGGTCACCATTTCATCACTGAAAACTAGGAGCTTCTTCGACCAGCCCCAAAAATTTGTGAAAGTGAGAGCCACAGGGCTCCCCATCATAGTCCCAATCTGCTGTGGATGAAGCGCCTGTTAAACAAAAATAAATTGTATGTCAGTACAAACCTCATGAGATCTAACACAAACTTGTTATGTCTCTGAAAATGTGTGCCCCTAGTATTGAGATAATGTTGAATAGCTGAACATCCCTCTGAGTGTGAAATGAAACTATACAGAGTTTCTACGCCCAGACTGGCCAGGAAGTTCCCTGTTGAAAAGTGGGTACTTTGTATCTCAGACATAGGAAGATAAAGATGTTACAAAGGGGCGTAGAATAATGTCAATATATACATGCATCCTCATTTATACTTTCTATGCCTGAGACTATTGGTCTTCCCTTTAAGGGATTACACCTTTTATGAATTTTAGGTAAAGAATATAATGTGGATGTCTGTAGATGTTACAGTTTCATAAAGCTTTTTTTCAGTCCACGCATCACCCAAGATATTCTACAGTTCGATCATAAAGCGATTAGATGGGTCAGTATCTAAAATCCAATAATTCCCTCCATAAGAGAGGATATCCATACACATATCCATATACTTGGATCTGTCCACAATCACTATGCTTTCCCCCGTTGTCGGAGGGCTTAATGACTATGGAGTCATCCATCTAAAAATCCATCATAGCTTTGATCTGTGCTCTGCCTATGATAACAGGGAATTTAGACATAGTATTCTGGACCATGTGGGAAATATCCTTCAGGAGGAAGGTAGGCCCTTAAGCACCCATGAGTGGGAAAAACACAATGGCGACCCCTGTTCTTTACGATTTCAGTGGATAGAGCGCATTCATCCATCAATTAAAGGAGGAGACCTTGATCGTCATATTCTACAAAAAGAAGCCCAATGGATATACCATATGGGCAGTGTTGAAACTTTGGGTTTAAATATGGGATTTATTACACGTTTCATTGACAGAAGATGGTATCTTACCTCTTTCACCAACCAGAATTTATCAGAATATTAATACATTGGTGATACATATCACACAGATCACTAATATATTGATATATCGGTTATGGACGTGATGATACCAGGGTGTGTTGAGTGGACAACTATAGGCCTTATATATCATATGGGGAGTACATATTGTAACTCTAATTGTTAGGCTCTGATAGTAGATACCTTACAGTGTCTGATATAATACTGTACTCTCTATAGGGCATAGGATTCATAGTGATAGCCCCTTTAAGTGTGGGTATTAACTGTGGCCACTCTATAACATCATAGAGATAAGAACCCATAATACTTTCTCTCCTAAGATATATTGGATGTAGGAATGATTATTGCAGCCACAACATGATCACCCATCTTTTATTTACCAATTCAGTATTGTGGAGCGGGGCACAATTAACCTAGATCATAATGTACATGATGAGCAGTCTGTGCGATGTGTTTACCAAGCATGCCTGGCGTTCGGTTGTCATAGCGCCGAGGTACGTCTGGTGACATAATTGATGGTAAATCTGAGATTTGCCGAGTTGTCGGCCAATCAGCGTACCACACATTACTGGAGGTGAAGTCTAGAGGCAGGGATTCACACTATATGTATCCAGGAGTAGCCGCGGCATGTGGCTCTCCACTCAAGTACCTGCGTCTACCACACAGACCCCGGGAAAAGCAGTTATTACTGCAAACACTCTGCACAATAGACAGCATCTCTGGCAGCATCCTCATGACCCCATTGTCATGTATTTGCCGCTGGGAAAAATGCATTGAGAGAACACATTTGTATAGTAGGGGGTCTATCTAGCTTACAGGACACTTTAAATATGTATTTTGCTGCAGGGAAATATACTTCAAATGGGGATATAACCCACGTGGTGTGCATCTATAACACTTCATGGGCCGGTATATACCCCTATGCATGTCTACAGCTAGGGAGCACTAATTATACCACTGAGAGCTGTTGCAAGTTATATATGTGGAGAGAATTTTTGGCACACATATATACACAAGTATACACACTACAGATGCATTTTTGTGCTCTGAGTGTTAAGAGGTTTTAGAACTGAGAATTTTACTGTGGATACTATAGAGCAGGGGTAGGCAACCTTTTTTGTTCAGTGTGCTGATTTAAATTAAAAAATCAAAGATGAAATCCTCGACGTGCCGTGCAATAATTTTAAGGCTGACGACACCAACACTAAAGTCATATAGCACAAACCGTAACATAGGGGTGCTGTCATACTGTGCTCCCAGCCAAAAGCATTTACCGCTATTTACCTTGATACACCTGTACTTTTCCATTATAAGCAATGTAAGTACATTTGTAACCCACAATTAGTGGTAAATGTATATGACTGGGAGCAGAGTGCGGTAACACCTGTAGGGTAGTGACACACTATGTACCTGGATGCCGCATCCTCGGCCGCCAGTACCTTCACTTTTCTGTAAGTGAAACACAGATTTATTTCAGCCACTTTTAATTCCTGGCAGTGCGGTAACAGCAAAACCACAGCCAAGAATTAATGAATGTCACACAGTGCCCGGGAACTGGATTTGGCTATAGCTGCACCTGGGTACACAGTGTGTCACCACTCGAAAAGAAACACCCTAAGGCTAAGGCCCCACGTGGTGGAAACGCATCTTTTTTTTGTTGCAGATTTTGCTGCATTTTTTTTCAGCCAAAGCCAAGAATGGCTACAAAAGGAATAGAAAATATATAGGAAGCTCTTATACTTCTCCCTTCTGCTCAATCCACTCCTGGCTTTGGCTCAAAAAACCGCAGCAAAATCTGCAACAAAAAAAGCTGCGTTTCGCAACATGGGGCCTCAGGCCTCCTGCACACAAATGGCACAGATGTGGTTTTCACTGACCTATACATTAAAAATGAATTGACAGGGCCGCAAATGCAGACAGATATAGGACCTGCTCCATAATTTGTCGCTCTTCAATTTGGCCTGGACACACATTCGCAAAAACAACGGTTGTGTGTATGGGACCATTGAAATGTATAGGTCTGTACTTTTTTTTTTATAATTCAAATATTTATTGCATTTTTATAACAATATAACAAGGTCCAAAATAGACCAATTACACAAAAACACACACATACAAAAATAAACAATGTGGACCGGGACCACCCGGGGAACACCCCAGACGGACCCAGCCAGCAAGGCAAGAAGAAGAAAAGGGAGAACGAGTGGAGGAAATAGGAAGAGAAAGAGGGAGAGCAGAAAAAGCGAAAAAAGCAGAGAAGAGAGGAAGAGGAGGGAAGAGAAGAAGAAAAAAAAAAAAACAAGGGGAGGGGGAGGGTAGCTAAGGGGGTGTGAATAGAGGGCGAACAAAAAGACATACCAGATAAGATCCATGTCAGCAGCTGGACCCGCAATCCCCAACATAGGGGCAGATATTAACATATATGCGGTTATAGTACCGAGGCCAATGGCAGAAACCATGTACAAAGAACCACGCCCAGGACTAAGAGGAAGGCCCAGAGCCCAGAAGTGCCTGATACTCTCCAGAGCGTTGGAATTCCAAACAGTAGAACCAAGTTTTGTTAAAGACTTCAACCGTGTTATGCAGGATGGAAGTGAGGTTTTCCATGTGCATAATTTCATTGACCTTTAGAATCCAGAGGGAGAGGAGGTTCTACTCACCTCCAGTACTGCGGAATGCAGGCATGGGCAGTGAGGACCAGAAAGTAGAGAAGTGAGCGCTTGTAAGTTCACACCGAAGACTCGCGATGGTGGAGAAGAAACAGAGCTGGGCCCAAATGATGAGATGTCTCAGTAAGGTACAAAATGATCCGTTTAACGCCATCCCAAAACGGGGACAGGGCAGAACAGGACCAAAAGAAATGAAGTATGTCGCCTTCCTCTCGTCTACATCTCCAGCATGTCGGGGACACCTACGGGAAAAACATATGCAACCTTGTGGGGACCCTATACCAACGGGACAGGATCTTAAAACTAGCCACCTGGTAGCGGGAGCTGATGGAGGCCTTGTGTGAGAGGTGGAAAATACGTCTCCTCTGCTCATGGGAGAGGAAAAGGGATAGGTCCGCCTCCCACTTCAACATAAAGGGGAGAACATATCCTTCAATAGGGTCAATCAGATGCCTATAGATAGCTGAGAGAGAATGGCGGAAACGGCCATCCCCCACACAAATGCGTTCCAGAAACGTAGGTTACAACCTATATTCTGTCGGAGCCGGGAGTGAGTACATAAAATGACGAAGTTGCATATCGTGCCAAGAGTCGAGAGGGGGCAAGTCAGTCGGGGGGCTGAGTGCTTAGTGCCGTGAGCCACCCGGAGTCATCTCGGAAGTGGCATGCTCGATAGAACCTGTGGCGATGCCAGTTGCAAAATACCCTATCAGAGATACCCAGAGTAAACCTAGGATTCCCCAAGATAGGATAGTACGAAGAGTTCAGAGGGAGGAAGTGAGAGTGAATAAAGCGTCTGGAGCAAAGTCGAAGCGCAGGGCCGATGGTGGGGTGGGAATGAAGGGCTGTCAAGGAAGAGGGCTCTAGCCACAGAGAATGCTTGTTCTATGTATACCCAGGGTTTGACTGAACTATGTCTACACCAGTCGACTACACGGGCCAGATGTGCAGCGAGGTAATAGGACTTCACGTCAGGAAGTGATAGGCCACCACAACTTTTTGGATGAAAGAGGAGCGACCTGCCAATTCTTGCTGGTCTGCCCAACCAAATAAATGTTAGTTGGATGGTGGAAAGTGTCTGAAAAAAGGATGCAGGGATATGGATGGGTAAAGCCTGCATTAAGTATAGGAGACGTGGCAGGATGTTTATTTTAAAAATTTTACATCTCCCAAACCAAGTAAATGTCCCGGTAGTCCATCTATTACAGTCAGCACGGATTGAAGCCAGGATGGGTGGAAAATTGAGGCAAAAGAGGTCTTTTGGGTCAGGTGTGAGATGGACCCCTAAATATTTTAGAGTGCGGGTCGCCCAGCGGAAGGGGAAGGATTGGTTTAAGGAGGAGACCTGAGAAGTAGGGAGAGTCACATTAAGCGCCTCAGATTTAGAAAAGTTAATCTGAAAATTAGAGAGCTGGGAGTAGTCCTGGAAAGCGAACATCAATATGGGAATGGATACATGGGGGGACGAGAGAAAAAACAATAAATTGTCAGCGTATGCCACCACTTTATAGAGACAGGCAGAGTGAGCAACTCCCGAAATATCAGGATGTGCCCTAACTTGACGAAGGAATGGCTCTAAAGTCAGGATAAAAATAAGGGGCGACAAGGGGCATCCCTGCCTAGTACCATTAGCAATGGGGAAGGGTTGGGAGTGTAACCCATTTACTCTAACCAATGCCGAAGGGTGGGAGTATAAGGCTAAGATCCAGTTCATCATATTCTTTCAGAGACCCACGTGCAATAGAGTTTCCTTCATGAACTGCCAATTAACCCTATCAAAGGCCTTCTCCGCATCTGTAGAGAGAAGTACTAGAGGTATACCCAATAATCTGGTGCCATGAATGAGATTAATAGCTTTGGTAGTGTTGTCTCTGGCCTCTCATCCTGGCATAAAGCCAGCCTGATCAGGGTGGATTTTGACACCTAACAGGGGCAAAGAATTTTAAGATCGACATTCAGGAGGGAGATAGGGCGATAACTGGGGAAGAGGAGGGGGTCCTTACCAGGCTTTGGAATTACTGCGATGTGTGCCTGGAGCGAGTCACGACACAAAGCTGAACCGGCAGCAAGGGATTTAAACACTTTTAACAACTGGAGGCCAAATTTTTTGTAATAAGCGAGGGGCAGGTCATCTAGTCCAGGGGCTTTACCCGTGGCCATACGTTTAATCACCAGGGATAGCTCATCATCGGTTATAGGAGATTCCAGGATCTCTAAATCTTTGGGTGACAATGCGGGAAGACCCGAAGAGGACAAGTAAGAATGAATATGATCGCGGAACACTGTGCCAGATGAGTCGGGATTAGAAGCGTCGACCGAGTATAACGAAGCATAATACTCACGAAACGCCGCTGCGATTTCCGAGGGCAGGTTGACTTGCACACCGTGAGCTGTTCGGATGCTGGGTACATAAGTGGAAGATTTCTGAACACGTAGGACCCTAGCTAAGGAGCAATCGCATTTATTGCCATATTCTAAAAAATGCCTCCTACATTTAACTAAGGTCCCTGTGATGATTCCACTTAAATATGGCTATAACTCAGAGATGTATTTTGATCTCTGGGTATAGTATCTCCCTTCTTACTTGCACTTATTCATAATGTGCACAGCCTACTCATAGGTATATTGCCAATAGTGGCCGGAGTGGAACAATAGGGCTTTGTATCCATCCCAGCAGGGCTCCATTGAATTCATACACAGCCCAGAGTGATCAAAGAAACATGCATTGATCAGTCTGCACTGGTAGATCAGACATGGTTGATAACATTGTATCATTTCACTTGGTCTCATCTCCATTCAAAGAATCGTGACTTGAGTGCGTTAATCAATCAGACTTGCTGTTGTTGATGACCTCATTCTGGGTGGTGTCATAAAGGGTATAAAAGATGAGGTAAGAGGTCTGTGGGAAAAGATTGTGCTGGGACTACAAGAGAACACTATGAGGAGTTTTTACAGACCATCACAGACTACAGAGTTTTTACAGACAGACTACAGGATATTACAGACAGACCACTGTGAAGAGCATGCAGGCTGGATTGTTGTATTAATGCCACATGCTAAGAAGCCTCCACTGGTTATTCACACATGACAGAGCATGTGTGAGTGTTGGATTATAGAGCCACATCAAGGAGATGCCTGGTAAAGTAACTATTTCACTTTTATGCCCTTTTATTTTATTGCACTGTATCTTGTAACTAGTAACTGTTAATGCTTGCATATATCTGCATATCTGTTCTGAACTGTATGTGTTAGATGTTAATACCGACCCATTTAGGGGTTAATAAATATATAAAATTTAGAAAGCTTGTCTTGTATTTATCTTGTGAACCCAGCACTCACTGGCGGTGAGTGTGGTTTTATATGAAAGAAGACTCAGGTGTGGGCCAACGCGGTGTTGGCGCACTGAGGATCTTTCACAGTCCCCTTAGCTTTATCAAGAAAAAAATGTACATAACTCTTCTCGGGCACTTGTAAGTTGGGCATAGGCGCCAGAGGTAGCATGGCGCTTATGGAGCAGTTCCAAGGAGCGAATACGCTGCAGGAGGGAATCTATATGAACCCGGCACTCCCTTTTTCAGGCGGGAGCCATGTTGTATGAATATTCTCCGGATCGGGTCAAGACCCACTGCTTCCTCCCTAGTGAAATATTCCGCTAAACGATATTTAATGTCGGTGAGGATGGTTGCATCATCTAGGAGTGACGTGTTAAGTTTACACTGGCGCTGGAAAGGGATAGGCGAGGATAAAGAGAGCAACAACGTAACCATTGCATGGTCTAAGAACATGATACTATCTCCGCCGACAGCACCGAGTGGAGGTGTTGGTGTTGTGTAAAAAGATAATCGATATGTGAATAACGGTTATGCATCGGGGAATAGTAGGAATAGTCATGATCTGATGGGTGGAGCAGACGCCAAAAGTCAATGAGTTGGTGAGAGTGGAGATCACTCTTAATCCCCCAAAGGAGTGAGTGCGAGTGGGAGGAGTGACCGGTGGATGAATCTAGAGTGGGGTCAAGAACCAACTCCGCTACCAGGAAGCCCTCTGCAAAATCATCCAGCATCTCCAAGTAGGAGCTAAGAGCCCGACCCTGTCCAGTGTTAGGCAAATAGAGGGAGGCAAAAGTAAATAACTGAGACGATATACGGCCCTTCAACATAATTCGTCTCCCCTCATCGTCAGTGTGAGTCTCCAGGTGTTCCCAATTCAGCGAACGAGAGATCAAAATACTAGTCCCTCTGGATTTAGGGTCAGGTGAAGAGCTATGCTAAGCATGTGGAAACCATGCATTGGTTAATTTGAATGGTCTACTAGAGCAATAATGAGTTTCCTGCAAAAACACAACATGAAGTCGCCTACCTTTGAGTATGTTGAAGAGAACAGAGGGCTTTTCCAGGCTATGGAGACCCGTCACATTGAGAGTGCCCACGGTGACACAGGTCTGTAGGCCAGGTGTCGGCATTGTCCAAGAGAGGAAGCTGTTCGCACCCTACGCCCATGGACAGATAAACAAGCAGATAAAGAACATAACACAAGAAAAAAAAAAAAAAAGAGGGGGGTGGAAGAGAGTAGAAAGAGTAAGAGAAGGAGTAGAAAGCAAGAGGGAGAAAGAGCAAGAGTAGAAAGAACAAGAGTAGACTAAATCTAACCACCCCTAATGTGAGGGGCGCAACCTCAAACAAATGAGAGGCGAAGGATTAAGGAAAACAAGAGAACGAGCCCATGAGCTCCACGAGTGTACTGTGCATAGAAGGTCCCAAACCACTGACCCACCCATTACTAAGCGGGAGAGGGGGCACGGGATGGACGGTAAGATCCCAGGTCAAGGACTTAAGAAGAAAACCAACGTAGGCAGGATGTAAAGAGAAAGCAACAGGAGGTCGCTGTTACAGCGCGGGACACTAACCACATAAGGCTACGTAGATGAGTAGTAAGGGATAGCCCAGGTCACCCTGACTCTAGAAACAGCGAGAACAATAATAGCAAAGGCTCTAATAACTAATGACACTAATTAAACCGATAATGGTACTTTTATGCTAAAAGTAACAGGGAAGGGGGAGGGTGTTGAGACGTCCATGTCAATACCTCTAAGAGGTGATATAGGGTCAAAGGCCAGACTAGAGTAACCCATTGACCGACTCAATGGTAAGCTAAAAGAGGAGTGAATAGTAAATAGTGAATAGGAGGGAGCAACAAAACAGTAGAACACAAAATGTCCACTATTCCAGAAAGGACAGCATAGCAAGCTATAGTGAGGCAGTGTCCCAATAGCAGAAACAACCAATTACAATCGAAAATAAGCTGTCACACCTCAGTAGGGAGCTGGTGAGACATGTCCTGTTGATTCGGAGGTGGACATGGGTGGTCTTCTCCAGGATGTCGTTGGGGAGAGGATCTTCCCCGGGACATGGCCGAGGAGGGACGTCTGACCCCCCGACGGCGTTGTTGAGGCAGAGGCTGGGAGACATCTAGGGCGAGCCAATTTGGAACGTCTATAGGGTTGGCATCCAGATCAGCTGGGGAACGGACCAGTAGTGAAGTAGAACCTTTACGGACAATCAGGTGGAAAGGGTGTCCCCACCTGTAGGATCCTCCACTATCTTTGATGAGGTTCAGAAGGGACTGTAAGGTGCGCCTCATAGCTAGCGTGCGTGTGGAGACGTCTGGGAAGAGTTTGATGGTGGTGTCTTCAAAGGGTAGGGCACCCATCGACCAGGCGCATCTCAGGATGTGTTCTTTCTCAGTACAATAATGCAGCCTGCAGAGGACATCCCTGGGGTGGGCGGGGTCTACAGGGCCAGAGCGCTGGACTCTATATACCCGATCAAAAGCATACGTAGCATCTAAAAGGCGTTGTGTGACCATATTGAAGATGGTGTTCACTCTGGTGATAAGGTCATCCTTGGAGCCTTTCTCAGGGACGCCACATAGACGAATATTATTTCTGCGACCACGGTTTTCTTGGTCGTCAAGTTGGAGAGCAATATTCTGAAGGTGTGCAACAGAGCGGGCTTGGTCATGTTCCACAGCAGTAAGTTGATGGGCTAAAGTGGAGAGCAACTGGTCGGTGGCATTGGCTCTGGTGGCTAGATGAGACACATCAGATCTGATAACGTCCAATGCTTGTTCATGGGCATTCTCCAAGCGAGAGACCTAGGTCTGTACTTTTATCCACAGTTGTGGATAAAAAGTATGGTCATGTGCATTACAGTTTAGCAACTCCATGTGCCTCATATTAATAGAAGTTAACCCTATCATGTCCCTCACATTAACCCCTGTGTGCTTTACATAAGGGTTACTGATATGTGAGACATATGGAGGTAATAATTAAGTAAATATCTTCATTATTGAGGTCCTTTATTAGTAACTCCATATGTCTCACATATCAGTAACCCTTATGTGAAGCACACAGGGGTTAATGTGAGGGACATGATGGGGTTAATTGCTATTAATGTGAGGCACATGGAGTTACTAATACTAAATTAATAACCCCAAATACCTGACATCAAAAGAAATAGTAACCCCAGCATGTACCTGTTGGATTTTTTTTTTACTTTCACTTTGCTGACCATGCTCTCCTCTCCTCCTCCTCAGGGGAGTCTTGGCAGGATGTAGAGCAGGAGCCATCTCTGCAGCAGGCAGTGTCCTTGCTGTACAGTGAAAGCTCCGCCTCCTGGGCTTCCTCACCCCTCTCATTGGTGGGCAGGGAGGGCAGTGAGGTCCTGTGCTGGCTGCCGTGCAAGCTGAATATGCCTCGCATGCCACTCTTGGCACGTGTGCCAGGGGCTGCTGACCCCTGCTATAGAATATTTTAATGAATATCAATAAAATGTATATTTTATAAAATTATATTTTGACATTCCCACATGCTTTTCAGTGATTTTCAGTTTTATATAAAGTATCACACACAAATGTTGCAGATTTGTTTTATACAGTTGTTTAATACCTATGAATGGCAATGTTCTTTCTGTGTTTGTATATTTTAATAAAAAGTATTGTAACAGAAAAAAAAACTACATACAGTTATCTAATAAGGATGCATGCCCATGGTGCAGCAGACCTCTAATGGAGATATAACCCAGGTGGTGTGCAACCTATACATGTCTGCACCTAGGATACGCTATTTATAACACATCTGAGAGGTGTTAAGAGTTTTATATACAGTGGGTACGGAAAGTATTCAGACCCCTTTAAATTTTTCACTCTTTGTTTCATTGCAGCCATTTGCTAAAAGCAAAAAAGTTCATTTTATTTCTCATTAATGTACACTCAGCACCCCATCTTGACAGAAAAAAACAGAAATGTAGATATTTTTGCAAATGTATTAAAAAAGAAAAACTGAAATATCACATGGTCATAAGCATTAGACCCTTTGCTCAGTATTGAGTAGAAGCACCCTTTTGAGCTAGTACAGCCATGAGTCTTCTTGGAAATGATGATGTGAGTCTTTCACATCTGGATTTGGGGATCCTCTGCCATTCTTCCTTGCAGATCCTCTCCAGTTCCGTCAGGTTGGATGGTGAATGTTGGTGGACAGCCATTTTCAGGTCTCTCCAGAGATGCTCAATTGGGTTGAGGTCAGGGCTCTGGCTGGGCCAGTCAAGAATCCTTTGTTATTTTAGCTGTGTGTTTAGGGTCATTGTCTTGTTGGAAGGTAAACCTTCGGCCCAGTCTGAGGTCCAGAGCACTCTGGAAGAGGTTTTCTTCCAGGATATCTCTGTAGTTGGCCGCATTCATCTTTCCTTCAATTGCAACCAGTTGTCCTGTCCCTGCAGCTGAAAAGCACCCCCATAGCATGATGCTGCCACCACCATGTTTCACTGTTGGGATTGTATTGGGCAGGTGATGAGCAGTGCCTGGTTTTCTCCACACATACCGCTTAGAATTAACGCTAAATAGTTCAATCTTTGTCTCATCAGACCAGAGAATCTTATTTTTCATAGTCTGGGAGTCCTTCATGTGTTTTTTGGCAAACAGTATGCAGGCTTTCATATGTCTTGTACTGAGGAGAGGCTTCCTTCGGGCCACTCTGCCATAAAGCTCCAACTGGTGGAGGGCTGCAGTGATAGTTGACTTTGTGGAACTTTCTCCCATCTCCCTACTGCATCTCTGGAGCTCAGCCACAGTGATCTTTGGGTTCTTCTTTACCTCTCTCACCAAGGCTCTTCTCCCATGATTTCTCAGTATGGCTGGACTGCCAGGTCTAGGAAGAGTTCTGGTCGTCCCAAACTTCTTCCATTTAAGGATTATGGGGGCCACTGTGCTCTTAGGAACCTTGAGTGCTGCAGAAATTCTTTTGTAACCTTGGCCAGATCTGTGCCTTGCCACAATTCTATCTCTGAGCTCCTTGGGTAGTTCCTTTGACCTCATGCTTCTCATTTGCTCTGACATGAACTGTGAGCTGTGAGGTCTTATATAGGCCTTTCCTAATCAAGTCCAATCAGTTTAATTAAACACAGCTGGACTCCAATGAAGGAGTAGAACCATCTCAAGGAGGATCAGAAGGAAATGGACAGCATGTGAGTTAAATATGAGTGTCACAGCAAAGGGTCTGAATACTTATGACCATGTGATATTTCAGTTTTTCTTTTTTAATAAATTTGCAAAAATATCTACATTTCTGTTTTTTTTTCTGTCAAGATGGGGTGCTGAGTGTACATTAATGAGAAATAAAATGAACTTTTTTGCTTTTAGCAAATGGCTGCAATGAAACAAAGTGTGAAAAATTTAAAGGGGGCTGAATACTTTCCGTACCCACTGTATATATATATATATATATATATATATATATATATACACTAGCAGAAGTACCCGACTTTGCACGGGTATATTTCATTTTTTGTTTGTGTAGTGGCCCCATAAGAATTGGCACTGGTCTATTTTGTATATCGTTTGTGTGTATTTTAAATATGTTTCAATTTATAAGAATGCTGACATCCAGTATGGCAGTCCAGTATAGGTACAGTCTATTTATGGCTGTGTTGCTATGGAAACCAGGTAAATTAAATGTGAAGTTATATTGGATGATACACATCATACAACTGAATACTTAAGGACCTGCAAACGGCTATTGACTAATACAGGTCATAAATAGCTTGATTGCTATGGAAACCTGGTGTAAAGCTGTGTGTATGTCAACACTGAAGAACCTGTGAGTTTCCATTGGTCCATAAGCATCATGTGATCATGTGTATCTCAGTTTGGATATCATTGAAAAACCTGCCTTTGGTTGTTATGGAAACCTGGAGTAAAGCTGTGTGTGTGTGACCTTGTGTAACAGTGTCATCCAAAGCGCCCTGCCCCTTTAAACCTGACCTACAGCAGTGAAGAAAAATGGCTAGGTTGTTTTGGAAACCTGGAGTAAAACTGTGTGAATGTGACCATGTGTAACAGTGTCATCCATAGCGCACTGCGCCTTTAAAGCTGCCCTACAGCAGTGAAAACAAATGGCTGAGTTGTTATGGAAACCTGGAGTAAAGCTGTGTGCATGTGGAGACTAAGTGCCTGCGAGCTTCTGTTGGCTGATAAGGGACATGTGACCGTATGTATGGCAGTTGGAATATGAGTGAAAGACTTACAGGCTTCTATTGGCTAATGCAGGTCATTTTTTGGGAATCCTGTATATCAGGAACGGTATGTCCTAGAGAGCTGAGACCCAATCAAAAACCTTCCCGGACACCTGATGTATCTGTGTGCCAAATTTGGTGAAGATCAGTCCAGTCGTTTGGTCGTGCATAAAGAACAGACAGACAGACAGAAACTCATATATATATATATATATATATATATATATATATATATATATGTGAGTATGTGAACCCAGAGGGCGCTATTGAGCGACCCAGGGCCAGCCCTGAAAAGGCCCTCAGCCATACCTTTGGGCGGGGCGTAACTCCAAAGGGAGTGGATACAGCGGCAGAGCAGCTGTCAAGGCCTGCAGGAAGCAGGCGTACATGGGAACCAGCCAAGGACAGAGAGGCGGTCTGTCCCAGGAGGGCTGGGGTCCACAGGGGACTTTTGCTGGAGCTGAGCATTAGTCAGGCTGCCCGTTGCCCCAGAGGCTAGACAGGGGTCAAGAAGTCAGTTAGTGCCCTAACTGTGGCCCAGGCTGTTTTTTGTTTTGTTATGTTGCACCTAAGCTGAATAAAGCCAGTTTACTTTGCACTTGGACCGTCTGAATGCTGTCTCTCCAGTGCCCAGTACCACTACCACTGCTGTCGGGACCAGGAGTCTGCCGCCATTTGAGACTGATCCCCCCAAATTGTCACTAAATATATATATATATATATATATGGTTTTAGAACTGCAAATTTTACTTTGGACTCTCTAGTGTATATCAATAAAGGGTATATTTTATAAAGTTATATTTTGACATTCCCACATGCTTTTCAGTGATTTGTGCTTTATGAGTGGGCATTTCCTACATTGATATTTATATAAAAGTGATAAGACACTTGGTATTTAACATCTTGACCAAAATGTTTGTACATTTAACCTGTATACTAATGGACATTAAACTGGAAACCTCTGGTTACTGGAATATTCGAAATGTGCTAATCATAACTGCAAATAAAAACTGCATGCAAATATAAAAGCATTGTGTAAATGCAGCCTAATTTATAGTGTAAAAAAAATGACCAATAGTTCAACTACTTACACATTTACATTTATTTCATTAACAAATGATTGTTTTACATGTAAAGACTAGCTTGTGACTGCATTCTTGAGAAAATAGAGTGAGTTTCTTACAAAGTCAGAAACATATTTTTTCTTGTCACATGATGATTTAGAACTCAAATGTTTTATGAATAACGCCCCATCAATGAAATATATACTCATTAATTCCCCAAGTAAGAAGGGGAGACACAATCCTTCTCCGGCTAGTATTCTATTGTAAAAAATATGTGGTGTCACTTCAGGACATATCTTAACTGTGGTCCTTGAAATTACCTATACTTGGTCTGTGTGTTAGCTGGATTTACCGGCCTGAAAAATATGTCAGGAGCAGGACTGCTAGCATGATAGTTATCTATGATGCTAGAAGTCCCTGCCTCCCCGTGACATACTGCCTCATACTGTAATCGGTACAGGACAGTATGTTGCTGGAAGGCAGGGACATGAAGGTCTAACCTAAGTAGTACAAACACATGCCCACAATACACAGGTCACCCACAGGTCTGTCAGTCTAGCCCATACACAAATGATAACAGCCAGCAGAGGCCGGAAAATCCAACACAATCAATTTTAGTTTATAGTTGGCTGAATGAAACAATTATTCGCCCCCCGATTTCCCTTGCTCAATGGCAAATTATATGGCCGCGTGCTATAAAATTCTCGTCCTGTGTGACATTCTGGGAAATGCAGTTCAAGCTTGTTATGCTTTGGTACCACACGCCAGCTTTACTGCACTCCCTGAATCCTACTGTTCCCCAAGTTTGTTGGCAATGTCTTTCCGATGTGGGCACGCTTTATTACGTATTTTGGACTTGTCCCTTGTTACATGACTTTTGGAGGAGAGTTAAGGGAATCAAAGATGGTTTGTTCATGCAGGGAGTCCCTCTTAATCACCTGATTTACCTGCTTAATTTGCCTCCTAAACAGAAGGCAGGAAGTCTGTCTGACTATTCTTGTACCTCTGCACAGCAGCTAAGACTTCAATTGCCCTGCGCTAGAAATCTCCACCCCCTCCCCCCAGACTTCATTGCTAGGGTCAAGGATATTTGCAATCTTGAATACCTGACTGCCTCTCTCAATAATACTGTACCTGCCTTTGATGCCATCTGGGCCCTGTGGGACACTTACTGTACATTGAGAAATTTGTAACATCTCTGCAATCGCCCCCACCCCTAACCCTTCTGCTTCATTCCCCTTCCTCGCTGTTTCTCTCTTCTTCCTTGGTTCTTCCCCCTTGTGCCCGTCTTTCGGCTGATTGTCTTTTCGCTGGTTTCTTATTATCCACTGATTGCTATTAGCACTTGAATCTATTTTGTAATATGTTACATGCCTTTTTTCTGTTCTCCATGTTTTTGTTAATGTTTAAAAAAAAAAAAAGTTTCAATAAAAATTACAGTTAAAAAAAAAGAAACAAATGCTCATAGGTTTATGTACAAACAATTGTTCCCTGAATGTTCAAAATCACTTCAGCAGTCTAAAATCTAATGTGTATGACCAGCTTTAGACCAAACAAAATTGCTCCAGCCCCAATCTCCTTGTCCTTGCCTACCATGGACAATTTACATTAAGTTGTCCCAATCTGTCCCATAGGCCACCCTCCCCTATTTTATTACCAACACATTTCATTCTTGACTCCTTTTCCTTTGTCACCACTCATAAGTATGTGTATATGTATAAGTAGTCATAGCTACTGAGAGACTTTACATTTGCTCCACATCTTCATGTCTGAACATATAAGGAATAGTAGCAGAGCTTTAGTAACACGCTAAGACTTTTCATGATTTTCAACATACTTTTGTTTAAAGCCTTTATCGTATATCACATGAGGCACTGGGGGAGGGGAGACACCATCAGACAGCGAATTGGCATTTACAAACTATACTGGCTGTGTTTTATTGTGCACACTTTTTTTTACATTTCTTTTACTTTTTTTTTTTAACACAAAAAGCCCACCAAAGCAATTTATATAAAGTGATATGTAAAAGCTACAGTGGAATGCTTGTGCTCTTTTGTGTAAGGGTTATTACATGTATAAAAACTACCTGGTGTCTTGCCAGGTAATTTTCCAGGTATAAAACTTACACGTGAATCCACCTAATGTCCCATAAAACAAAACAGTACAATGTGTTGATAGTCCTGGTTTAGCGCTCTATAATTAATATACAATAACCAAATCCAGTATACTGTAGCTCATGTATAAGAAGTATTAATGGTGAGAAATGTTATAATTCGGACATTTACATGCTTGTGCCATTTTTACAGATGCATTTTGAGACTTCATTCTGTTCAGACAGCCAGTGTGCATCTGACAGTGTATAGCATTAAGGGGATCACAGATGGCTTCATAGTATTTCGCATAAGCTATGAGACCAGTGAGTGCCCAGACCTGTGGTTCACAAACTTTCTGGAGGCGCGACCTACTTTTGGACAATAATTTAGCTGGGGATTCCCTTACCACACTTAGTCACATCTGAAAAATAAATGTCTCTACCTGTATTCTGTCTCTTATTCCACTGTAATCTTCCTCGTATTCTGCCTTTTAAGCACTGTACTCTGCCTTTAATTCTATTCTGCCACTATACCCCAAAATAAATCAGACTGTGAACCAGATCCCAGACGCAGATCTCTAAATTCAGACCTTTATATAAATGAATGCAAAAAACAAACAAACTTCAAATTAACAACCGCCCAGTCAGATGTGTATGTATTTTGTCTAGACATTGCTGATGTTGTAAAAGACAATATAGGGGAAGCAGACATGTTTTAAGGGAATACAACATAATTATTCAAAGACCATTTCTATATATGTATATGTATTCCTCCTGTGTGGCTCATTGTTTTATTGAACTCCAAATTATCATGTAACTAATTCTTCACTAGAAACTGCTTGTGCAACGATGTTCTTGACATTGACATTGTGCAATGATGTTCTTGACAATGACATTGTGCAATGATGTTTCTTGACATTGTTCTTTTGGCCTTCCTTGAGCTACTTAAACAAATTTTAGAGACTCATATTTGTTACCTCGGTGAATAGTTACTTAAACAGGACCTCCTCTCACTCCCTCCAATTCCAGCTCTTTGCATCCTTCAAAAGGTGCTGAACCACTGATGTCAGTTGGAATTTTTTTTCTAGTTCCCACCATTCCAGAGCAATTGGTGATATTAATTTCAGCACCCTATATGATAATTAGGCTCTGTACTGTCAGGTGGGTGGCCCTGTGCTGGAGCAGACAGTCTGGAACCACCCAACAGTAGAGAGCCTAAATTGCATATTAGGTACTGAAACTAACAGAAATTATTGCTCGGGAACAGTGGGGTTAGAGAAAAAGTTTCTAACTATGTCGGAATCAGTGAAGCAGAGCCTATTGAAGGATGCAAAGAGCTGGAGTTGATGGAAGTGGTTAGGGTCACCTTTACTGTAAGTATTTGGACATTATTCTTGCCTAAGATTATAGTCTCAAAATGATCACAAAGCAAGTTTTCTTTTAAAACCTGTCAGTCTGTTAATGTTCTGTGAAGTAAAGACCATTTCATATTAAGAAACTTAAGATATTCCCTTCACAGATCAGTAAACATTGGAAACTCTAACCAGATAGAGTCTCTTGTTTGAGAAGTAGAAGCAACTTAGGCAAGGCATAGCTAAGATGTGAAACATGTGAAAAGAGTATTCAGATACAAGCCTAAGGCTGGGGCCCCACGTAGTGTAAACACTGTGATTTTGCCGCTGCGTTTTATTACAATATCTGCACAGTGGATGGGATTCTGGCTATTCCCATCCACACATTACAAAAAAATATCATTGCGTTTTTGTAAATCACAACATGTCAATTATACCTATGGAAAATCTGGCGTTTTCCATATAGGTATAATTGAAGCTGAAGGTCCGCTGAGGAAAACTGTGAAAATCACAGCAGGAAAAAACGCAATGCATTTCTGCTGCAGTTTTTCCCATAGCACATTTTGGCTGCGGCTTGCTACGTGGGGCCTTAGCTTAAAGCAGCAAACCAAGGCTTTGCCCTGAGTAAAGAAAAGCCTAGATAAACTCTATACACAGGTCTTCAGTTTGCAGTGGCTTTACAGAACCTGGAAAATGCTATTCTCACTTTCATCAGTAAAGAAGCAGCTCTGGGATGCTAGACCCCTAGGCATCGTGCAGGGGCGTAACTACCAGGTGATGGGCCGCATGCCAAACTTTTGAGTGCACCTCAAAAAAAAAAAAAGACAACTTTTGCAGAGATTTCCAGCATGAAAACCTGTTAGATGATCAGAACATGCTGGAACAAAGGTACCACATACATAAGCAGAAAATGCCTGTTGGGGACTGGGAGGAATAAAATCCCGGATCCCTACATTTCTTCAGAACCTGAACATTAAATTAATTTAGACCTTTGGTGAGGTCCCCAAATCAGACCACTACATTAAAGTGTAACTAAATATTTATTTTTTCATAAATGCATAGAAGATAAACTTTGCAATATACTTTAACCCTTGAAGGATGCAGAGTAGTTTGTATGTTAATGCATGGTGCCTATTTTTTTCATATTTTCCTTCCCCTTTATCGCCTTCCAAAATTCATTACCGTATTTTTCGGACTATAAGATGCACCAGGCCATAAGACGCACCTAGGTTTTAGAGGAGGAAAATAGGGAAAAAAAATTTTGAAGCAAAAAATGTGGTAAAATACTGTAGTTGTACAGTCATGGCCAAAAGTTTTGAGAATGACACAAATATTATATTTTCACATGATCTGCTGCCCTATGGTTTTTATGTGTGTTTGTCAGATGTTTTTATCACATACAGAAATATAATTGCATTCATATTATGAGTAACAGAAGCTTATATTGACAGTTAGAATGAGTTAATGCAGCAAGTCAATATTTGCAGTGTTGACCCTTCTTCTTCAGGACCTCTGCAATTCTCCCTGGCATGCTCTCAATCAACTTCTGGACCAAATCCTGACTGATAGCAGTCCATTCTTGCAGAATCAATGCTTTAATTTTGTCTGAATTTGTTGGTTTTTGTTTGTCCACCCGTCTCTTGATGATTGACCACAAGTTCTCAATGGGATTAAGATCTGGGGAGTTTCCAGGCCATGGACCCAAAATCTCTATGTTTTGTTCCCTGAGCCATTTAGTTATCACTTTTGCTTTATGGCAAGGTGCTCCATCATGCTGGAAAAGGCATTGTTGAGCGCCAAACTGCTCTTGGACGGTTGGGAGAAGTTGCTCTTGGAGGACATTCTGGTACCATTCTTTATTCATGGCTGTGTTTTTAGGCAAGACTGTGAGAGAGCCGATTCCCTTGGCTGAGAAGCAACCCCACACATGAATGGTTTCAGGATGCTTTACAGTTGGCATGAAACAAGACTGGTGGTAGCGCTCACCTCTTCTTCTCCGAATAAGCTGTTTTCCAGATGTTCCAAACAATCGAAAAGGGGATTCATCAGAGAAAATGACTTTACCCCAGTCCTCAGCAGTCCACTCCCTGTACCTTTTGCAGAATATCAGTCTGTCCCTGATGTTTTTTCTGGAGAGAAGTGGCTTCTTTGCTGCCCTCCTTGAGACCAGGCCTTGCTCCAAGAGTCTCCGCCTCACAGTGCGTGCAGATGCACTCACACCTGCCTGCTGCCATTCCTCAGCAAGCTCTGCACTGCTGGTAGACCGATCCCGCAGCTGAAACACTTTTAAGAGACGGTCCTGCCGCTTGCTGGTCTTTCTTGGGCGCCCTGGAGCCTTTTTGGCACCAATGGAACCTCTCTCTCCTTGAAGTTCTTGATGATGCGATAGATTGTTGACTGAGGTGCAATCTTTCTAGCTGCAATACTCTTCCCAGTTAGGCCATTTTTGTGCAGTGCAATGATGACTGCACGTGTTTCTTTAGAGATAACTATGGTTAACAGAAGAGAAACAATGATGGCAAGCACCAGCCTCCTTTTAAAGTGTCCAGTGGTGTCATTCTTACTTAATCATGACAGATTGATCTCCAGCCCTGTCCTCATCAACACCCACACCTGTGTTAATGGAGCAATGACTGAAACGATGTTAGGTGGTCCTTTTAAGGCAGGGCTGCAATGATGTTGAAATGTGTTTTGGGGGATAAAGTTCATTTTCTAGGCAAATATTGACTTTGCAAGTAATTGCTGTTAAGCTGCTCACTCTTTATAACATTCTGGAGTATATGCAAATTGCCATTAGAAAAACTGAAGCAGTAGACTTTGTAAAAATTAATATTTGTATCATTCTCAAAACTTTTGGCCATGACTGTAGTTTTGCAACAGCTGCAAGGCCACATTGACAGGTGGCCCTGCAGCTATACGGGGATGTATAGGGCATCTTTTTTTGCAGGGCCAGGTGTACTTTTTAGTTGTACCATTTTGGGGAATGTCTATTGCTTTGATCACTTTTTATTCAAATCAGAGGCGAAACAGTGAAATAAAGGGCAGTTCAGCACTTTTGATACTTTTTCCCACTATGACATTCACCCTACAGAAAAATATTTTTATAAGTTTGTAGACCGGGTGTTTTTGGACACAGGGATACCTAATATGTACAGTGGGGGAAAAAGTATTTCGTCAGCCACCAATTGTGCAAGTTCTCCCACTTAAAAAGATGAGTGAGGCCGGTAATTGACATCATAGGTAGACCTCAATTATGAGAGACAAAATGAGAAAACATATCTAGAAAATCACATTGTCTGATTTTTTAAGAATTTATTTGCAAATTATGGTGGAAAATAAGATTTCTGGCTCTCACAGACCTGTAACTTCTTCTTTAAGAGTCTCCTCTGTCCTCCACTCATTACCTGTAGTAATGGCACCTGTTTGACATTGTTATCAGTATAAAAGTCACCTGTCCACAACCTCAAACAGTCACACTCCAAACTCCACTATGGTGAAGACCAAAGATCTGTGGAAGGACACCAGAAACAAAATTGTAGACCTGCACCAGGCTGGGAAGACTGAATCAGCAATAGGCAAAAAGCTTGGTGTGAAGAAATCAACTGTGGGAGCAATATTTAGAAAATGGAAGACATACAAGACCACTGATAATCTCCCTCGATCAGGGGCTCCACGCAAGCTCTCACCCCATGGGGTCAAAATGATCACAAGAATGGTGAGCAAAAATCCCAGAACCACACGGGGGGACCTAGTGAATGACCAGCAGAAAGCTGGGACTAACGTAACAAAGGCTACCGTCAGTAACACACTACGCCGCCAGGGACTCAGATCCTGCAGTGCCAGACGTGTCCCCCTGCTTAAGCCAGTACATTTCCGGGCCCGTCTGAAGTTTGCTAGAGAGCATTTGGATGTTCCAGACGAGTATTGGGAGAATGTCATATGGTCAGATGAAACCAAAGTAGAGCTGTTTGGTAGAAACCCAACTCTTCGTGTTTGGAGGAGAGTGAATGCTGAGTTGCATCCAAAGAACACCATACCTACTGTGAAGCATGGGGGTGGCGACATCATGCTTTGGGGCTGTTTCTCTGCAAAGGAACCAGGACGACTGATCCGTGTACATAAAAGAATGAATGGGGCCATGTATCGTGAGATTTTGGGCATTTATTTTAAACTATTTTATTAGCTCCCCCTAGTGGGCTTGAATCTGCAATCATTTGATTGCAAGTCCCATAGACTGCAATACAACTGTATTGCAGTCTATGGGAGATTCACTACATTACTACTGAGGCTGGTCATAGACCAAACGCAATAGTAATATTCTTATGACAAGCCTGGGAACCTTCAGTAGGGTCCCGGCTGTCACAGGAACAGGTCTGCTCCCGCGAGTGGACTCAGATCGCGGACATTAGCTCCCGGTCTCCACTGTACATTACTGCGGAGACTGGTAGCTATGGCGACCGCTCTGCAGCAGAGCGGCCGCCATTATCTTTACAGAGCCGGCATCTGCCGTAATAGCACGGCAGATGCCGGGATGGGTTCGTGTCGCTGGGAACACCCTCTCCTGCAAGTGCAGGGCCCACAGCATTGCCCCACTCCTGTAGCTACAGGAAGTCCCACTGGAGGAAGCCGTCAGCAGCAGGAGTGGGGGCGATGCATTCGGACTATAAGACGCACCCTCCCTTTTCCTCCCTAATTTGGGGGAAAAAAAGTGCGTCTTATAGTCCGAAAAATACGGTACTTTTTTAAAACTTTTAAAATAAAAAACATGCTCACCTGTTCCCGGTGCTTTGGTGTCCCCCAGCGCGGTCCGGTCCTGCTGCTCAGCTGTCTTCTTGCAGTGGAATTTCTCGACATCTGTGACATCCCGGGTCCCTTCCTTAGACTGCTAATTGGCCTCATAATCACGTGCGGCTGAAAGACAACAACGGAGCTACAGGACCGGACTGTGCTGGGAGGCACCGGAGCACCGCAGACAGGTGAGTATGTTCTGTTTTTTTTTTCACCTTCCCTGGCCTCATTAAAAAATAAAATTTTATTTCTGACAACCCCTTTAAATCCCCTGCATTCAATCTAGACTTACTTTCCTCTGATGAAGGGGGGGGGGGGGGGGAGTCAGCAACCACTGCACTGGCAAAGTGTCAAAACACATCTGACGCTAGGTTCGCTTAAAAAGCAGCTAGACTATAATGGGGTCCGCCGAGTTTCCGTCTGAAAAGGGTGGAAAATTGCAGAGAAAGGACTTTTTTCTCTGCATTTTTAAAGCGGAATGGGGAACGGAATCCCCGAATGGAGACCGGGAGCAGGTGTGAACCTAGCCTGAGACTGCTCAAGAAAAGGAAACTATTAACCTTGGCCTAAAGACACAGACATTGGACAGAGGCAAACTGGAGAAGTATTTTGTGCAGATCTAAATATGAGGCATTTCAATCATAGTATAGATGCTAGGGATATGTTTGATGCTGAAACCTTACACAAGGCTCTCTATCCATTTTCCAGCTACACACTGTACCCTTTGGATGGCTTTTGATTCATACAAGCTTCATCCTAAGGATAAAGCCACACGCTGACAATTGTCAAAGCACAACCCTATTGAGCTGTTGAGCAGCTTGCTCATATGGTATGAAAAAAAGAGCCCAAGTCAATTCATCATGTGGGAGGAGCTTGACAAAGCAAAATGGACTAGTTACTACTCCTGAAAGCAAGAAGTTACAAAGGAAATTGTAGCAGTTTCTGAGTTACTGCAAATTCAAATTTTCAGCATGCTAGGTAAATATACTAGTCTGTAAAATTACCAACTTATTACAATTTTATAGCTGTATTATACCTGTTTCATATGCAGCTAAAGTACAAATGTTCCAGCAAACACGTGTGCAAGTTTCTCAGATAAGTGACAGGTTCTCCTTAAAGCCATATTGCAAGTAATAGAATTTTGGATCAAATTCTATTTTGTGAATAGGGGGAGTAGCCATCACATACACAACTCAATCCAAATACCTGGAGAACACAGGGAGGAGTAGGTAGCTAATTGGCGCACCATCTTCTATTTCAGAAGCACACCCTCCGCGGTCATGTCTGAACAGGACTTTATATTGTCAGATTTACTGAATGTAATTCAGCAACAAAACAGCTGCCATGAAATCGAGGATCCTTAGTACTGATGTCTGAATCACCTGAAGCTACAGTGAACAAAGCACAGACAACTGTTCTGGGGAAAATGCAGCAATTCATGGCACAGTAAAGCAAATTGTCCTGCAATTGAAATACACGTTACAAAATATTTTAACAAGTCAACTCTGAACCCAGTTCTTTAATATGAGAAATCTTAGTACCTTAAATTATTGAATGTTGATGTCCCCATTTAATGTTATGTCATTTGAAGGTCCGAATAGGTCTTTACAGAAAGTAAGGCTAAGGCCCCACATTGTGAAAGCTGCTTTTTTTGCTGCGTTTTTTTTTTTTTTTTTATCCAAAGTCAGGAGGGGATTCAGCAGAAGGGAGAAGTATAAGAGATTCCTAGATATTTTAGATATTTCAAAATTGTTTTGAAGTCACTCCTGACTTTGGCTCAAAAAAAGCGCAAAATCTGCAACAAAAAAAATCAGCTTTTCCGCAATGTGCGGCCTAAGCCTAAAGCTGTTTTTCAGGATAAAGTCTTCGAATCACCTACATAGCCATAATTGATAAAGCTGTGCCTGTCTGCAGCTAGAGGATGCTTACAGTATATGTTGTTTTTTTTCTATTACTGACAAGCATGAGGACCGTCTATGCCACCAGCAGAGTCTAAGTGATCTCTTTTTTGATCCTTAAACTCCACAACAAGGTGTGAACTTGGTTTTTGGGCCCCCAGGTCATGTTATACTAGTGTGTGGACCAATATGGATGGCTGTACGTTGGGTACTAGCCTAGAGAAACTTTGCTACACAACTATGAATTGTATACAGGGTACTAGTCTGCAGCAACTTTGCTACACAACTATGAATTGTATATAGGACACTACCCTGCAGTACCTTGGCTACACAACTGTGAATTGTATATATGGCACTGGCCTGCAGTACCTTGGCTACACAACTGTGAATTGTATATATGGCACTGGCCTGCAGTACCTTGGCTACACAACTGTGAATTGTATATATGGCACTGGCCTATAGTACCTTGGCTACACAACTGTGAATTGTATATATGGCACTGGCCTGCAGTACCTTGGCTACACAACTGTGAATTGTATATATGGCACTAGCCTGCTGCACCTTGGCTACACAACTGTGAATTGTATATATGGCACTAGCCTGCTGCACCTTGGCTACACAACTGTGAATTGTATATATGGCACTAGCCTGCTGCACCTTGGCTACACAACTATGAATTAACCGATTATGGTAAATATTGTTATTTTTTTTAATTCATTCTATTGCTGTCTATTGATGAATTAATAGGGCCTTGTACTATTTATTATCCTACTAGTCCAAATGCTCTCCCGACATTTATCGATGTATAATTCACATTTTTGCATTTATAACTTTATTTATAGCTATTTGATTACCTTATAGGTTGTAGGTGTATTTAATAGGTAGTATATATGGGGCCTTGATGTTGTAGTATAGGGGTAGGCAATCTTCGGCACTCCAGCTGTTGTAAAAACTATAACTCCCAGCATGCATACTTGTTCTGCTGTTCTTGGAACTCCTATGGAAGTGAATAGAGCATGTTGGGAGTTGTAGTTTTACAGCAGCTGGAGTGCCAAAGTTTGCTGACCTCTGTTGTAGTATATACTGGCCAATTGTCTTGCCTCTAGGTGTTTACCATAGCCCCCAAGACTAGCTTCAGATCCCTACAAGCTACACAGGCGAAGATACCAACAGGCTGTCACTGGATTCAGGATAGGGTCTCTAGTCTGTAACAAGGATGGCCAGTAGCAGACCAGATCATATACCAGGGGCAAAGACAAGGATGTATTTAGAAATAAGGCCAGGAGTCGAACTGGAGGTATTGTTTAGACCAGGCTCAAAACAAGAGGAGAAAAGAAAAAGGAAGTGGAGAAAAAAAAAAAAAAACACTATTTGGGTGCAGTATAGTACAGTGGAAGAGAAGGGGCAATGCAAGGCAGGCATGTAACAGTGTTAAGGCACCAAGTGGTGGCTGCAGTTGGTATATATTGTTATTTACTGTAATGGACAACAGCAGCACTTTTTCTGGAAAGAAAAAAATACTTTTATTCCTAATTTCATTCACCTGCAAACTTGTATTTGTGAAATATGGTTGAATGATGAAACATGCTAAACTGGCTAAAATTGTATACTAGTCATGGCCAAAAGTTTTGAGAATGATACAAATATTAATTTTTACAAAGTCTACTGCTTCAGTTTTTCTAATGGCAATTTGCATATACTCCAGAATGTTATAAAGAGTGATCAGCTTAACAGCAATTACTTGCAAAGTCAATATTTGCCTAGAAAATGAACTTTATCCCCCAAAACACATTTCAACATCATTGCAGCCCTGCCTTAAAAGGACCACCTAACATCGTTTCAGTGATTGCTCCATTAACACAGGTGTGGGTGTTGATGAGGACAGGGCTGGAGATCAATCTGTCATGATTAAGTAAGAATGACACCACTGGACACTTTAAAAGGAGGCTGGTGCTTGCCATCATTGTTTCTCTTCTGTTAACCATGGTTATCTCTAAAGAAACATGTGCAGTCATCATTGCACTGCACAAAAATGGCCTAACTGGGAAGAGTATTGCAGCTAGAAAGATTGCACCTCAGTCAACAATCTATCGCATCATCAAGAACTTCAAGGAGAGAGGTTCCATTGGTGCCAAAAAGGCTCCAGGGCGCCCAAGAAAGACCAGCAAGCGGCAGGACCGTCTCTTAAAAGTGTTTCAGCTGCGGGATCGGGCTACCAGCAGTGCAGAGCTTGCTGAGGAATGGCAGCAGGCAGGTGTGAGTGCATCTGCACGCACTGTGAGGCGGAGACTCTTGGAGCAAGGCCTGGTCTCAAGGAGGGCAGCAAAGAAGCCACTTCTCTCCAGAAAAAACATCAGGGACAGACTGATATTCTGCAAAAGGTACAGGGAGTGGACTGCTGAGGACTGGGGTAAAGTCATTTTCTCTGATGAATCCCCTTTTCGATTGTTTGGAACATCTGGAAAACAGCTTATTCGGAGAAGAAGAGGTGAGCGCTACCACCAGTCTTGTTTCATGCCAACTGTAAAGCATCCTGAAACCATTCATGTGTGGGGTTGCTTCTCAGCCAAGGGAATCGGCTCTCTCACAGTCTTGCCTAAAAACACAGCCATGAATAAAGAATGGTACCAGAATGTCCTCCAAGAGCAACTTGTCCCAACCGTCCAAGAGCAGTTTGGCGCTCAACAATGCCTTTTCCAGCATGATGGAGCACCTTGCCATAAAGCAAAGGTGATAACTAAATGGCTCAGTGAACAAAACATAGAGATTTTGGGTCCATGGCCTGGAAACTCCCCAGATCTTAATCCCATTGAGAACTTGTGGTCAATCATCAAGAGACGGGTGGACAAACAAAAACCAACAAATTCAGACAAAATTAAAGCATTGATTCTGCAAAAATGGACTGCTATCAGTCAGGATTTGGTCCAGAAGTTGATTGAGAGCATGCCAGGGAGAATTGCAGAGGTCCTGAAGAAGAAGGGTCAACACTGCAAATATTGACTTGCTGCATTAACTCATTCTAACTGTCACTATAAGCTTCTGTTACTCATAATATGAATGCAATTATATTTCTGTATGTGATAAAAACATCTGACAAACACACATAAAAACCAGAGGGCAGCAGATCATGTGAAAATATAATATTTGTGTCATTCTCAAAACTTTTGGCCATGACTGTACATTACCTCCTGCCATCAATTATCTGCTCAGCAATGACATTCCAACATGCACTGTAATATAACCAATAGATAGATTATAGTTGTTGAATAAGCCATTCTTTGCAGCTTCGCCTTCACCACCACTGCTGGTGACAATGGAAAATAAATACAGTTAGCATGGAACAATCTACCCCTGTTATAAATAAGACCTACCTGTACCTGAAAGCAGTGATAAGGATTCATTCAGTGTGAATTCAGGATGAACTTCCAGCTTTATGAGTAATTCAAACAGTTTAGTGCAAGTGGAAACATCAGGACTCTGATCAATTGAAAAAGCATGCACACAACCTCATTTCTACTGTGTGAACAGCGAATATTTCCCTGGGTGCTATAGCAATCACAAATCAGTGAATAGACAAGAGACATGGTTTACTTAGGCCTGGGAACGCACTGGATGAGAGCTGCGGATGATGTAACAGTGTAAGGAGGTTAGGTTTAATTAGTTCCCTTGTCATACGCTTAGAAATTAGTACGACAACCACATTTCATTCTTCTGTGCCATTGACCCTGCTCGACTTTGAAATCCTCTTCATCATTGGTATTAGACATTAACACACATGCAAAAAAAAACTTTAATAAAAAAAAACAAAACACAACAGCATATATCATTTACATTCTGACTATTCGCCATGGATACTTCATTTTGTTGACAATGGAATGGTTACTAGAGAAGATCCAGGTTGCAATCTTTCCCCTCGGCAGATCAACAACTTTGTTGTTCAAGACCAGCTTATTTTTTTTGTTTAAATGGTATAAGGCAAAATAAATGTTAGGGCAAGAAGTTCTAAGACAGTCTAATAACTCAGAATATGATAATGCAACACCTATGAGCTCTAATTTATTCTACATGAAAGGAATTTTACTTTGTTTTCGACCCTTCCAAAATAGCAAACACTTTGAAGGCAACATGTTAAGGTGTGATGAAGCAGCAATAGAGACCAGAGTACTGGTTGGTAGTAGTGGTACTGTTTGGAGACTGTCTGGGCACTGCTACTTGCACACTTTGGATCTCCATTAAAATCATGAAAGTTGTGATCTGATTGGTTGCCTCATCCATGATTTGTCTGCACTAATTTTCACATCATGTAGATGTACAATTGTAGGCCTAGGCATCTGTGTAAGCACACAAAGGGGGAAATTTATGAAGACTGTGAGTTTTCCATGCTGGTCTTCATATCCCCTGCACTCATAAATCAGGCACATCCTTTGGTCGGCCATGCGCTTACATTTTAAATCTATGTAAAAAAAAATGCTGAAACAGGGAAAAAAAAAAAATAGACAAACACTCTTTCACTTGAGAAATTTATTAGCAAACTATTCTGAAATATGTAAAGATCCATTAAATACATATTGGCTATGTACATTGTACCTTCTAGTATACAAATTTACATTATTAAACATACTTAAATAAACCTTTTCAGTCAGAAAATGGTAGTAAATGTACAGACAAATGAAAAAACACATACAGTCTACCACTGAATCCTGTTCCTGAATATCTCTTATTATATACATTGTATTTCTTATACCTGAACGAGGGCAAATGACCTCTGACCTGTATATTGTAGCATAACCATACACGGGGCCGACTATAATAAAAAACAAGGCCTTTTATATTCTCGATTATTCTCTTTATGCTGCACAGAAGATACAATTTACATATCATGATCTTATGCGCAAAAACAAAGTACACTTTTATAAAGATGTTCAAGTTATCCGCTTTGGCAAAAAATATTTGATTTACTATAAAATGTCATTAACATGTGTAAATGAGTGTATAGTCAAATATATCTGCTATTTATGAAATGCGAAATTGTAGTTGAAGTCTAGACTACTATTCCATTATTTACTCTTATCAATAAAGTTTTTCTAATCAATGATATGGTATACTAAGGTTTTCTCTCCAGGACAGAAAAGGATGCTACTCTATATACTCAAGTGTGCTCTGTGTTTAAAGGGACTTTCTAGATCCATCAAATACATGTTATTGTTTCTAAATGAAAAGCTGTACAATTTTCTTTTATATACTTGATACCATGTATCAGTTCCTCACGGTTTCTCGATTTCTGCTTGCTGCCATCCATTGTTTACTTATAGTGGATAAAAGTCAGTCCATGGTCATGTGATGAACAGTCCATGGTCATGTGATGAACAGTCCATGGTCATGTGATGAACAGTCCAGACCATGGGCAGTCCATCACATGACCATGGGCTAATTTTTATCCACTAGAAGTAAAAAAAGAATGACAGCAAACAGAAAGCTAGAAAACCATGAGGCATTGATACAGAAGGCATATTGGAAAATTGTACAACTTTCTTTTATACAAACAATAACATTTATGTCTTGATACTGGACAACCCCTTTAAAGCATCCAGGGGGAAAACTGTTAATGATCAGTTTGGCATAATAAAATAAATAAATGACACTCAACTCACTGATCCCTTGGAAGACCCCTTTAAATTTGTGCGACTTCACCCTAGAGTAGAATGGATAAGTACAGAGACACTAGGTGTATCTGCTGAGTAGTGGCACTTGGGTGTTCCATCTTATGGTGATTTTGCTCTACAACTTAGGGCCAGAACCAAGATCAGTATTCCTGTGCTAATCTAAAAGGTTGAGGAAAATAAATCTAAATTTATTAAATATAGATGCAGAACCTCTTTAAAGAGCAATTCCACCCACAAGTAAAGTGACAGCCTGTTATAGGCAATTACTTTAGGTTGGCGACAAGAATGTGATGATCATTTCTATCAGGTCCACTGGGAGAGGAGTGACATTGTTGCTAGTGATATTTCCACCAGCATCATGTACTAAACAGCAGCATCAATTGTAATTGTCACTATGAGCGATATATATATATATGTGAATTTGGTAGCCAATGATGAGGAGGTGATCAGCAACTGATTGTTTTGTCTTCCCCCATAGTCATTTAATCTGTCCAATAATTGTTAAGAATACAATAATTGGCCTGTGTAAGCCAACCTTAGCATTACCTGATTTAATGTGGTTGTGTGTCAATTACTTACAATGTATGTAAAGGGATCCTGTCACATGGAAAATGCAAAGTTGACCTGCAAGCAGTATGTTATCTAGTAAGAAGAGCTAAGCAGATCGACATATAGGTTTGTGGGCAAAGATTCAGTATAACCAGTCATTTATATCTCAGTTCTTTCTATGTGGATAAGTTAAGAGGACGGTCACTCAGTAATTCACAGCTTTCTTTTTATGTATACTCACACTGGAAAGGCTGTCAGTCACTGCTCCTTCACTTCTCAACATAAAAAGAATAGATAAATGAAAATACAAGATATACTTTTCCTACAAAACTATTTATGTATGGATCTTCTCTCCCCCTCCAAGCTCTAGAACATGCTGCTTGTTACACATCGCACTGCATTGTCCATGTGACAATGATTTTCCAACATTTCAAAAACCTGACCAGGGAGCGGATAGAAGATTAAAGAAAGAAAACCTAGCTCACTTTCTAAAGGTCCTTCAGTTCAATCAGTGTGGGTTCAGTTCCCAGGGCCTCTTGCCCCAGTCAGCTGATGTGACCACTCAGCCAATCACTGGCTGTTTATGCACATATAACCACTGATGCCAGTGACTGGCTGAGTGGTCACGTGACTGACTGTTGTGACAGCATCATTTCCAGTCCAGCAAGTGTCAAAAGGTGAGGGATTGGTCCGCACCAAAGGGATGGAGGGATCTTTAGAAGGTGCATTTTGCAGGGATGGGGAAATAGCAACTTTCTGTTTATATAGCCATCTGTACCCTGGTCATTTTTTAAATGTTGGAAAACTCCTTAAAGGAACCACAGTACCTGAGATGGGAGGGTTTCTAAACAGGGGCAACTGCTCTGGAAACTCTTAGTTGTCCCCAGGAATTTTTTTTTATTTTTTATTTCCTTTTCCAACAAAGAGCAGATGAAAAGTAGTCCCAAGCTTGTAGTGTCTGGCTAGGAAGATTTGCAAAATTACCTCAAGATCTAGAATTGGTGCCTATAGTTATGATCTTTTTGTTATACATCTCCACAATGTTATAGACGTACATGGATGCTTACTTTATGTACAAATATTTTTTTTTCCAGGTGAACCTTCTTATTAGTTATGAGGGTGGTGAATGAATGTGGTAATGAAAAATAGTATTTAGGGTTCCATTACATGTTCTCTGCCAATTCGTGATAACCACATGCAGTTTACCGCTTATTGCTCAGCTGCATCTGTACTTGGTAAAAGGTAACCATGCATATTGATTTATTTTGAATGATTCCACAGGTTGGTATTCTTCTTACCCATTATCCCATACCGACCTAGATAGCAGCATTACAAACAAGAGTTTGCATTAAATAAAAGCTACAAACTGTTCTCGATCCTTAGACAGCAGGAGGTCTTGAACTGAATAGCTGGGGTAAGGATGAGAAGACTTTCCTGTGTCTGATCAGTTTGGAAATTTAAGTAAAAAGTGGTCAACCCCCTTTAAATTTCTGAAACACCTCTGTCATACTTGAACATGGCCTAAAAGTGATATTCTCAATAAACAGCATTTTCCTTTTTTACTCCAAGTAGATCCAGCATTCTTTGCCTGTTAATTCATTAATATATTATAGTGGTCAGGACATAGTTTTTTTTTCTTCTGATATAGAGTTCCAAATCTACTGCAAAGACATAGCCTTAAAAGATGGGGAGTAAGGAGCTAACTATACTGTCTAATTGTCAAGTGACGTGTATGACAGTATGTAATAACCTCCCATGCTCCCTCTCGGGGTGGGGGAGGGGGGCTACAAGCAAACAGCACTTTTGAATCTATATCCATGTAGGGCATTTAGAGCTCTGTATCAGAAACAAAGCAACAAACACTATAAAGATACATTAAGACACTTTCAGCATAGGGCATGTGAGATCTCAACACTAGTTTTCTTTTTCTTAGTAAATAAAGATTTAGCTTGTTTTAGAAAAACTTTGTTTCCTAGGGATTGTAAAACTTCATAATGATCTTTCATTTATCAAAGTATGAACAATTTACTGTGCTTAACATCTCATTTATAAATCTTTTGGATACAAATGTATTCCTTAAAAAGTTGCTTAGCTGAAAATAGTAGATAGTACTCAATAGGTGCAAATTATAAACTAACATTTGTCGATAAACCACCCCGCCTTTGATAGCCTATCATTCATCAACATTATGTTGGGGGTTAACCCTGTCGAAAGGATTGTAGCACTGCAGCCTCTATAATGTTTAAGGGTTGCAGATTGGTTTGTACTTACAAATTCCACATTTTTCGTAGTGGCAGTGCAAGATACTGCAGTTCTCCCAGGAAAGGGAATGAGACAATGCTGCAAGACAGCATGCACAGCAGCTCCAAAAAAGGTACGGCATTTTTAGGTATGAAGCAGCCTGCAACATAAATATTATAGAAGTTGTTCCTTCAAACAGCTGATCAGAGTGACTAGAGAGGGATCTCCACAGATTGAATACTGATAAAATAGGCCATCAAGTTTAAAGAGGAATTTCACCACCTCCGTCAACTCCAACTCTTCCCATTCTTTAATCGGCTCTACTCCTCAGATTCAGGGGGAAGTTGGAATCTGTTCTCTAGCCCCCACTGTTCCAGAGCAATCATTTCTGTTTCAGCACCCAATATTTTAATTGGGCTCTCTACTGTTAGATGGGCGGTCCAGGGCTAGAGCAGTTTGGAACTGCCCACTTGACAGTACTGAGCCTAGTTAGCATACTGAATACTGAAACTATTGCTCGTGAGCAGAGAAGAGGTACAGAATAATGCCCAACTATATCAGAATCAATGGAGTAGCACCTATTGATGGATGCAAAGAGTTGGAGATGCTGAAGTGGTGAAATCCCTTTTATTCTCCTTATAAACTTGGAAGAGAATGTTATCAGAATACAATCAATATCGATAGTTTATATGTATCTTTTACCAACAGGTAGCAGAAGAGTAATCGCCTATCATGCTAAAACTTACATGATAGAAGCCTAGCAGCAGGATTCACATGTGAACAATAAAGGCTAGAGTCACAGTGAGTATACACTGAATGGTTGAAGGGCTGTCAACAAATATTCCAACTTTAAATATAGAGAGGTGACACCATCCATATGCATTATAAATACATGGCACATCTGTGTTCATTAAAGTGGCTAGCTCTGTATGGAACAGCACCACCTCTAGTTTTTCCTTGTTGAGTAAGTGAAACAGCCTGTGCCAGCCATTGCTATAAAATCCAGTAAGTTAGGAGACTCCACCCAGCAGAGTCCCCTTCATCAAGCCAATGGCAACGTGATCAAGTACTCCTTTAGCTGAAACAGCCAGCCATAAAAGTCAATGAATAGCTTGTACCTTTGGAAAGTGAAAAATAAATGTTAAACAGAGTCCAGCTTGTTCTATAGAAAAGTTCTCCAAAGAAAGTCTGGTAGAGGAAGTGATGACTGCAGATACAGATTCTCACATAAGCACTCTTTCAGCCCAGCTCAAAGACTATTGCAACACAAATTCCTTCATGAGGCTGCATAATGCACTTGCTGGAAAGTAGTAGTTAGTAGTCCCAACAGTCATCATAGTCTATAGAAAAAAAAAAAAATCTGCACTGCTTATGAGTACAGCTTGTCATAGGAAAAGGCTTTTTGGAAACCTTCCTTTATTAAATTCACCCAAACAGGGGTTGTCGAATCAACTCGTTAAATAAACACCTACTTTAGCAAAGGTTTCAATATTTTACCAAGTGTTGCTTTGCTTGTATCCTTAAGTTTTAAAGAAGATTTTTCAACTATACTTTTTTCTTTTTGAACAGTCTCAGGTTTGCCATTACGAATAGCTTCTGTTACCACCCCATTTGACCTTGTGCTATTGGTCCTTCTGAAAGTACCAGCACTACCATTTTCTTTGGGGGTAGATTCTCTACTTACTGGTTCAGACCTTACTTTAGATTGGCGCAAAGATGTTGATCTAGTTATTGGTTTTATTGGAGTAGGAGCAGGAGCTTCGGTTTTTGCACGGCGTGAAGATGAGGCTACAGTGTTTCTGGCAAAACTTGGCGTAGATGATGAGGTTCTCAGGGTATTGGCTGGTGGAGTCTTGCTGACTTCTGCAGCAGGTGGAACTGGTTTCTGAGTTGTCCGACAGATCTTAGTTTCATCAGGTTTTGGCTTGCTAATATTTCTAACAGGCTTTGCAGCAGGTTTTTTGATGGAACTTTTTCGCTGAATCTGGTCCCTTTGAAAACGTGCACTATTAGAAGTAAAACTTGCTCCTCTTTGAAATTTGGGATCCTCAGTAGTGATACTAGACCTTGGGGAAGACTTCTGAGTATCTGTTTTTGCTCGAAAAGACTGACGCTGTGTCTGCTTTAAGTCATCCAATTTTGTCTCATCCCTAACTGAACTCCTGAGTTCTGTTCGTTTTATACTTCCAGGTCTGTTGGATTTAGAAATGGGCACAACTTTCCTCATTGTAACATGCTCAGAGTCATTCAACATACGAACAGGTTTTGTGGCGACAGTGTTTCCTGGGCGAGTAACAGTTGTCTTTGCAGAGCTTGGGATTCTTTCTTTTAAGGAGTTATGCCTTACCTTGAGGTCTTTAGAGTCTTTACTTTTCAAGGCACTCTCCTTCGAAATACTATTCTTTCTAACACCACGCTCTGAGTTTTCAGACTGATCAGAAACAGATGTGTTTGATATGACTCCACCATCAGATTTATCAACCTGTACATTTTCATCTTTCTTCTCATACATATCTTGGTTTTCAGAACCGTCCATTGTTAATGACTTATCTGTACTATCTTCTACATAAAACAATGGTGTGTGCTCTTGCTTATCAGGGTTACATGTGCTTTCTGACATACGTGTGGCAGCACTGTTTAAATGAGCTTCAGTTGTATCACTTGATTCTTCTGAGGTACTTAAGGAAATACATGGCTTGTCTTTGGTAGTTTTATTCAATGGAGAATTATTGTCATCTACACATCTAATGGAACCCAAGTTGGGTTCAACCAGTGGTTCTGAGCTTGTGATACATGCATCATCAGTGTTTTCTTTTACAGATTGATGAATATCAAATTTCTGCAACTTTTTAACCAGCTCCCGTTCTTCGACAGTGACTGTTAATGGACTTAATGATGTCTTTTTTTGCTGGCTGGCTGTCTTATTCTGGCAGCTTGTCTGTTGATTGTTATTTCTGTCAGTGTTATCTTGTTTGTAATGAAAGTTAGAAATGGCAGTGTGGTCAGGCACCTCGTCTTCCAGATTGATAAGTACTGTAGGCAATTGATGTGGACTCTGAATGTCTTCATTCTTATTTAAGCTCATGATGTTAATGTTCTGGTCATTTTTCTCCTTGGTTTCTATCCATGCAACTGTGGGTCTTGGCTGGTGAGAGTGAGATCGGGGCAAGCTGTTAAATTTGTTGGCTTGTTCGTCCTGTGGTGCTTCCAAGTACATCTGCAGTTCTCGATCTGCTGTAATCCCTAGTGATAGACGGGACCGCCGTGAGCTGGAGTTTCTGCTTAATGGACTTTGGGGTCTTTGCTGCAGAAATGGCAAAACATCTTCAAGTCCTTTTTTTGTTAACAACTCCACATCGTTTTCACTGCTACTCCTTCCAAAACCTCCATTCTCTCCAAAGATCCAGGAGCGGCGTTTAAGTTCCATCTCCTTCTGTCTTTTCTGCTGCCGTAAATCTTGAATTTCCCTCTCTTTATTTTCCTATAAAGACATAAAGCAGAACAGCCATTCTAGTATTAGATTTCATGCCCATACAAAGAATGCACACAAAAGTCACTGCTTTCCTAAGAGGACTGTCATAAAATATGGATAGTTTGTTAGAGGTTTGATCCATCTTTTAAATGCAACTTTAAGTAAATATTTTGTGCAAACATTTTGTTAAGAATTATAGAAATATACAAATATTACAAACCCTCAGTGCAGCACTTTGTTGCTATCAAATTTATGTATATGGTTCTTACCTTTACAGCTTTGTTAAACTTGTCACAAAAATCCCGAAATATTTGAAAACATTCATCCAGTTTCATAGTTTCTTTGTCTTCACAGAAGAAGTCAATTAGAGTGTTCCCCTTCTTATGTAACTCCACCTTCTGCTTCTCCAACTCTTTCAATTCTTTCATAGCATTCTGAAATACAGACACACCATTGGTCAGCAAGTGCACAGCATGTAATAGATAGGTGTGCACATGGTGCATCTTTGGCATATGGCCCTTTCTTGCACCGCATCTCTTATTATGTGCCTCGCTCGCCACTTTTGGAAAAAGTGGGCGGAGCAGGGCAGTCAAGGAACACCCCAGCAAGACAAATTTATCGTAACTCAAACCCTGAAAACTGGTGTGAGATACATAGGATATCGTCACTGGCGTAAATGTCAATTCTGGTGCACAGAAGTATGTCCGATTTATTAAGAAGCCGGAGCCTCTTGATAATTAAGGTACACCAAATGCAAATCGGTGACTTTATGAAGACTGACTTTTTAATTGTTTCCCCCATTATATCACAGCTCTACTTACTATAAAGGTTCATCTTCTCTACATACATATTTATGCAGTTGCATACCTGAAGAAACTGTTCCGTTTGCTGTGACAACTCAACATCTTTTTTGATCTGGTCTTTGAGGGTTTTTGTTTTTGTTAATAGTGCCTTGAATTCTGCATCCATGTTTTCTGTAGACAACCTGCAAGGTAGAGAAACACGATTACTTAAAGTCTGTGTTGAGGCATCAACCTGTAATGTTTGAACAGTTCACCAAACACCTCAATGTCAAACACAGCCATGCCTGGTTGTCAAATTCATAAAGAGGATAAATTGGGTGGAAGAAACTTATCTCGCTGAAAAAGAAGGCTTGTTACTGGATTAACAATGACTAATTTCTCACAGAATATATGGTGTTAGAATGTTCTAAGGTCGCTCACCCTTGCGGCATGCTTAGTGAAGTCACTCTGACGTGCACAGCTGATTCATCTAGGCTACAAATGGTTGTATTTACCGAAGGTTTATTATCCAGACAAAACATAGCTACTGCCTTGACAGAGAACCTAACAGCAAAATGCCAATTTAAGTGTTGACTGGCAAGTTCATAGAGCTAAATCCAATCACCAATATGAAACCTATAAATACCATGCAGTCAATAACTATCTTTATTATGAGCTTTAAATGCTTCTAGTATAAATCCAATTCATACTGCAAAGAAAAAAAGACCCAAAAACCTAAAAGCACAAAAACATGTCAATTATTGCTGAGTGTTCGGGTGTGGGGTTCAGCCTTTGCAATGAAAAGGTTGAAAGACAGGAAAATCACCTGGGAATTGTGGAGAACCACAGAGAACCATAGTTTTTGTGGACATCCCATAGTGGACCCGACTAGTGTGGCCTTAGCCTAATTCTGACCCAAGCTCCTATTAACATATAAATACCAAAGACAGGTATTTTGTATTTGTATGGTAATAAAGCTGGCCAACACGGTATATTAAGATGCGCAAGCACTTTACATGCAAAGCTACCCAATGCTTACAGTGAAACCTTCATCAGTAGGAATGATAAAAGTGACCAGACAATACACAAGTAGATCTCGGCACCAGAAGTGCGGCTACACCGCAGATGTAGAAGAAAGGCAACTGATGCTTTTCATCATGCCAGTTTACATGGTACTGCTTTTCTGAAGACTTTAGTTTGCTCAGGGCTGAAGTACAAGCTGAGCTTTTGTGCATGAATCAGCCTTTTGACCCTGCTTTCTCTGTCATAGTAACAAGTGAAAGGAAACCCCAGTAGAAATGTGGGAAAGCCAAGCACCTGACACAAAAAGGTTAAATACTTGCTCTTTTTCATGCTCTAAAGTTAAGCTTTGGGCATAGAAACTAAAATGTAATTCCACTAGAAAACCATGACTGTAAAGCAGAATATATAGCTGTATAGTTCATGAAACAGAAAGGTCTGCTCCTATTATTTCAGAGGTAGTATGTGTCATTTACTAAGAAATAATACTCAAGTAAAGGCACTGGACTGCTCATTGCAGCTTTTTCCTTGATTCAAAGCTTTGCTTATATTCTATCATCACTAGAAGAAGTCTAAAAACAGGTACCTAAAATGTATTGTTGCAATTTTCAGTGTTTTATATATAAGAATTTCATTCAATTAAAGTATTATAAGGATATATAAATTATTTATTGCTATTATATTGTTATTGTTGTTATAATTAATGGAAGACTAGTTGGTTTGTCTGTTGTATGGCCTCATTGTATACAATGGCCTCAGGATACAATATTTTCAATACACAATAGTCTTTTCTGGACCATTTTATCTTGGAACCTCAAGCCAAGCATTGTATATTAAATCTGGTTTCAACACGCCAACACGGTCATTTCACTAGTAAACCCCTGTATTAGTGAAGTGCATACACTGACTGACTGACTGACTGACTAGTAGCGCCTCTCTACAGTAGACCCTGAAAAAGTTCCTGTCACCATCACAGAAAGATCTTCAGCTTCCAGCAGCTCTGATTCTTATGTGTAAGGATTTACTAAATTAGTTACCTGATTTATTTCTTTAATCTTCATTTTTAATATTTTTTGGTGACATTTTGTGTCTTTGGAATCAATTACTAATTTTCAATAGAGTAATGATCTCCAGGTACGATAGGCCTTACAGAATTACTATAGTAACTTAAGGGTATTGCAGTATTTACCACTCAGATTATAGTATGTTCTGTTATGTTCATGGCACTTTTATATTTATTCATTATTTTAACATATCAGAATCCAAGTCAATAAGGTGTATTGTACTGTACAACTTTAGGTTTTTGCATCAAATTATTATTTTTATTGTGACGCCAAAAAGTATGGGATGTTCAAAACCAATAAAACCCATGGTCATTGCAACTATGTCATACCTGTACTAAGCATTCTGTTACCCAATACCTAGCTAATTACTTCCTCTTCCAGTCCCACTGCTACATGTAACACAGCCCAGAGTCTTATGCAATGTTCTGTGTATAGTATTAACACTGTACAGGACATTTTGCCAGGGACATTGGTGTAAAAACAGAAATACTGCTTAAAATACCATAACAGACCTTCTCTTCCTGTGCACGTGTTCTTGTTGTAATGTTAAGTATTCATATCTGCCAATATTAACAGTCCAACTGATACAATGATCTCATTGCTAAATATATATATATCTTATATCTATATATCTATATATATATATATATATATATATATGTGTTGAACCTTTACTCTACAATTTTGTGGTGCATTCTGGAGCACACAAAGGCTTGTACATAGCAATGGTTTTCTAATTTATGCCCACATGGTAATATTGCTAGGGGGACAGTAAGGGAAACATGCAGATGTCCACAAGGACAATAGACAAAGTATATTCAGTTTACCTGGCTGCATCATTTACATGTTGCAGCTTCTCAGAAAACGTAAGTAATTCAGCATCTTTCTTTTGGGCTTCCTAAAAATTAAATAGAAAAATAAAATTTAAAAAGGTGATATAAAAGTGAATTGCGTGATAGCACATCAAGGGTAGCACTATGTATTTTTGCAAAGGCTTAAAGGGGTTTTCTGGCCCCAGAATGGATTTTTCTATGGGGGTGCGACACCTGGACCCTACACAGATTAGCTGTTCTAGCAGCCTCTAGGCAGTGGAAGCTACATAAGTGGATGGGGACTGTGTGCAATCGGTTCCTAAGGAAGTAATAACTGCAGCCCTGCAGCTCTGCCCACTGTACAGCAGTGGTTTCAGGCAACTGCAGCGCAGACCCTATTACTTGAATTCACATGCTTTCTATCCACTCCAGCAGCTTCCAGTGCATGGAGGCTGAAACAACAGCAGATGTACGCAGGGCCTAGGTATCGGACCCCCATAGAGCAGATACTGATGACCTATCCTGGTCATTAGTATGTAAATCTATTTGTGGCTGGAAAAAAGGCCACACAAAAAACAATTCCCATTTTCATAGCCAGTGTGGAGACCTACTGACAGAGAGGCTTTGTGACACGGTCATGGTAATAAATGGCTACCACGTAATACTTTTTTTTTTTTTTTTATGCAGCAGGCATTGCAGAAGTAAGAAGGAAACGTACGGCTGGTACGTTATCACCTGGTGATAACAGCCAGAAAGGGATTGTCTATATAAGGCAATCCTTTCAATACTGAATAAATTTTATTCAATAAAAAACAAAGTTTCAATGTCACTTAAGTCATTAAGGCTGGATTCACATCTGTGCTTGGTTTCCGTTCTCAGATTCCGTCCCCCCTTCCGCTTGAAAAATGCGGAGAGAAGAGTCTTGCAAGCAGGACTTTTCTCTCTGTAATTTTTTGGCGGAAACCCGGCGGACCCCATTATAGTCTATGGGGTCCGCAGGTAACCACTTTTTAAGCGGATTGAGTTTCTGTTTTTTTGGGTCCCCAATTGGACTCGAAGGATGGAAACCCAAGCGCAGGCGTGAACCTGGCGTCAGCCATCCTATGCTTAACAATAATACAATCCTTAAGTCCATGATAGCGTGGTGAAAAAAGTACTGTGTTTCCACACATGGATTGCTATGAATTTTCCAACGTGTTGCTCTAGTTCTATTCAATGAGTTACAATCATCTACCTAGAAAATAAGCAAGATTGAACTACACATACCAGAGCCACAAAATGTAAAAGATTCATCCCAGGTTTATTCGCCTTTGTGTCTGCCAACCTCAGCAATGACGACAATTTAAAACCAACTGCATTGCCAGCATATCCACCCTGGAAAGAAAACAAAGGTAATGTAGGCATTCGAAGAGCTCAGAAAATATGTCAATTATTCAGAGGTAAAAGTGAAAAACAGATACTGACAGTAAGACATCATCACACTTACCGCATTCATAATATTCCCAGCTTGCAGGACCAAGTATAGGATGGAGTGTAACTGCTCACATGACATTAGTTCTTAAAGAGAAAAAAAAAAAAAAGTGTAAGAAATTCTTTAGAAAGACATGCATATATTTTACCTAAGTAACTGAAACCATCATTTTAAAACTTGCACACTGTAAAAGAGACTGTACTTTATGGCAACCTGACTCCCTAAAACCCACCGTACAAGAATAGTACAAGAAATTAAAAAAAAAAAATCACGCTGGAAGTGATACATGCTTTTGTTATATACCTGTCCCACTTCTGCACAGGCCTATGTAATATAACACTGCGATCTGCCCTGGCAACTGTAATTTATCCCTAGCTCATTATTCATTGGTTTCATGACAGCACAATGGTTTTAGAGAGGATGCTCTAATAGTGTAGTAAACAGGAGCATAACTGTGGTAGGCATTATTTACTTGGTAGGCATCATCTCCTCTTATATTTCTGAATGAAAGGCAGCCTTTCTTAAAGGAAAAACAACTCGGAAGCACCAATAAAAACAGTTTATAAATCAGATTATTAGCTATATAGAAAATGTAACTGTCAAACCAGAGAAATATGTCATGCCGTTGATGGCCCCTATACAGTCAGTATGCTGACTAAACACATTATAATTGCATGACGGTCATCTCATGATCCTCTAAATGGGCAGCAGAAATAGAGTCTGCCTTTTGTCCAACATTGCAATTGTTGGTGATGTAATCTTACAATTTCGCTACATATTTTGTCTCATTCCACTGCTGCGGTTTGTGCTGTCCTTACGAAAGTCAAAATTATTACTCACCAAAAAAGCCTATAATTATAGAAGATTGAAGCCGCATCCATAATGCTCAGTATCAATAAAACAAAAATGCCTACAAGATTCCCCAGACAACCACGCTACTATTTAGGCAGTCAACAAGAAGCCTACATTTTTATGGGTTATTCATTCACAAAACTATAGTTAACTTTTATAGCTTAAAAGGTACAGATAGATTGAAACAAATGGCACAAGTCTGGTAATATTGTAATTTCACAGCGGCTTATATAAGATGCCATGGAACCCTAGCCTTAAAGTTACCATCTTCAATCTGAACATATCCTTAAAGTGGAATTCTGGGCAATTCGGTTGCTATGACCAGTCTAGGTTTAAACAGCATTCAGATCAGTAAAACGTCTTACGAGATTGTTACAGCACATGTGAGTGATCTTAGGCCAGACTCACATCAACATATTTTGCTGCGGATGTAACTAGGACATTTTTAAAAATTATTAATCTGTATGGTAAATACATATGTCTGTGGAGGAGATGGATCTGGGGCAGTTGGATACAATGTTCTCCAATGTTCAAGTCCATCTTTCACAATATATACAGAAATAGTACATGCTGCAAGTTTTTCCATATGGAAAACGAATGTGTGAATTGCAGCATTAAATATTATGGAACACTACTATGCAGAAAAACCAACAATACATCTGAGTAAAAAGTAAATTATTCATAAATACTACAGATTAATTCTATGACTATTTTATAATGTATTTAAATTGTTACATTTCATTGAAAGTTCTACGTTCATTTCCTACATACATATAGGTACCTTGCATGCTTAATTTTGTGTGATTCAGTTTGGTGTAGCTTCACAAATTACAATACACACCCTAAAAAAATGTGGGTCAAACCTGTAATATAATCCAAAATGATCTCTTGCAGTATCAAGCAGTACTCTAGTAATTAATGTGCACATATGGGTGTGCTTTAACATCTGTAAATCTGTCTCACAACTAGAAAAGCACCTAATAACTACATAATCCCTTGCATACAAATTAATATGAACATACAAAAAAAATCACCTTGGTGAATACTGCTATCTCTACGTATCACAAAGCCTTTCTCCCTGCCCATACATGACAGAAGGCGGCTGTCCAGGATGATGTAAAGCTGCCCATAAGTACAAGAAAACTGCAATAACCTTATGTATATGTGGGTTTCCCAAATCTTCCCCGATGACAGATGTCAGGCGAAGAGGGATCAGTTAGGAGGAAGAGAGATAAGGAACATTAGGTTTCAACACCATCTTTTAATCCACAGGACATAAGGCACTACCAGAGATGTCTGAAGCAGCTTCCTTGCACCATTGAAATAAACATGTATGTTCAAACAATCCTAGCATGTTTCATGTTTATGGTGCAATCGGACAAAATACCGGTTCAGTCACCAGCTATCACGTGTATCTGGTTTAAAGTGTCTCCCATGAACATAAATATTCTTAAATTTGTAGAAAATAAAAAGTTAAACATCTTAGGGTGGGTTCACACTTGCGCCCGGTGTCCAATCGCTGCGAATCTGACCTAAATGTCGGAAAAAAGGATAGGGAAAGGTTTGAGACGCATTGCTTACAAACCCATTAGCTTTTATCGGTTTTTAAAGCAATGTGTGGCGCAAAGCCTTTTTTTTTCGTCGGACACAAAGTCCTGCATGCCTGACTTTGTTTCCGACGAAAAAAAAAATGCCTTTGCGGCGCAGAGGGTGCAATCGCACACCCGCGCATTGCTTTAAAAGCCCATAGAAGCGAATGGGTTTTTAAGCAATGCGTCTCAAACCTCTCCCAATCTTTTTTTCCTACATTTAGGTCGGATTTGCGGCAAACGGACTATGGGCGCAAGTGTGAACCCACCCTTAGTGGCGACAGTCTATTGCCTTGATAGGTTGCCAATGGAAGAGACCATGAATGTAGGAACTTTCAACAGTCTGGGAAATCCAGCCATGATTTTTTTTTTTTTATTGTGGCTGGGTTACCTTCTTATATATGTAGTGTCCATGCCTGATACCTTGTCCACATTAAGGAAATCATGACTGGGTTTCTGAGAAGTCCCAGACCATAGAAAATTCCTCCATTTATATTTGTATCCATTGACAACCGACCTAGATAAAACCCCTGTCACCACTATACTATATTTGTAAAAATGTTTAACTTTTAATTATCTACAAATGTAAATATGGTTATGTTTATGGGGAAAACCCTTTTAATGGTTATAAGCACTTGGCAAACTCTTCCCTTCTGCCTCTGCAGCTGAAGCAGCTGCATGCTAAGGAGACAACATCATGCTTAACATACATTGATCTCTTGGGAGAACAGGCTTCCATAGGAACCGGAATACAAAGAAAAGGCAACAGGATACTAATGAACTGAATTCAAAGCAACAAAAAAAAAAAAAAAAAAAAAAAAAAAAAAAAAGTTATGGGACCTGTTGACC